>RCWM02000372.1:0-600000 GCA_003667255.2 Euschistus heros | reverse complement strand
AATTAAAAAAAAAATAACATTCTAACTAGCCTTAAAATAATATTTCTTAATATTTCCCTCATAGTCTCTACTTATGAGATTATTAAATTTCTTATATTTTCTTTTAATTTATTTATTTTTTTCTCCCTCATAAAAATCAATATTCTTCGAACCAAATGTACATATAAAACAAATCTGGGGTAGTAATAAACCAATTTAAATTTGTTTAAAATTCATTATTTTTCAATAACTAAGAACATTGCTTTAAACTAATTGTAAGAAGAAATGAATAGTAAAAAAAAAAAGAAGAAAGAAAAAAAAATTGATCAAAGATGCCGAGACTTATTTTTCGAGGGGAATTCCAGGTGAGCCGTTTCTCCCCGATTGTCCATGGTCCTTGTATCCTTTCACTTCCGGGACCCGATCCTCGCCGGGAAATGGAGGTCTATAGGCCGTCCGGAGTCTATCTCCCTCCCTCACAGTCCAAGGAGCACCGGGCTTCGATGGACAAAGCATCAACATATTCACTCCGAGATGAAAATAAATTTTCTTCTACTTCATATAAGAAAATAATTTGAAAAAACCGGAGTGAAACGTATAATCGGATTCAAGGTCTCACTTGAGTTTCAGCATTCTGAGTTGAGGATTCATATGAATATTTTCTGTAGGTGACTACGAACAATGGAGTTGTTTGCATACAGTGTTTGTGAACCTCTAGTCGAATAATGAGCATAGATTTGAATTTCAGAAAGAATTTTTTTTTTAATTGCTACAACATTCCATCTTCAATGTGGCATCACACTGTCTTGATCGAAGAGGAAACTTCGTTTGTTATTGTCACGGTTAGTTATTTTAATCAGTAGACCTTAATCGTCCTATGGGTATGAATGGTATGTCAGTGAATAAATCACAAAGAAAAAACCGCCTTGATTTTTTAAAATTAAATTTTTATTTTCGGACAATTAAAATCTGTACAAAACAATCCACGAAGGGTCTCGGGTTCATACTTTGAAGGTTGTTCTGTTACTTATTCAAAGGTTTTGAAAGGAGGAATCACACTCCACCACTTAATTGATGGTATTTCATAGAGGCTGGTAGATTCTTTGTTGTTATAATAAATATGACAGATATGATAGATATAATATGATATGATACGATATGATAGATATAATATATGTTATAAAAAATTGTCTGCCCCAGCAGGACTTAAGTTGTGAATCCTGGACCTTACCCACTAGACAATATTACTTTCCTATATTTAAGGTTTAAAAATTCAGGTTAGAAATTTCATATGATTTTTCTGTAATGGTTTTGTTTCATAATATGTTAACATAAATTATCTAAACCTCAAAAGAGTACCAACATTATTAAATTTTCATCATATAAGATTTTATTTTATCAATTAAAATTTATCATTTCTAAGAATTATTAAAGCCTATTCTGTAGTTAATATTTGATATTTATTTTCAGGTATGCTGCCAGTGGAAACAAATGCTGTGATACCTTTAAGAAGTAAGTGAATTTTTGGAAATCTATAATCCGTTCTTGGTAAATAAAAGAATAATACTGAATAATTATATATCAACTTATTATTTTTACTTTAGTGACTGGTGCAATGTATCGATGTAATTTTAATTATTTTATGAACTCTTAGTTATTTAAAAAATGACAAATTAATAAATATACTAAGTTACTTACGTTGACATGCGTCTTAGAGATTTACCAGCAGAAGAATAAAATAGATAAGTTGGCATTTACCTATAAAAAAAAAAAAAAAAAAAAAAAAATTATTTACACATTATTAATAATTGATAAAAAAAAAAAATAATAATAGATATTTAAAGCGTAATGTTTTAAATAAATGGAGTGAAGAGAACTCTTGAGATAAGAAATACAGAGAGCGGTAAGGAGGTTAATTGTATGCGCGGGTCCATCTGGTTTCAACGAATACAGCCTCTTGACTATCATCTGGAGGTCACTAAACTATGGCTTCTGTCTTTACGTCTTGAGGAGGCTGTCCTATTGGTCCGTTTGTAGGTTTATCTTTTAATTTATTTTCATATTAACAACTACATGTAATAAGAGTGCTATTTATAAGAAGGTTTATCAGAATCTGAACAAGAAGCCGCAACAAGACAACGGAGAGTTCACCATTGCGAAATTGTTATTGAAGAACTATACATTTAGCATTGAAATGTGAAAGTCAATTGAGGTAAGCATGAATGTATAGAAGGGACTAATACAATCAAGATTGATGAACTAGGTAATTGCCGCTTCTATTGGAATTATTTTGTTTGAGAACTAGTTTCAAATGTTAAACATTCACTATGAGTTCTAAAAATTAAAAAAAAAAAATCGATTTTTAATTTGTTTCTAGCAGGAAAGCAGAAAACCAACCAGCCATAGGGAAAACCGAAAGGACAACCAACATACATGAACCTCTCGTCTCCTTACATCTCTTTACATACACGTCTGCTCTAGGCCCTGATTTCTCTCTGAAGCTCTTTTCATTCGTCGATAATTAACACGTTTGATTTATTGTCTCAAATTTATAAAAAAAATGACTATATATAATCTATATAGTTAATTGTAGATGTTTTGAAATTTTTGTATCTTTTTAGCACTGATGATAAGTGTTTAACATTCGAAACTAGTTTTCAAATTAAAAAAAAAAAAAAAAAAAAAAAAAAAAATCCTATTGAAATGGCAAATAATTATCAATCCTAAATATGAAAGCCTTTAAGAGAAGAATATAAACCGGAAAAGATATATAATAAACAAAGTGAAGAGTGGTTAAGATGAACATAGTAACAAATCATAATTCATTGTTTTGATGTTAAAGAAAAAGCGCAATCATTAGTGATATAGTGACCAAAATAGCTGTTTTAAATGAATCTTCATTTCCGCACTCCCTCTTGTTTCTGAGGGTTCAAATGTTTACTGCTATTTATTTCTAATAAATATGTAAATTATCTAAAAGACACAATTCTTCGCATAGAGTTGGTCATTCTGATCTGACCCATATTAAGAGCGGTTGGCTCATGTCTGCTAAGTGTAACAGAGTTACAAGAACTATCAACCAATTCTTAAGAAAATATTTAAACTATAAGGAAGTATTTTAAAGGCAAACTTATAATTATTTCTTATTATGTGTTTCCTTATTCCCTCTATAACATTTTATCCAACCGAAAGAAGAAAGCTTCCCCGATCTTATGCCACCGAATGCTGATTGCAGTTAAGCACTGCAGTTAGAGCAGCTTTACGGTTGTCAGCCTTACGTAATAACTTCAAAATTCGGTTCCGGGCTTAAGAAGTCACTGTACTTTTCCGACAAGTGATTAGTCACGGTCAAAATCAATTCGCGAAGATTCCTTGGTGGAACCGATTGTCAAACGTTGGATTCTCAATTCCTTTTCCCGAAATGCACATAAAAATATGTACATTTATTTTTATTGAAATTAGTATTAAACATAATACTTACAAAGAACATGAGCTTTATAACAATATTAACGAACTCACTTTCCATTATTAAATGTTATGCTTTCCAAAGGTGTAGAAACTACTCGCCCGGAAACAGAGCGAATAACGTTTACAACGGGATGATATGTTGTAAAGGAAATAGCCTAGAACCACGCCAGTGGGGTATTACCAGAGGAAGGGCATGTTCTGTTGGATCATGATGGAGCATTGGATTGGTTAATGGAGCTCATAGGTGATAGCTCGCAATTCATTCCTCCCATGTCGTGAGTGAGCTCACACCACATTCGTTATGGTGGATCGGACAACGATTTCTTAGAATTCTTCCATGATATGTTCTTGACGATTCTCATCATTGATATATATAACACGTAGTGAGCCCCATCACTAGATAAAGATTTTGTATTGTATTGTATTTTTGTAATGCATCAAGATTTTGTTCATTGTACAGAACTCCCTTAAAATGCAACATTGTGGAAAAAATGGATAAATCAATAAAAAAAAAAAAAAATATGTAAAGAAATAATAACTATATAAAACTATTCCAAAACTTAAATGTTAAAATTATGATTGATGAATTATTTGCTTCTTCTATTGAAATTCTTTTTATTTGAAAACTAGTTTAGAATGTTAAATGTTCATCAGTAGTAAAAATATACAAACATTTCAAAACATCAGCACATAGCTGCATATATTATATATATATATATATATATATATATATATATATATATATATATATATATATATATATATATATATATATATATATATATATATATATATATATATTTATATTATTATATATTTATTTTATTTAAAATGTAAGACAGAAATCAAACATGTCAATTTCCACCTAAGGAGGCAAATGAAAAGGTCTTCTGGAAGATATCAGAACCTAGAGCAGACTGAATGTAAAGAAGAGAAAGGGAATGCTGTTAAAAGGATTGTCCTTGTGGTTCTCCCTAATATTTATCTGGTTTTATTTTAAATTTGATTCCGGTAGGAACGGAAAAAAAAAAACAACCAGTTATAAGGAAAAACGAAAGGACAACCTTTTATTTACAACATTTATTTACCTGACTATTTCGCCTCTTCACATTGTCTGCTCTAGGACCAGATATTTTTCAAAAGGCATAATAGAAAGGTCTTCTTAGGCGAGTTTGATTTCTTGTCTTGCAATTAAAAAAAAACAAATATATATATCTAATCTATGTAGCAAAGTGCTGGTGTTTATAGAACTAGGAAGTTTTTTACGTTTATCGGAATTAGCAAGTAATTGCTCATAACGTAATTGTATTGACCCTTTTATAAAAAAACATTTCAAATATTTCAAATATAAACTTAACACCCACTTAGCATGTTCGAAGGATCTTGAAGCCATAATGATCAGCAGCTTATCCACATCCATCACCCACCAAAGCACTATCAGATCAACTACCGACTGCATGAAGGCAGCACGATTGGTGTAGCACTTGAAGATAGGACTGCAGAGAACTTAGTTACCCAAGATCGTAAAATACCAAGTGGGCTATAAACTAAAGAAAGAGCGAGCCATTGATAGATCTAACTGGGCAGCGGGTGCTCATCACGTCCCCACGCGCTCTCTCTTACGAATACAGATCCGATGTGAGCTCCTTTACCTAAGGAACAAGTTTAATAGCCGTTTCGTCACTCCCGTACAACTCCTAACTTAGGGGTGATGTAATCTCTAAGCAACTGAATTAATTCCAATTAGTCGATAAAGCTGTGCTAGGCCAGTCTAAACTAAGACTTGAGGAACTTTGAACTCAGCTTTTCCTTATCGCATCCCATGACCGTACCTCGAACAATAATATACAAACTATACTTTTCTTTTAGTACTGTCAAACATAGGCTCTCATAAGGTGGCATTTTAGTTTCTTATTCATCACGTTTGCTTAAAATATGTATTGAGATATTTTATTATAGTTATTATGAAATCAAATCTTAGCCAATCGACTCAACCAAAAATAGTTGAGCTCCGAAAATTGAAAGTTGTTTTACTGCTGTGGCAATTTCCCTCCCTGCGACCAAGTCGTCCTTTCAAAACAAATACCTCCGGATTATTGGCGCTGGATTCGAAACTGTAATTTAGACTGAAAAGCAAAGGTCCAATATTGGATGAGGTGCAGAGATTAAAAATCCCCCCTCCCCCCCACAGGAAGATGACTAACGAGCCTCACCAAAGTGACCCAATTGACAACTCTAATCAAATCAGGATCCCTAATTTACAACTGTAGCCTGTTTAGGACCTTTGGTCGCTCACATATTGAATCAGTCGTTCGGCAATTGTCCAAGTTTGTATTGTTTGATTATAGGTCTGTCGATTACGATTGTCCACCATATTGGTGATTAGGTTTAAAAAAAAAAAAATTATTATCCAACCAGGTAGTTTGTTGGAGACAAAATTATAAAAGTTGTTTCCTAAGTGATTTTTATTTTTTGAGGTGTATTCATTCGGATTTCAGCTTTAGCTCCTCAAATAGCATGAGAGATAATTTTTTTAGATTTTTACTTCAGAATATTAATAATCGCATCTCTATAAAGAAAACAATCTTATATAATGATAAACTATATTTAATTTTCTACATATTATGTCTTATAACTTCTTTTGTCAAGCCAATTAGTTAGGCGCTGAAAAGCGATGGAGTTAAATTGCAGCAGGAACTGGGTAAAACATAAGAAATAATATACAAAAATTTTTTTAAAATAATATTTTAATTTTTAAAAAATCCACATTTTACCTTGCATTTACTCGCTTTGTACACCTTATGACTGCATTTTAGCAATTAATGATTTGTAGTAGAAATACATTAACGTATCTATCCCACAGAATACAGAATCTATTTATTAAATAATGAGTGATTTTAGTCACAAAATAAACCATTACAAAGACAGATTCGCTAAGTATAGAAAACCAATGATAAATTCATATGTATCTAATAATTCATATTTTTATTTCTATTTTTTTAAAATACAATCTGATCTTATTGAACAAAATGGAGTGTTTTTCTTGAACAAAACACAATTTCGAGTAATTTATATTTAAATTTTTTTTTTTTTACATTTTCTTTAGAAGGATCCCTTCCACCTTCTTCATAACTATTTGTCTAGTTACTTGAGGTACGCATGATGGTATAGAAGGATCAATACAATTAGGATTGATGAATTAATTGCCACTTCTATTGAGATTATTTTATTAGAAAACTAGTTTTGAAAACTAACCATTCATCTTCAGTTCTAAAACATAAAAAATTTTTTCAACACATCAGTACTATGTTACATATATTATATATACTAAAGTTTTTTAAAAAAGGTAAGACAAGAAATCAAACATGGGCACTTACCTTCGAGGTCACTAAAAGAGAAATGGACTTATCTCTGAATTCGTGAGCAGGTAGGTTAAATTTTTGATTTACAATGGGGTTTCCCTTATGACTCATTGGATTTTTCCGTTCCTATGGGAAACAAATTTAAAATGGGGCTATTGGATATATTAATCCCATCATTTAAACAAAAATCTGGATCGGTTTTAAACGATTTTATCATTTCTAGTGATTCAAAAGTATTTAATTTTAGGCTATTTTCTACTTGATATAATATTTTTACTCCCGTGTTTTTATTAAATTTGTGGTTATTTTCATTTACATGGATAGCGAAATTGGAGTTTTAGTATAAAATTAGTGTATGCTCTTATATGTTCTTTTACTCTTTGATTTACCGATCGTCCAGTTTTTTTCCAGTTGTTTTGAAATATTTAGATTTCGCTACCTAACTCTTCTGCATATAAATTCTTCATCCAAGGGACAAGAATGTTTTTTCAAAAAACTGTGACTCCATTAACGCCCAAACCATGCATTTATCATCATAGATGTACGAGTATACTTACAATTAGTTTGGACAATGTTTTATTTATAAATGCGATGGTAATAACATTTCCAATAACTGCTAACGAAGAAGAGAAACAAAATATGATCGGATAGGATGAAACCCTAGGAGAGAACCAATTATTTCCGAAGTAAAGAAAAGGAAATTAGTTAAGATATAGGGTTTCAGGTCTCCTCCCTTCCTGGCGGGCAGGTCATTATACTTCCCTCCAAGTCATCCTTTACGCAATTCCGAAGGCAGAATTTATTTTAGCGATATTTTTTCTCAATTAGGGCTTACCGGGCAGGAGCTAATCAGGGATAACATGAAAAAGGTAAAAGGTCATACACGCTGCGCGCTGCCTGGCCAATTTCCAAATTCTCTCAGTGGGGACCAACAGCACGGGATAAAATTACGAAATAAGACAAGCGACCCAAAACGGACATTTTCGCACTGCTCAGGACAATTAATTAAACAATGATATTTTAAAATTGTCCAATTATTTTTCTCTACTATTTTAAAACACCTTATTACGTACCGGACAGAATAGGAAATGTATTAACATAGAAAATATCTGTGGCATTTGTAAAAAGTCTGCATTTTGTGTGCTAAGTATGTTTTTGAATTTTGGGGTAAAGGACTCATCAGAAAGGTAATTTTTTCACTCTGTGTCTAACGGGTTAGGTTATGTGACTCACAGATGAGAATATTTATTTTTAAATCACAGTGGATTTAATTTCCATTTTCCTAAAATACAATTTTTGAACTTAATACACATTTTACATTTTCCATAAATTTAATTATAAAAAAAAAAAAAAAAAAGAACAATAACTTTTTTTATTATAAAAATATTAGACAACGTGTTAATTAAGCTCTGCCACCCAGTTTTATAACATACATCACTTAAATATAAAACCAATCATACAATATTGTACATCTAAAAATATTTAAAATTGAATAAATAACAAATTCTAAATATTACTTTTTTATTGTTCGAAAAATCGAAATAGTCATGTCACACAAAAATGAGTTAATTCATTAACATAGATTTTTAAAAAATTAGGTTATCATGCACGGAGAGATTTAGAGACATTTAATTTTTTTTTTTAAAAAGCTATAATGATTTCGCTGAATGCGATTCAGCGGGGATTAAAAAACAAAATGATAATTTTAAAATTTTATGTTGAATAATTTTTATTTTGTTGTAAAAGTAAAATAAATCACATGAGTGAGGCAAGGCAGATTGCCACGTAGACAGATGAGCAAGGTCATGAAACGTAAAATATTAAAATTATATGACTCTCATACTATCACGATATGAAACTTCAGATATAAACGTTTGAATTATCTTTGATTCTTGTATTGATTTATTTTCATGATGTTGCAAGAGGTACTCGAAAAAATTACTTAATAATGATGATTTTCGCTTAGCAATCTCCCTTCCCCACCACTAATAAATAAATAATTATATAAAGGATTAATTCAATTTTGAAAAAAATACAACTTCAGAATAACTAATATTAATAATTAAAAGGATTGACGTGAAGTAATACAGTTCGATTTGATATGAATGATTTCAGACGGCAGATAGAATGTCGGTACTTAAACAAAAGGAAATTAGTAAGTTTTCCAAGCTATAAACTTTAAAATTCATCTATTTAGTAATGATACTTTAAGAAAAATATATAATTTGCTTTCTCCCTTTCCTCAAACAAAACTAGCGATTGCCTAGACTCTTTTCTTAATTCTGCTCATAGCTTCCTGGAAAAATGTATTTTTATTTATTTATATATTTGAGTTCTAGATAGATGCATTAGTTGAGGAGTATAATTTATTTAGCATCACTAAGAATGGGTCGAGTCTGGCTTACTGTAGGCTTATCATGTTCCGAATGTGACCTAGGCGTCTCAAGTTACAATGCACTCAGCTGAAGATTGTGAAGCGAGCACGACGCGTATACACAAGAAATTAAACATAACTGATTAACCAGATCAGATGTTTAGAGAAGGAAAAAAAAATTAAAAAAAAAAAAAGGTGGAAGACATAAGAGAAACGGTAGAGATGGCGGTGGGGGGAGGTGACGTGGTGAAGGTTAAGTGAAGGCCACCCGACGAGACGAGGTCTAGTCGCTGCCAGATCTGGGAGGGGCTTAGTTCCTTTCGCTGCCTACAATGGAGTCTCGCTTCGGGACAGGCAGGTTATCAGGGCGAAATTAATACGAAATATATCTACAAGGAAAACCAGCAATGTCTAGAAGCTTTCCAGGAGAGCATAGAGAGTAGAGATATAACTAAGAAACTTGTAAGAATTAAAAAATTGCATATAAGAACCCCTTACTTGGTATACAAATCGGTGGTTAGAAGAAGTGGATGACTGAAATTATCTTGAAAAAATGTTTACTATTAACCTTCAAAGCAGGATTTCAATACCTGCGTTAAGAAAAATTGGTTAAATTGAGCTTCTTAATCAGAATCTATTTTAGCACAAATTGTATTTTTAGAGTAATTACAGGATTTTGATAAATGATCAAAAATGCTCTACATAAAGTGTACAATATAGACTCATCCATTTCTTCACGACAGAGAGGGAAATAATCAGAAGAAAATGCCAAATAAATGAGTTAATCTTGATAAAATACGTTGTTCTAAATATACAATAAACTCATCAGAGATACCTGCATGAGAATAGAGAAAATCATTTTAAAAAATATATATTTATACAAATAAGAAGGTATTCAAATTGGCACATGTTCCATAGTTAGCCTAGACCGAAAAAAATATATATAAAAACTATGTATTTCAACTTATTAAGATTTTTACAGTTCCAAAACAAAAAGGCTAGTATTTTAAACTAATTTAAGAGGAAATATGACAATACTGAAAATTTTGGAACGCAACACAAATAGGAACTGTATCAGCACAACTCTATGAAAAAGAAAGTCTCTTCAAGGAGTTCATGTAAACTCAGTAACAATAACTGTAAGCCGTTGATCATACATAATTAGGTGGATTCACTGTTTATATGCTTAAGTCTTACAGATTGTTTTACTTAAATTATTTTAGCATACAAATTTTAATAATAAAATCTTCGTAATTTAAACATGTAGAATATGTTTATATTTATCTAGAAGTTTTTATTTGTTTTTATAACTTTATTTGTTTTTATAACATGATTCTTGGATGTTCCGGTTTGTTTTGCCAAAGTCCACAAGAGGCGCGTTGAACTTTTGGAATAAAAATAAACTTGAACAACCTCGAAACAGTAAATATTTGCCTGGAAGTCATGTTACATCAGAGCTTGTGTTGTGTTAAATAAAGTTAAGGATAAGTTTTTTCTGGAATTAGGTAATTAACATTAATTTAAAAAATCAGATAATTGTTGAAAGTTAATCCTTTTAATATTTATGTCTAATTCTTCAATTATAATTTCAGATTTTCTCTGTTTATCACCTCTAGGCATTTCTTTTAACATTAAAATATTATTCTCTAAAATTATAATAAAATGAGTTAAATATAATTTGAGATTTTCTTGATACTAAAAGTTAATAACAGACCTTGTGCTTTTCAAATAGATTTTTTTATCAATTATATACAGCAATATTAATAATTTGAAGAGGTTTTGTAATTATTTAAAAAGAGTTTCCCATGGAAAAATAGCTAATGTAGTACATATATTCATATAATTTAAATACCACTGATTTTAATTTAGTGTTATGTAAGAAACCTATGAGTTATTATTGAATTGTATTTATGACTTTAGAATGTATGTTGTCTTTTGCCTGGGGGTTTGTAGTTTTCTTCTATAACGTTTTCTCCTCTAAAATGTGTGACTTCTTTTCACCCTCAAAAATATCAACTTTTGATACGCTGTAGCTCTGTTCGTGTCGCTCGGATTGAAAACTTGACAGTTTCCTAACCAGATTGACTTATTGAAATTTTTTTCCTTAGAAATCAATTTGAGTTTTTTGTTACTATTTTTTTTTTCTACTAATATTATTTTCATTTATTTTATATTATTTTATATCTTGTACAGTTGGAAGCTTGTTTTTATTTATTTTTACTATACATATAGTAAAAATGGATTCATTGTCATCCATATTATTATTATAGTTTTTCTTAACTATGTTATCTATTTGATTTAAAAAAAAAAAAAAGTTTTTATTTTATTTTTTTTTAAAACAATGTAAATTGCTTTTTCTGTTATAATAATGATATTTAATACATAGATACGAGTATATTATTGTAACAATTGATGGAAATATTTACTTTATCCCATCCACACACCTGCCGAATATGTGATAAGAATCGTCTAAGAATAGATTGTCGGTAGCATTTTTCTTTTTTGACCTCGACAATAACGGTCGACGAATGACGGAACAAGTTGATCTCATACCTTTTTTTATGCCTGGCAATTAAAAAATTGAAGCAGGAATCAAACCTATTTCAGTAGTCAGCCTTGAGGCAGTCCTTCGGGTTCGTGGCTCGACCAAAAATGAATGTTCGCTAAATTTATCCTCGTATGAAATATGAAAGTATGGTCCCAACTTTTACATTTCTACATTATTTAAAAAAAAAAAAAAAATTTTTCGTTACAAAAAGTATGAACGTTAGGACAAAGCTGGTAAGTTCGCCTAAGGTCAAATACATAAGGAAAACTAGAAATTCTTCTTTCTTATATCTTATTATACCTTATGAACTTTACACAAAGTTCTTATTCTTTAAATCATATTTTCAAAATTATTTAATTTATTGATAAGTTATCAATGTTTAAATCAAATATTAAAACTAAATTATAAAATTAAACAATTATGTCAACAATTTCAAATTTTATCGAATTGCAAATCAGATCTACTGGTTCTTTCATTAATTTTATTAATTCGAAAGAAATATTACAGTTGTAACACATACTGATAAAGCTGATTTAAATGTTTTAATTGTATTACAAACAATCGTCTGTTTGTAAAACACTTTAAATATCAGAATTAATGTAAACATACCTATGAGTGTTTTTCAAGTACGCTGTATACGAAACCATTTTTTTTTTTTTTTTTTTTTTTTTTTTTTTTTTTTATATAAGATTCTTTTCTTTGAATGTCATTTTACGTCCTGTTATTAATTTATTAAAACATAATACGTGATTGATATATTTAGTAATAGTTAAAGATTTGAGATAAGGTTGTGACCGCGTAACTTGAATCAATCCTTTACGTAATTCCTTACGTTTAAAGAATGTATTGTTTAAATTACAATTTCATTGTCACCTTATCAGCATTCTTGATTTGAATTGCCTTGCAATCTGGAATATTAGATGTACTAGGTAATTTACATTATATATCTGAGGATTTACGCCTCAGAGGATTATCGGGAATTGAGTGTGAGACATAGTGGGTTCGAGTGGGTATGGAGTTGGCTATGAAAGGAAAAGTATTTGGCTTGGACCATATCAGCAATACATGGAACGTTAAGATCTTGATGGATATGCTTGTTAGTGACGTAATAAGAATCATTGATTTTATGAAGGATTTTGGATTGTAAGAATTGGATACAAGAAGAATTAGAAGGTTTAGTGAAGTCTTAAAGCTGAACTCTGTATATCTAAATGGGTCTAATTACTGTTATGGAAATGGGTCTTTTGTAATTTATTGGGAACTTTGAAACAATTGTCTAAAATTCTTTAGAGCGAAAAAGGTCTTTTTTCTTTAACAGTTTATTTTTGTACTGAACTGTAATTTCTAAAATATTAAATATTTTTGTTTTTATTTTGCTGTTCTCTATTTAATATAAGTATAAGTTTTTATCATACAATACAACAAGAAATGATTCTTTATAACCGATAAACTACATCAACATGTCTGCCGACGTGGGAGTATTAAACGCTTTACACATAACTTATATTCTTTACATAATCATTGATTTATAATTTAAGAAAAAAGCCACATCCCTGATTTAAGCTACTAAGAAAGGGCCGAGGAAGGGAACACGTGATGCGCTTGATCCCATGATAAAGGGCGATCCGATTACGTAAGTTGTTTACTTGTAGAAGGAAAACATTTGAATTGCTATGATAATTTCCATAGCGACTACGTTACAGACCTTCCCATGCAATACCTGCAGTGTTTTGGACCATGTTATTCACCCACTGTTCCTGAGGAAGCTTTTACAGAGAAATTATATAATAAAAATGGAAATTTATTGTAACTGACTTTATAACCTGATTGGGTAATCTGGAGGCATTCTTATCTTTCTTCTAAGATATCCCATTGGCTGTAATATAAAGTATAAGTTTTTATAACTTGATGACAGGCAATGATGGTTCTATTTTGAGCGAAAACCTCACTTAAAGCGCTTAGCTTATTAACATAATGGTTAAAAAGAAAAACTTTTATTTCATGATTTCGGATATTTTCAAAAGTGGTGCTTTTTACTTAGTTCTATTTGTATTGTTTTAAGTTGTTGGATCAAGAAAAAAATTATTTAAAAAAAAAACAAAACAAAAAAACATTATTACATTATCGATGGTCGTGAAGACAATAAAGCTTTGCTAACAATAATTGTTCATAATTAACTAAAATATTGGCTAGTGTCATGAAAACTAAAAGCACAATACCTATCGTTCACCTGTTCTATGGTTACGTTTTTGGTACCACAGTATAATTGTTTTTTCAAATTAAAAATTTTACAATGATACAGATGCAAATTATAAAAGTACACGTTTTTGGTTAATAAAAAAAAAATCTGTTTAGATATTTGTTACTAACCATTATCTTACATTGGTGCCTTGTTTTTTAAGCAATAATTTCTACAACATATATCTATAACAATGCATATAACAGCTATCTATAACAATACAAAGCATTTAATAGATTGTAATCACTATTGGATAATAAAAAAAGTAAAAAAAATGAATATTTCATGTAGACGCTATTTGCTTATTTATATATATTTTTTAAATGTTCCCAGTTAATTTTTTTTTTTTTAAATTGAACGTAAAAAGACATAAAGGAATAAATTAAATATTTTTAATAATAGCCAAAGTCTAACAAACCAGATCATTACACTTCAGGTCTATATTGTTTATGTTTCTAAAATCTATTTGTGTATATGTATATACTTATCAATACATTTCATTTAGAATAAAGTGCATCGCCAAATAATTACAAATTGCAAATGACATTTGTGAGTTTTCATAGTATAAATTATGTTGTTTGTTTAATTTTAATTACTATTCTTAAGTAGTTTATTCTGAGTTATTTTCATTTTATTTTTTTTAATTCAAGAAAACAACGGAATAAAATTATTTTTATATAAGCATTGTTATTTATTCATGTAGATGATAGAAGCATATAAGTTATTTTTAATTTATTTTTTTCTTTGTGCACAGATATTTTCAGCTTGAAGATGATACCTGAATTGGCGAATAGTAGACCGGTTTGTTATTAACATACATTGATAAGACTTTTTTTCTGATTTTTTTTCCCCTTTGAAATAAACATTATTTCGAAGAGGGCAGTGTACATAGATAGACATAATGATGGTACAATCAAAGACAGACAAGAGAAGACAACCGGTGCGAGGTTGGGCCCAGACAGTGCTATTGTGAGCCGGGCTGGGAGGGGAAGAGTCCCTGCGGAGCATTGCACTCTACACGTGCCGTCTGTCAGTCTGACCTCTGGCGTCTTGGATCAGTGGGCTCCGTCGTCTGCAGGAATGTCGGGGTTTGGGGGTGTGCTGGAGGGTCTATCCAGCCGCTCCAGCGGTTATAGGATATTAAAAACTGCGATAGAAGAAAAGAATTGCTACATTCAAAACAAAAAAGTACAATGAAATCTAGAATTCCTTAAGATAAAAAATAAAAGAACAACAGCTTCAAAACTCAAACTCTTATCAATAACTAACCTATCTATACAAAAATAACAAATAAATGAGTGACGGCAATAATATTGTATGTTGAGCTTCATGACTCTTTTTTTTTTTTTTTTTTTTTTTTTTTTGAAAACTGATCAGTGGCCATAACTACTATTTAAGTCAACTTCTCCTAAAGTTGCGTTAAGTTTATTATTGTTATCACTCTTGGGCTCTTACATCATTGATAAAAGTTGGTAACGCTATGCCCAACCCTATAACCCTCAAAATAAAACTATTGGAATTTAGAGTTACCAACGCTTACCAATAGTGTAAGAGCCCAAGAGTTTAACGATAAACATAACGCCATTTGAGAAGAAGTCAACTTAACTAATTGTCACCAGTGACCAGAGAAATGTTCTATGTAGTCTCCGAATATCCTAAGCACTACTATGGAATAACGTAATATGATGTCAGAGGTTCCAACTCGCCCTGTTTCCATAGCGTTGTTTTAGTGTTGAAGTGGGGGAAAAAATCTTGTATATTGCCCTCAGAGGTCTATTTAATTACAGTATTAATGCAACATTAGTTTTTCCGCTCTCCTGTAAAATTGCCAAAAGTAACATACAACGTTATTCCACCCACCCATTCAGTTGTTAGCAGTGATACTGCGATATGATCTTTTAAACATATATGTTCTTTGATTAAAAATAACATCTACTTAAAAGTAGATAGTTTCTGGCAATAGTGCCAGTCGGGATTTGAACCTCTCAGGAGTTGCCATACACAGAAGGCAACTTCGTCCCAACATAATTCGTCAACATTTTTCTTGTATCTTCAGGTATAAATTTTGTGGACATTTTGGACACTATGTGTTTGAGTGAGCTACTGTGTCTAGCATGATATCGTTTATAATCCAAATGTATTATAACTGTTGGTACATTTAAGTCAGTAGGCCAAATAGGGTAACTAAAGTATAAAGAAGCTTTTTATTTTTATCTTTATCTTTATTTGAAAATTGAAGTATATCTGTCTTCTTTACTGAACTAAAAATCTAAGAAGCGTAATTAAAAACCAGTTTCAATAAAAAAGTGTAAGTTAGAAAATTTCTGAGGAGACGCCAGATTGAGTCTTTGCTTTTACGTTTGACGTTATTTTATTTCTGTTTAAATGTCTTAAAGAAATTAAATATTATTTAGCAGTACAACAACTTGATATACCAATTTGAAATCATTATTATGAAAAACACTTACAAAAATCTATTTCATAAAAGTATAGTCAGTTCCGCCAGCATTGGTAACAGGAAATGCATTCCTCCATAAAAAGATGGAGTAATTGCATTTTGTCCACGTTTTCCTAATCAAATCAAAACCATGAAATTAATAGACGATTTTATACTCTGGTTGTCTTCGAAAAGTTAAATCACTACTTTCCGAAACTAAATGAAGTAAAGCGAATTGAGCGAAACATTTTTCAATTCTGTGCTGTCGAAAAGATTGAGATGTATCTCCGATAAGTGTCCAAAGCAACGAAGTTTAGAAAGCGATTTTGTGGAATAATAAAAGAAAGTCAGATGAAACAAATTGACTGCAGGAAAAAATATTTATTTTAATTTTAAATTTGGTCATATTTTTAGATTTAAAAAAAAAATAAGCTTTTAGTGTGTAAATATTACATTAAGAGCAATAAGTAATATGGATTGTTTGAGCCCATTTAAAGAACATATATAATTAAAAAATGAAAATAAAATCTCTAACAGTAGTTTACATGAAATGAGATATTTTTTTAAAAACCTATTTATTGAAATTTACAACTGTATACAACAAAATAAAAAAACATCTAGAAAATATGAAGATCATATTCATAATGAGATGTCAACTGCTTGTAAAGCAACTACACATGGTTACCTTTAATAAGAGTTATGTTATATTACAAAATTCTGAGAGATTATCTGGAATATAATAGAAGCAAGTTGAGCTACAAGTGGATATGAATAGTTATGAAGTTTATTATGAAAGGATCGGTATCTGGTTTGGGATAAATTAGAAACAAAAGGTACATTAAGATCTTTATGGGAAAGTTTTTTTGTGACAAAGTAAGACGCATTGAGGATTTTTCGATGGATATTGGTTTGTAAGGATCGGATACAATTTGAATTGGATGGTTTATTTGAGCCCCAAAGTTCAACTCCGCATGTTCAAGTAGGTATAATTATGGAATAAAATTTAAAAATATATAAAAATAAATGTTTTTCTGGACCATCGTCACAGAAATAGATACCATGCGTAATCCATTCCATATTTCTTCCCTATTCTTATGGTATCGGGAAACCTTTTAGTTCTATCTTGAAATACTAATCAATGAACTAGACAGCGGGGACCACCCGACCAACCAAAGACAAAGAGGAGTAGATTAGAAGAGACTTGAGTATTGGTGAGCCAACGCTAATGTAGCAGAGATTGCTAGACCCCTCCCAATCTAGTGAAGGCACCAGCGGAATGGCTGTTGCCACTAATGAGAACCCAACTCCCTTCAGCCACCGAATTGGAAACCGGCCTGAAAGGAAAATCGCGATGGGAAAATTGGTTTTAACTTCTCCAGAAATCTATATATTTACCAGTACATAAGGCGAGTTTTTTAATACTAAACAAAAACAGAATCAATGCCAATTAATTGGTGAAAATACAACAAATATGATATTACCTAAATCTTGAATTAAAAAAAAACATATACAGTAATCATGTATAAATACAAGAAATATACTTCGAGTTAAATTTGACATTAGAATGTATCTTGGCCATTTTCTTTTCAGACGCCTTGGAGGATCGCTGGGAATTGAGTGTGAGGCAAGTTGGAAGACTAGTGGATTCGTATGTAGCTTTCGTTTGAAGGATTTGGGCCAAACCAGTAACATATGTAATATTAAGATCTTTATGTATAAGTTTTTTAGTGACATAATAAGAAGCATTTAAGGATTTTGGGTTGCAAGGATTAGATAAGAGAAGAATTGAAAGGTTTTTTAATTTAAAAACGTAGCCAAAACGGTTCCTAAATCCGTAACACTCTTCACTATGTCACTAATGAACAGATCTATAATGATCTTTATGTTCCATATGTTGCTCATTTGGCAAACGTATACCCACCTAAACCTACTTCTAATTCGAATTCCGAATATCTTTTTATTACCCTTTATACCTTATGTGCTCTGATTAAAGTATATGGGGACGTAAAATACTAAAAAATAATGGAATTTTTAGGCCCAAAAAAAATCATTTGGGTGGAATTTTTCGCCTCTCAGTGTTATATTACCTGAGCATTTATAAGACTTCTGGTTTCAGAAGTCGGATTTGCTTATTATTGTTGGCCCAACCTGGCGACAAGCAAATTAAAAATTTCAATTGTTTGCTTCCGCCACCCCTCACCCCGTTTGCACGTAGAAATATTTAATTCATCACGCCTGTCCTAATTGCCAAATTAGGATTCACTCAGGGGGGTTGAGCCGTAATTAAAACAGAGTTTTTGAGCGTAAAGGTAAAGCTGGAGGGGTGGGTTCGTTAGCAACGAGAAAAAATCAAGAGGGGGGGGGACAAGGCGAGCTGTGAGCTGTAAGAGGAAGAGGTGCTGCTGCATGGCGGGCAATTACTTCACTATCTATAGCAATTAGGGCTGAAATTTCGGAGCAGTTTTGTAGGAAGGCTCTTGTCCTCAGCGTAGATGATGATAATGCCGACTTTAAATACTTCCTACACTCAGCGGTAATACAATGCCTTTCCCTATTGAGTGCCTCTAAGGAATGGGGCAATCTTCTTATGAGTACGGAAAATGGTTGGAGCATTAGTTCAAATGGCCTTATTTCCCGATATATTCCATGTGAATTATATAATACATTACAATAAAGGTATCTCTATTCAGTACATAAAACGTTACTACATCAAATTTTACGACATGCTTTCTACTCTGTTTAACCCTATTTCTTCCCCAGAACCTCCCTTCAAAGTAAATCAACTATTCCAGTCTATAATTCTATAATCTATAATTAGAAACAGTCAAAATTCGGCAAGTCAAAGGGAATCCGATTTCCTGATCACGCTTATACTGTGTGTCGTATTCGTTTACTCGAACTAACAGTCGTTAACTCGAAGTAAAATGTTTGTCTACACAACTCCTGCGATTCTATACGTCAAATTTCCTGAGCCGGGAGGCTCTTTAAGTCGAAGTTTCCTAGAACCATGAAGATGTACAAACCAGACTATATCATTCCTATCCTCGCTTATCCTCAGTACTGTTTCATTTCGGAGACAAGACAGAAATTTATTGCATTATTTGTTTTTTTATTAGCCATTGCTACCAGGGGTAGAAGCTGAAGTCTTAGCCATTTTGCACACAATTCAATGTTTGATAGATCGTCGCACGCCTACACATATACAAAAGAAAGTGAGAGACTATTTTTAATTTTGTTATTTATTACGTATGCATTTTATTGTTTTTTTGCATTAGTATCTCCGTTTCTGTTAATTTTTCTTAGAATAAATTATAGAAAACTTTAAGTTGTTTAAAATTAATTACCATTATACATACATATATTCATTATATGAGAAACTTTAAAAAATTGAAAAAATATTTTCTGTAAAATCGATATCTGGAAACTTTGTTATCAACAAAAATTGATAGAAAGAAGTAAATTTGTTCAACCTTCAACTTCGAATATTGAGTTTTGACTTTATTTTAATGTTGTTGTTTTTTTTGTCTTTGAATGAAGTATTTAAAAAAAAAAAAAAAAAGAAAAGAAAAAAAAAAAAAGCTATCTTCAATAATGCATATACAAACTAATACAGTTTTTTTAAAAAGAGATTTTCCACTAAACGTGGTTTTCTTTAACATAAGTATCCCGGAATCCATCTCCACGTCCCTTGATCCATGCTTTTTTCCTGATGCCTTATCCCATCAGGCTCAAATCCATTCCATCCTTCTCTTTTCGTTCTTCCCACTTCTTCCGATTCCATGACCATCGCTGTTGGATATTCCGAGGAGTTCTTTTAACATATACAATGAGCTATTCTGTTACAAATTTAAAGCAAATAAATAATGAAATTCTTTTTTTTTTTTATTACTTTTTTTTCGTATTAGACTGTATAGAAGGTACCTCATACGGTGATGTGATTGAAGAGAAAAATGAGAAGAACGTTTAAAGAATAATGAGGAATATCTACGAGAAACAATTACTTAACAGTAGAAAAAGTTAACGACAAAAACGTATTAATTAATTGTGTAATAAATAAAGTAATGTTGAGGTTTCTCTAGGATCTAGTTTTTTTAGTTCAATGAATAAAAAAAATATTATTATCAACATAAACAATATTTAAAAAAAAAAATAACGACAAAGAAAACTTTTTGCATATAGATTCCAATGTAATTATTCTATTTTTAAATGAAACTTGATTGAAATTATTGTCGCCTTCAAGGCTTGTATTGATATGAGACTTAGCTACATTGTAGTTACACGTTCTCGAATACGATTATTAGATTTTCCCATTGGCAAAGACTGGGATCCGTTTTGGTCTTGGCAGGGGCTGTTCGTACGCGGGTCTTCTACAACTTATTCTCTCTTTAAGGGACGTCATTGCAGTTGGCACTCATCTTAATATGCACTCATCCATGTAAGTCCTCTATTTATAGTCTTCTAAGGAGTGCATAATTATTTACGTAATGTCAAAATTAGTAATAATTCAGTAATGTAGTAGCTCAGTGACTTAAGAATTTCTAACTACTGCCTTTGCTTCAGGCGTGAACTGGGGCAGTGCTGCAACAATTTACAAGCAGGAAGGGGAAAATCTATAATTTCGCAAACATTTAGGGGAACCTCCGATATCTTAAATTAAATTTTAACCTATCAGCATTTGTGTTTAATGTTCGTAAATCTTTGAATAAAATGTTACCATATTTTCCGCAGATTAAATTGTTTCCTAAATCAAATTTTTGTTCTATTCAAGTGTTTTAAACTATTAGGAGACACCATCCTTCGTTGCCTCCCGATGGCGATGTCCCGAGTTATGAGTTATACGAAATCGATAGTACGCATATTGGAACATCGAAAAGCCAATATTTTGGGCGTTGTCATGAAAGTTCACTGTATGGTTTAAAAAAAAAAAAAAAAATTGAACCTCACCTGGAATGTATAGCTTGAAATGTTCCACTTACGTAATTTTCCACACCCGAAACTCGAAATACAGAGGGTCAGTAACTTTTGGGTTTGTTTTAATTAATTCAATCGGGAATTTTTCGGTATCGTGCTAATAACAAGTTGTACAGAACTTTTGATGTTTTCCTTTAATGTCCGGTTAAACATTTTATTGAATTATATTAGGATTTCGCATACGTATGCCAAAAGTATGAGGAAAATTACACCTAGCACTAATTTTTAACTGGTTTAAAATGAACAGATTGAGTGGCTGAAGATTATATAAAAGCATAATTTGACTTCCAGTTTTTAATTTAAAAGAATGAGTTGGTAGTCCAGATTGACAGAGACCATTAAGAAACTCTTGCAGATAATGGACTGCATTATCAGTGCTTACAACTAAAGGCCCTTGATTCATTTTGTTCACACAATGTCAGAAGGCAAGGGATGGATATGTTTTGATTAGGCCATAATGTTTAGTGCGGTAGAAATAATTTCATCGACTTGTAAGCTCTGGGTTTTAATTTTTAACCTCAAAAGTTTATGACAGTGTGGTAACCCTCGTTTCTACCACTCATCACTGTACATTTAAATTAATATTATTTTAGTAAGCTTTAGTATTGTAGTATCTTCCTAGAACTGTAATTTAAATTAGAAGATAATGTAATTTTAGGTACAGATGAGTTGAATTAACATTACAAACTGTAATTTTTTTTAACAAACAATTGTAAAATGGCGCCGCTAGCCATATATGAGTCGATTTTTAAACTTCACTGGGAACCACATGTTGCAACACATATTTATAGCTTTTATTTATAACAATTAAACTGATAATAAGTAAATTTTATTATCAATTTCAAGCTGTATCTAAGAATGTACCTTTGTAACCTCTGTTGAATGGCGCTCGCCACCTATCGGCCGATTTTCAAACTTCACTGCGCATATTGATAATTAAATTTAAGAAACAGTAAATTTTATTATGATAAACATTCCTTGAACGACGAATATGATGTAATTAAAATTTGGTAGGGTCTTTTTTACTTCAGCCATCCCAGTTACTTTTTAAAGTAACATGCGATCAGTTGCTATGAGATAACCTAACTGCCATATGACCATTTATATTCAGTATTACGTTCTAGTTATCATTTTTAACCTGCTTATTTTAAATATGAACCTTTTAAAACTTAGCAAGTTACTAAAATCAGAAGAAATAGCTTTCCAATACCTACAGAGATGTGGATTACTGCACTTCCAAGTATGAGGTACAGACATTATGCTGTCAATCACAGTAAAAACTTTGTCGACCCTAATACAGGAGCGCACACACAAAGAATTGAGTCGCTATGGGCAATTGTAAAAAGAAGAAATAAAAAGGAATGTGGAACAAGAAGAAGCCTGTTTGATTCCTACTTATGTGAATTTGTATATAGGAGAAGGTATAAAAAAAGGGATATTTTTAAAAGTATTTTGAAATCATTGAGAGACTATTGGCCTCCAAAATGAAAACTTCAATGAATTTATTATTAAATACCTACTTTGATTGTTTTTATTAAAATATTTTAAATAAACAATTTTGAACATAGTATTAATAATTCACTAGTATTAATGTAATAATAAGATAAATCACTGTTTTAGAAAAAAGTAACTGGGATGCTAAAGTAAAAAAGACCCATTTGAGGTCACAAACGAAAAATGCCTTGTCCTTTTATATAATAGTATAGATTATATACATATAAGGAAATATTGAAATAATTATTAATATTTCTAGTGTTTTTTAAAGAAAATATTGGAGATAGCCGAGAGGAGATTATTGAGTAGCCAAGAGGTCGGGGAGATGCTAACTCCTCATTATTAATTGCCTCCTCGAGGGCCGAGTGGCCCTGGATCGATCCTGCACCGATTTGGACTAAGTTGCACGTCGGAGGAAGTGATCAAGGACTATCAAGCGCAGGCAACTTGGATCTACTTCAGTTCCTCCTTTAGAACTTAGTTCTCCTTCAGTCTGCCTTCACTCCCTTTCTTACAGGCCTTTGTGTCCACCGGCAAACCAGTCACACTTATCCCTCGCCTTATTCTGGTTTTGGAAAGTCATGGGGTGGTTTTTGAATAGAGTAGA
This sequence comes from Euschistus heros, assembly GCA_003667255.2. Lineage (NCBI taxonomy): Eukaryota > Metazoa > Arthropoda > Insecta > Hemiptera > Pentatomidae > Euschistus > Euschistus heros. The sequence goes on along the minus strand of RCWM02000372.1, from coordinate 576,521 downwards.
CGCGCTGGTAGGATTTAAATATTAAGGCGTATAGTGATTCCAATTCAAATTTCTACTAGCCCTCTATCATGTAATTAATATCCCCACCCCCCCCAAAAAAATAAATAAAACTTTTTTTTTCAGCAGCAGATAATAACGTAACAGATAACACTAATAACAAAAAAAAATCTTGCCTCATAAAATTGATTTTAGTCACAAGTATAATTTCTAAAAAATAATAATAATTTTAAAAACGTAAAATTTAAGTAAAACTAAATGAATATACGAGTTTTTAAAAATTGTTTTACTAAACTAGTCGCAATATCCTGAAATGACCCTCAACAAGAGATAAAAGAAGACAAATAATTATTTTTATCTGTATCATTGTTAGGATTTAAAATTAAAAAAAAAAATAATGAGATAAGAGAAATCGAGATATTTCTGATTTTAATTCTTTCGTTTAAAGATTTGATTATTTTTCTCATCTACAAAACCTTTATTGGACATATTAAATCATCATACTAAAACATTTAATTTTTTATTTATCCAGCCTCTCCAATTCTGCCAATTAGTAGTTCCTCTGCATGTTTTTTTAAATGTAACTTAATTCATATTCAACAGATAATTAGACGTATATCCTTAAGAAATACAGTATATTTCAATAACTAAATGAAAAAATATACATATTTTTTAATTAAAAATATTCTGTACATAGACCATATTTTTGTTCTAGATTTGGAATTTATGTTTTTGGTAACATTATACAATTGTTAAATATAGTTTAATTGTTTATTTGATAATATACTAAAACGTTTTCATCAGGAGGTTTGATAACAAAGACGAGATATAGCAATCATTACAATTTTTTCTGTTTTTAATGATAACCCTAAGATCCTAATATAAGGTTCGGTGCCGGGAGTACAAACTCGGGTCGCTGCCCGTTGGTTTCGAGATAAATAACCCGATCTATTTTGGTTTACGTTGTTGAGGACTTGTCCAACAACAACCATCCGACTATTTATGTTTTAGCTACGGGGGTTCAAAGTATCCCACACTCCTTGAAAGTTTTTTTTTATGTTTCTGTTTCCATTTCTTTACATTAGGCAGGCACTTATTGCATATTGCTTTTCTTTTCTTTTTTTTTTTTTTTTAAAGAAAAGTTTTCTACTTAAAGATAAAGTGAAATTTTTATCACTAATTTTAGGCTTGAAGATCAATTAAAATCTTTATATTTGATATAATTTTAATACTGTGTTGATAAGGGATGGGAATCGAAACAAGAATATCGGTATTCCATATCGATAATGTTTGAGCTCTGAATATCGATACACCATATATCAGTAGTCATGAATATCGATCGATATATTCCAATCATGGCACAAAAATTTTTATTTTATTTTATCGTCTTAGTTAATTTATTTACCCTACTTACTAATTATACACATTTAACAAGAACAAAATTACAAAAATATAAAAAAAATTAAGAGTAGTCTATTACGAATTAAACAGTATGTAGTAGCTACATACACTGAATCATATGTGTACTAGGCGGAGATGCAACCTGTATCAGTCTTGCCAACTGTGTCCAGCCTCTAATATTAAAAACGTCCTTTTATTTAAATCGATTTAATAAAGTTTTGTTACTTTTAATTTATACATGGATGGTTGTATGTTTTATTATAAAGTAGAGAATGCGATACATCGTAAAGTAGTACGTATCGATACGACAAATATTAAAAAGAAACAATATCGATATAAAAAGTTCGAACTGTTAAAGATAAATATCGATATTTTTTATTTATTATGAATCGATAATCATCCCTTGCTTTGATATTTGACAAATAGAAAAAATATCCAAATTCGGATACTCCAAATCCCGAAGCACTAGAACGAATAAAAGAAAATTTAATAGTTCGAATCCAACGCTGAATCCTAAGAGAGAAGGTTAAATTGAATTTCTAAGGTAAGATTGATGATGCTAAGAGTGTAGAAGAGTTTGAATATTAAATCGGCAGTGAGATAGTCGCGAATTTCCTTGACCGGACCTGGAAGAAATTTATGGCAGGCACGTTCGCTCTGGAACAGGGATCTTTTTTTAAGAGAAGTAACTACACCTTTTGGAACAATAAAAAAAACAAATTTAAAGTTAAAAAAATATATTGTCAAGTATCAAGGGAAACGTCTAATAAATAATTTTGGTTAAATATATATATTTAATAAGGCAGTAATAAGATTCATAAACGCTTGCAGAATGCAAGCAGCATCATTTTTATTAAAGAATTCTTTGCGTTAATAGATAGACAATGAGTTTTAGTTCTAGACTATGTGTGAATATCGGAGTTATTCTGATGATTATATTAGGAAGCTTATATGTGAGTTTAGTAACTATTTTGTCATTGAGGATGTGCAATAGTTAATAAAGACAAGTTTAATAATATAACAGTCTTCATAAATGGTTTTAGTTGTGCTGAAAAAGTAGCTAACAAAAAATTAAAATAAATGAATAAACTTTCCAAATTAAAAGAACCGAATCTGAGAAATTTCTGCACAAAAAAAAATAATAATAAAAAAAAAATGTGAAGGCTTCAAGAGATTAACTTAGAAAGTAGACAATTTCCTTCTCGATTTGCCTGTTCGTAGATCTTAAAATGACTACAACTTGTTTCGAAACTATGTTGTAAGAAACATTTTCGAACCATTTTTTTTTTATAGTTGGCTAATAAATTTTTTTTAAAAACAAACAGCTCAAGCTGCTATCGATCGTAATTCAGTGTTTAGAATACATTTTATATTGTATGTTGAATATATTTTTATTTAATTAATATATATATAAATATATATATATATATATATATATATATATATATATATATATATATATATATATATATATATTATATATTAAATTTTCGTGATACTTATTTAATGATATAATACTTGTATTTTAATATTATTATAAATAAACAATTTATCTGTGTTGTATAATGTTGTACAACAAAACATGAAGCATTATTATGTGGTCTACATTCATCTTGGTATTTCTGTTTAAATAAAATAAATTATTGTAATTACTATTGCTATTAATTATATAATTATTTGTACATTTATTAGTTATCCTGAAAACATAAAATGGATTTTGCACCAATTTTATTTTCCATTATTTTTAAACCACTTTTGATTTAAATGAAAAAGTTTAAAGATACAGATAATTTTTATTATTAAATGAAATTAAAAAAAAATTAATTTTCGCTTTAAAAATTACTTATGGTAAATTGAAAAAAAAAGTAAAACAAAAAAGGGTTTTATGAGTTTTTTTTTTTTTTTTTATTTAAACAGGGTCTCAAATAGGGAGAGTAAAAAAGCAAGATAAATGCTTTGTTTGTCTAAAATTTTCAAGGTAGGCCTGGCGAGGAAATAATGCGAAAGAAGATCACTATTTTTTTGCACAGTTCCTTTTTTCAATATTTGAACAAAAATATCATTCCTGCTAGAAAAAATGTAAAATAAAAATAATTGTCAGATTTACAGTTTCAATTCTCATCAAAAAAATAATTGCAAATTAATAGCAAGGTTCTTGAAAAATAAAATACTGATTAATTCTTTGCAACCCGATCGACCTCGATACCCATGTAAAGATCAAAATTTTATGTTGACTTTTTTTTTAATTTTTACTATTTATTCTAATGCCGGAATTTAAATATTAAAATTATTTTAAAAATAATTATTTAAATTCTTAACTTATGGTCTTAAGGCAAATCGAGCCAGTTTACAATAAAATAAAACAAAACACGATATGAGGGAAATAAAATAATAGGAAAAAATGACTGAACTAAAACTATTGCTAGACTAATCCTAGACTGGGGTCGATGACTGATAACCGTTGTGAAGGGCACCTGATGCCACGTCCTTCTCAAGGATAGTGTTCTTACTGATCGAAAAATTAACTTTCTTGATCAAAGGGTTCTTATTATATAATGTTTTTGTTTTTTTAATTTGGTTCATTTATTTTTGTAAAAACCATAATAATTTATTTCTTAAAAACCAAATATATGTAGGTATAAGTAAACATATGTATTACCTTATTGCTTGAACTTATCTTAGAAATATTCGCTGGTATCAGAAGAGATTTCATACCTAAAAAGAAAAAAAAATTAGTATACAAAGTATAAAAATCCTTTAACAATAAAAATATAATGTATTGAGTTTAGTACGATCAATAGAGATTTGAATTCAAAGCTCATATTTCTCCCAAGTTCCTATTTAATAGTTTTGTCTATTGTTTGGATATTTATGCGCATAACTTCAGATACTAAGAACGATTACAATAATAAAACAAAATTGTACATAAAGATTAATTTTTAAACATAAATGAAACTGTTTTTTTATATCCTAATATTCCCTATTAGTTTTCACGTATAATAAGGAAATCATCAAAAGTTCAAACATGTATGTTTCTTCCCAACCAAATTTTATGTCAACGCGACATAAAAGGAAAGTTCTTTTTATATAGCTTCTTTTTTTAAAATAATTATTATACGCAGTAAAAGTAAGTAAAACAACACATATAGGGCATTTAATAAAATAAAAAATCTTCATCATAAAGCCGGTATCAGAAATAAAGTTATATCTATTCTATAAGCTTTTAAAAAAGAAGGGTTTAGTGGATAAAGGAGATATGTAACAAAACACATTTTGGAGTAATTTATGTTTAAAGTTTTTTTACATTTTCTTTTAGCATGAAAATGTTACATAGCCCCTCCATATATAGTTTTTTAGTTGTTATGAAATAATCAGATATTGTTAGCCAACACTTTTTTTAAATGTGACTTGAACCGTTCATCCACTAAACCTTTTAAATAATACAGTAATTCTATATTATTAAAAAAAAAACATAACTACGGTTAATATTATAAGCAAACATACACTGATTACTGGATAGTAAATTATCATTCATTATCTTACTAGAGATTAATTTTGATATTGGGCACCGAAATTAAAAAAAGAAAATCCCATAGTGAACCACAGAAATATTGTTTTAATTTTTTTTTTTTCTATTTTTTCCCTCTTACAGTAATTCTGCAAGCGTGAATTTAAATATTTTTGTATGCGCCATGTATTTAGGCATACTACATGTATTTAACATGTTCAGTATTTTATACCATTTTAAAAATTTAGAGGTAATTTACATTTAATTTAAGATAAATTATGAATCGATACAATAAATAACAATATAAGAAAAAATTAATGAAAATATCTTGATTTTTTATTAATTTGTTTTTTAAGTATTATCAATTATGTAAACTTTAAATTATAGTTAAGTTCTATCACTGGCTGTCGTCTAGAATTGGATGTCGAAATTGTGCAGCATGGCTAAAAAGCACATCTTATTATTTCACAAAGGAGATATTAAAAATCTTGCTTTGAAGGTTAATAGTTGACACGTTTTCAAGGTAATTTTAGTTATCCACTTCATCGCGAAAACCACCGATTCAATGTTAGTAAATTCTTGTTAGAATGTATTACCGTATATCAACCTATTAGACTGATTAGTATGCTGAGTAAAATGTAAAAACCCATTTGAAATGGGCTGTTTCCATTATGAAGTGTGCCTCTCTCTCTTTAGATAAATATACAAACAGTTAAGGACTGGGATTATTTCAATAGATGTTATACAATATATGATACCATTGAAAAACCTCGTACCTAAAGGGAGACCAGTAGTGTTTGTTTGCACAACGTATTATTAACAAAATCCTCCGCTCTGAAAAAAATATAGGCCCGGTGAAAACCAGCCTGAAGACCAGTAGCGCAGAGTAATTATCATTCATAAATCCGGTCTCCTAGGATTATCGAAGATATGAATAATTTTTCACGGCTAGATAGACCCGGTCCTTATCTGATATATCTAGGCAGCGGGGCTATGGAAGCGGAAACTCCCTCGCAAGGAGGACACATGATAATATCTGAGCAACGGCTGTCACCTGGATGACAGCATTTCTCACGGGATTATAACACCCCCGGCGTCTTCCATCACAAGTCTCGGATTAATCCCTCTTTTGTTTGTGCCCTAAAAAATACAAGGTAAAAACTAGAAGGGGTACTTAACGGTAGCCCTTGGACAAACAGGTAGGACACCGAGCACGCTCCAATGCACCGGCTACTGTAGAGATATACAGTAGAGAGAGTAGACACAGTAGCAGACTCCCCCACTGTTTGTGTACATGCGGTTCCCAGGGCTCACCCTAGTTACACTCTTACCCCTAATGGCCTATTCTTGTCACTTTTTAGCACCTTTTCAACAGCATTTTTTTCACTGATATATCTTACTTAGGCTAACTTGCTATCAAATTTCCACCCCCGCGCGGACAATGGCTTTGTCATTAAAATTAGTTGGTTTTTGCGGGGTAAGCATTTTTTTCTACCTTTCGTATCTTTTCACCCACCGGTCAGGATCGGCTTCGAAATTTGATATGTGCTTGATGTTGACAAACTGCCAGGAGTGGTTATCCGTTACGCAGGAACTGGATGGTAACTGTTACGATTTTAGATAAAAGGCTCGTCCTTAACTGGTTTATTTCGAGCATTAGATTTTTATCTGAAATTTTGTATAGTGTTACATTGGGCAATAAAGGTTTTTTTTTTTTTTTTTTTTTACTTGTGGTACGTATGAGGGTAAAGAGGAGTCATTACAAATAAAATTGATGAATTAATTGCCACTTCTATTTGAATTGTATTATTCGAAGAACTTTCAAATGTTAAACATTCATTATCAGTTCTGAAAACATGCCAAACATTTTAAAATATTAGTACTTTATTAATATTTGCGAATGAGCCCATGGGACTACTACCCATAGTACTTTAGAGGCATGCTTTTCCTTTCTTCTTCTGCCCACATTTCCTTTATTCTTCTGCTGTGGGCTTCTTTTCTCTCTAGAAACCATGTTGTTCCAGAACAAAATTCGCCACTAATTCATCAATCATAACTGCATTGATCCTTCTTATGAGTAACTCGATCAAAAACATTATTTCTTTATTGTTCAATGGAACAAATTTTTATTAAACCACTTAGGAATTATATACTAATTCCTTAAACATGTAAACTTAGCAGGTGAAATTCACTTTCACGGTTAATAGTTTCTTATAGTGCTGTTTGGTTCGAAATCAAAACGACGTGAACTCGTATGCTAATAGTTATTTAGCAAGTATAGCAAATCCTTGCTATAGGTAGGTGAATTATATTCAAATGCAAAACTTTAAAACAACACAAAAGTGTAACGTCTCTTAACAATAAAAACAAATTTTAAGATGAAAATGTAGGATATTTTCGGCTGAAAAGTAATGTCCTGCTTAGGTTTTACTATTTACAAAATCCTAAATTTCAACACTGATTACTATTTTAATTAGTTTATTATTAAATCATTGATCATTCTTTACGAGTATTTAAAGTATTGTGTAGAATATTTGGCCCAAATCTAGTAAAATCGACCTAAAATTTAGAAGATTTGTTGCTTGGTTTCACGTTGTTATCAGACCTCAGACCAGGAATTAAGTAGGATGTAGACTCTTTGTTGAAACGGAAATAGAATATATAAAAGTAGTAATCACTAGTAATAGACGAATTATAATTTAATGCCTAAAAGACATTACCCATAAACTATGAACGAGGGCAAAAGATACCCAGGAAATGCTTCTACAGAACTGGAATACCTTGTAATATCTTAACGAGCCTGACGTGGGTAATTTTGAGCCATGTCTTACTCTTTTTTTACCTTTTTTTGCACTGGCAAATAGATTTAGAATATACCTAACAAAGCAAAGTACAATGCCAGTCAAAAAAATTACTACCAATAGATTTGTTTCATCTCCTGGGCAAATTCTTACACTTCTTTGTTAGGTGCTTACGTCACTACATACTTTAACCAGGGCATAAGGAATATATTAGGATGATTAAGGAATTAGTAATATGAAAGTAAGCAGTATAAAAAAAAAAAAAATATATCAAGTAATTTTAAGTTTACAAAATGTTTAATCGATAAGGTTAATATTCCCGCCTAGCAATCAGTACGTTATCCATTCGATAGGGTTTGGTTATAATGCAATTATGAATAAATTTTTGTGGGATATGCCGCATCAAATGCGAAACTGTATTAAATCAAAGTAATTTTAATTTCGTAATTTTTTTTTTCTTTAAATACTTTTATTTTATTTTTATTAAAAATAATCCTAATGCTTTTCATATACTAAAATAAAAATTAATGGCCTAACTCAAATTTCAGGTAATCATACTTAATTTGTAAAATAAAGTAGTTGGGCTATGTAAAATAGCATCTACCAATAATACCCTCTAGGTTCCTAGGTACCTTAATAGAGAGGGAGAGAGAGAGAGAATAAGAGAGAGAAAGAGAGGGAGAGAGAGATTTTTTTAAAAAAAATTATTTTTTGATTACTTTATTATTTTAACTGAGAAGAAATCGTTCTTGATAACAACTATTCTATAAAAATTAATAAGTGAAACCTTGACTGCTAAGTTTTAAATATTTCAAACCGGACACCTTGAAGAACAATTGATTTCAACGGGCCTGGAGAGTTGCTGCGGACACCTGATTAATTCTAATGAAGACAGCAAACAGAGGGGTAGCGGTGGTGACAGTTCACGCCTCCGAGGGTACAAGACACACGCTAACGTACAAATTGTAAACAAAAAGGGTGAACTACGCCCCCATTAGGTTCACACAGTCCGGTCCAACAGTCCGATTTAACACCCTTCCAGCCGTGGATTGTCCAAGGATGGATTTATGGCTAGGTTTAGGCGCGTAGCGAATATTTGGATGTGGCATGTAAGGACATAATTCCTATGGTGTGACATGATGGCGGGCTTCGAAGGGTTGGGGAGGGTTCATAGGTCAATTAAGCACTCGCTACTGCTTAAATGTTTCTACTTAATTACCAACTCTAATACCAGTTGCTGCAAAATTTTGATTTTTGAAAAGAAGAACAAAATTCGCATACCTACAAGAAGGACTTGCACAAGTTCATTGAGATAAATAAACAATTAAAACACAATACTAGTAAATACACATAAAAAATACACAAAAAAAATTATCAGTTTCAATACGAAAAAAATTATTTTTTATGAACATAAAAATTGTCCTCATTATAGAATAATATATAAAAAAAAAAAATAGTTAATCTTTAATATAGTTAATATAAGTAATCTAAAACAAAAAGGGAAAAAAAAAAAAAAAAAAAAAAAAAAAACTCAAAGAAATATCTTGGGTTTAGGTTTGGGACCCTTTACAGGATTGTCTTGTTATCTGACCGAGCAGCATCTCTGCCAATGAGGTATTGGAATTTGTGTTCTGGCTTCGTTTTATCTCAGAGGAACGAGGAAAAAAATTAAACAAAAAAAAAAAACTCTTATCTGATCGAAAAAAATAATTTTTAATACTTAGTTATTGTAATAACTAAATCATATTTAAACAAGACTTCATGCTAGAAACATACTTGGGTATTGAGAAACTATAATTAATTACAGTTTGAAACTAATAATCGACTATTATGGTTAAAAAAAATCAATAAATATGTTTTATAATTCTGGGCATATCATTCAGATTTTTAACATCATTATTTGATTTGTTAATTTTTTTGTTCATGATTTATCAAACACACACATAAAAAGTTCTAGAATGTTGTTTCGATAATATGGCAACCTTCACATGCTGCGTAACTGAAGTGCGAAATTCCTAGGCAAAGATCATTCGAGAAATAGAAAACCACTATAGTGAATACGCTTTCGTAATAGTTTGCCATATACAATATTGCGAACCATTGCGAAACTTTTTTTCATTTAGTATTATCTGAACACTTATAGACTTTATTTTATTAATCCAAAACAATGTTGAAAATAGAAATATGTCTAATTATATACTCACATTATAGTTAAATATTTCTAATACATATAATATCTTATAAATATTTCTAATAATGATAAATAAAATCTGATTACTATATGTATTATATTTTTCCACGGTGAAATTGCCTTGAAGGAATAATACATGAAGCATAGAGAAAATATTAATATTTATGAAATGCTTTTCGGGAAAGGAGGGGGAGGAGAGATTCATCCATATTTCCCCCTCAGCCCTGTTAGCTAGCCCGAAAATATGGCGGAATTTATTCCGATGCTCGGAGGCATTCAAGTATTCACACGATTTTCGGTCGGAATCCCCAAAACGTGAGCTTTGCGATTCCCTTCTGTTTGTACAGGTGATTGTTGATAACTCTTGAGGGACCAAGAAGAGAAAAATTTTAAAAATAAATATTCAGCGTAGTTATTATTATTTAACACAATATATAACAATTTTGGGGTATTCCCTTTCTATTATATATTATTTATATATAGGTATGTATATGTATGTCATAAAAAATGGATATGAGGCGCCAGAACGATTTATAACAAGAGGAGGCGAAAGAAGGGTAAGTTTACTAGAGACTGGGATGGCATAGGGCGTAGTAGAGCTGTTATTGATTGGTCCGCATACTCCAACCTATCCCCATTCCCATGAGTACTTCCAGGTCACTAGGCCCTTAAAAAATATCTTTAAACTATATTTTTATTTTTAAATCACTTATACATATAATTATTAACAAATGCAAAAGAGTAGTTAATAAAGACGAAGGAGACAATGTGATACAGTAAATATTTTCATATTTTTTTAAATAAGAAATATAACTTAGCAATCAATATATACCTTGATCTGCGATTTAATTTATACTTATATATTAAAATGTAAAATTAAAACAAATCATACAAATGTTGTTTAAAAATTCTTAAGATGTACTTTAGTTATGCAATTGTTAAAAAACTTGGAAATTTAAATTTTGATTTTGAGATAAAATTAAAATCCAATGAAAGCAAGGAGAAACAATCTTAAGAATCAAAATTACGATATATTAGTTTTCTTTGATAACTAAATGGAACTTGACCCTTTAGGGTTCATGCTAAAAATATAAATAAATAAATAAATGAAACTTGTCTCTTTAAAATAATTATTAATTTGATTATTTTACATTGATAAATCCGTCTGGCTGTAGTCTTTATTTAATCTTATATTATTTTTTTAAATACAACAACTTATTATTTTTACATTTTTCAACGATAAGTACCGTGATATTAGAGTTAACGAGTGTGTAGTGCAATGAGACGGTGGGTTTACTGGTCTTGGGTTTTTGGTATTAATTTGTTTATTTTCTGAAAAGAATCCCATGTAAAATCGGGAAGGTAGATCAAAACGATAATACGAAAAAAAATGCTAATGAAAATACATATAAATATTTGTTGGGGTTTACAAAATAAGTCGATATATAATGACAGAAAAATAAACTCAATCCTTGGAATTCAAAATTCTTCGAAAAATCCTCAATGCTCCTTACTTGGTCGCAAATAAACTTATCCATAAAGACTTTAATGTTCCCTATGTTGCTGATCTAGCCCAAACCAGATACATATCCTTTCATAGTGAAAATCATAACCATTCAAATCCACTAGTCTCTCAACTTGCTTCCATTCTATTTCTGACCTTCTGAGATGTCTGAAAAGAAGATGGCCTTGGGACCTATTCAAATAGAACCTTATTGATGTGCTACCAATGGGCAGTTGCTTCACAAGGACTTGCCATGTTATTATGTACGGTATTTCTTTTTTTTTTATGAAGAGTTGTAAATTTTTATCATATACGTAACAGAAGAAGAGAAATATAAAAAAAATTAAAAAACGAGAAATAAATAAAATAATACAATACAAGCATTGATCAAAAATAGAATTAATAAATACAAAAAAGCAAATTATTAAATAACATATTCTCAACTTACAGTATAATAACCTATTGAATTATATAAATCATAGTTTATATGTTAAAATAGTCAGTAAGCCGGCTAGAAGTATGAGTTACTGCAAATTAAACAGGATTATAGCTAAATAATTCTCCTGTCAGCAGGCGCCCGGCTGCTGGGCTCTGAGCAGGTGTTAAAACAGGAGTTTATAACGTCCCTTATGTATGAGCATATAAATATATATATAAAACACACAAACATATATACAACGAAAATAAATAAAGATATTATCTCATATATATATATATATATATATATATATATATATATATATATATATATATATATATATATATATATATATGAAATAATATCTATGTAGAATGCTAAGTAACTAAGAGTATTAATTTTTACAAGGTTGGAAACTGATAATTCTCGTTATTACGTGACGTGGATCTTATCGCCTCCCAAAAAATAACCGAGTTGGATAATGCTATCGAATAAAGCGAATTTAAACCCATCACGGGCTTTATTTTCCACTTATCAGTACCTTTTTTTAAAATTAAATGCCGGTAGAATATTAACTGTTTGGTTTAATTTTGGCAATTTATCTGATTCGTGCACCATTTTTGTTAATTAAATAATTCCTTTAACTAAAAAGATGTTCATTGACGGGAGGGCAATAAAACTGGCTATAAAGGATGAAAATAGTTGCGAATAAATGTTGCGAATCAGCGGAGCGAGGCGACAAGGCTAGGGACAGTGTTGCAACTGGATACACGGCCTTGAGCTGGCAGACTCGCTTTCGAGACGGCCTGCCTTACCATACATTAAGGATTTTATTGCAAATATTTTATTACTTCTCACATAATTTCAATTAGCATAAGTAAATTATGAAGTGAGAATACTTTATCTTATGTAATGTTACAGTAAGTGAATTGTATTAATGAAAACAGAGACCAAGAATGTAACTTACAAAGGTAATTAAAAACCAAACTTGTTGAAAAAATTAAAATAAATAAATGACCTCCTTATTTTATTTTATATTTTATATGCATGTATCGTTTGGCTAGCGGTTTATCCTTTTTTAGAGTGCAAAAAAAAAAAAAAAAAATTTACACTCAAAAATGTAATATTTTGACACGCTCTAGCTCTGTTGGTGTTGCTTGGATCGAAAATTTGCAAATGTTTTCCAAATCAGAAATTTGATGGATAATATTTTTTGTTATGTAACATTTGTCCCAAGGACCTACCGTTTAAGAGCTACATTGGTATAAATGAAAAAAGGCACGTTTGAAACCCCAATTTTCTCTCAACCTTTTGTGATCATTAATTGTGAATTTAATTCTTAAATGTAAATTGTGAAAAGCAGTATATTATAAATACACAGATCCACGATCTACTGCTTATCCCAGTTTTGAAGTCTGTTTTTTTTTCACATATATTTTAAACAAAATTTTTCAAAAAGTTTTTTTTTTATTTAACAGATTTTGAGTAGAGAAAATACCTTAACTATATTTTCACCAAAACAGGAGAAATGGAACGATATCGACAATCGATGTTCCTAAGTCGATTCCTAAGGACCGATCGATACCGGCGACTTTGACGATAGTTTAGTGATACCTAATTATTTAATTATTGTTTCATTTTTATCAATTTATTGAAATTTACAACTGTACAAATATACAAGTAAATGTGTTAAAAACGTTTACAATAACATGCCAAAACTTAAAAAGAACTACTAATCAGTAGCACAAAAAAAAATCTACACGAGAAGATCTCTAGACCATCTTCTTTTCAGAGGCCTCGGAGGAATTGAGTAGGAAGCAAGTTGAGAAACTAGGGGATTTGAGTGGATATGGAGCTTACTATAACAGGATATGTATCTGGTTTGGGTTAAATCAGCAACATATGGAACATTAAGATCTTTATGGATAAGTTAATTGGTGACAAAGTAAGGAGCATTGAGGATTTTTCGAAGGATTTTGGATTGTAAGGACTGTATACGGGATGAATTGGATGGTTTAGTGCAGCCCCAAAACTCAAATTTAATTATTAAACATCGATTCTACGCCCTAATCGAAAAAAAAGAAACTTACCATACTATTTTTTTTTTTTTTTAATTATTGATGAAAGACCAATTTTTTACTATTTTTTTAAAATGAATTATCTTTTGTACATTGTCTGACTGTAAGTTAAATTACATATGTTAACTGTTGAAGATGATAAATGTTATTCAGTGTTAACTAATTTATTTCTTGAACAATTATTGTAATTTTAGTACATCTGGTTTTCTCTTATTATTGGATTATAATTAGCTACTGTAATTTATTATTTTCAACTGAGGTATTAGAACCGAGAATCGAAATTTTTTTTACTGTCACAACAATAATTGAAACCTTACAATACTGCCCAAAAAAAAAAAAAAAAAAAAAATGAAAACAGAGACATTCTGATATTGAATCTATTAAAATTAATTTTAAGCGGACAACAGTCCCCAGACCTTTCATCAACTCGATCCATCTAATAACAATAAGCAGGAACGGTAAGCCCTTAATCATTTAACTAGTGATTTGTTGGCAAGTGGAGACAAGTGGATTCCATTATTGGGGGGGGGGGGGGGGGGTAGGATTTAACCTGCCACCGCAAATCCAACGATTGCTGCGCCCACTGAATGAAACAGATGCACCAGCGGTGAATAATAAACAGGAGCTAAATGCGCCCCTCCAAAGTGGATACTTCCAACGCATTCAATGGAAACGCTCCTTGTAATTTATCTTTGAGTCGCTCTTGCGCACCGAACGTTTTATGGCTGTCATTTTATAGCTATCCCGGGCGGTGGTAGTAAATAGGAGGTCCGGCCCTTAGGGTTAATTTAAGGGATTCTTCCCTCCTCTCTTGTAAAATCAGCTTCCTCAACAACGGAACCTTTATAGCCCCCGCTGAAGGGAAGATAGCATATCATCAGGGGGAGAGGGAGTGGTGTTCGCCATAAACAACTAAGTTGGATGGTAGCATCTTTCAATAAATTTCGAGATGTTAAAATAGCAGTTCTTTAACATTTTAAGGACAATAAATGTCACTTACTACTTTATTTAAAACTATTTACTATTTGGAGGAGATTATAATTAGATGGTTGGATATTTAAAGTAGTGATTTTCAACATGTTTACATTTCTATTCGACTTTTGAAACTGACTTATTGATATTGAACTATCAAATATTCAAATCTTTCCACAAACTTATTATAGTATTTACTTATTAATAGTATATAATTATCAGTAGAAAAAAAAAATTATTTTCTTTCTTTCTTTTTTATTACAACCATTTATTGAAATTTAAAAATGTACAAAATGTATACATTAAGTAAATGTGATGTGTAACTATTGCAATAACGTGACAAAACTTGAAAAGAACTACTCATCAGTAGCACTTTAATAAAAATTCTACACTAGAAGGTCTCTGGGCCATCTTCTTTTCAGACGCCTCGGAGGATTATCGGGAATGGTGCGGGAAGCAAGTTGAGAAACTAATGGATTTGAGTGGTTATGGAGCTTACTATGAAAGGGTAGATATCTGGTTTGGTCTAAATCTGCAACATATGGAACATTAAGATCTTTATGGATAAGTTTATTGGTGACAAAGTAAGGTGCATTGAGGATTTTTCGAAGGATTTTGGATTGTAAGGATTGGATACGAAATAAATTGGATGGAGGGGAGCCCCAAAAGTCAATTCCGTACGTCGAGATAGGTCTAATCACAGTCATGTATATTAGTCTTTTGTAATTAATTGGGAGCTCTGAACTATTATTTTCTAAAAATTTTAATAATTAATTCTAGTTGTTTAAGTAGTAGAGTAGTATAAAAGTATTTCGAAAAATAACCGGCTATCGACACGTAACGTTTTCCCATCCCATCCACACCTATTTATTCATAGTTATATAGGTTTATGCGCTCCCAAGAATATAGACTCATAATGATAAAGAGCACAACTACGCCAGATACAAATTTAACAGTATTTAACAAATAATGGTAGGCAGTATTACTTATTCTGCGTCCTTGAAACCATTTAAAAAATATTCTTCCAACATTCCAATGTTGCGTTTAAAACAGATTTTTAAATCAATAAGCTTAATATACACTCTTTCTTACATATTTTATTTATTTTTATTAGTTTTTTTTTTTTTTATTTATATGGTAAAGTAACAGAACCGAATTCATTTTTAAAAATGAAAGCAGCTCTATAGAAAACGGCTACAATTAAATCTGATCTCACCAAACGACTAATGACCAACTTGTTAATCTAGATTTTCTTATACCTATATGATAATAATTATGCATTATGAAAAAAAAGAAACCTACATTATAAAAAAAAATGTAGACATTAGATATGATGTATTTTGTTTCGCCTAGAAATATCAGCAAAGAAATAAAAGCAGAAGATATCATTGTAATATTCAGATAACAATTATTTCTTTAAATTTGTAAGCGTTTATGAGAATTATAATTATGGTTTTGGATATAGAGGTTACATTATCAGTTTATTGTGAAAAATGAGAAGTCGAGAACATCATCCTCTTTGGCTCGTTGGAAGAACGATGCTTGTACCATGATTTGTGATTAGGGTTTGAGGCCATCGAGAGCGAAAGTTATAATAGCATTAGAGTTGAAGAGGAGCCCTCCAGACGAGCAAACAAATAAAGAAGTCAATAGAGCCATAAAGTCATGAGTGATGCCCCCATCCAGTGTACATTCTCTCATCCTAGTTCCACCATTGTTCCACTTAACGTAATCCCTGTCTCCAGCCATATCCAGCCTCCCCTCTTCCAGGCTGGGTATTAGTACGTTGTTTTGTTAACCTATTTCACTGTAAGTCAATACTTTAAAGTTGTTTACGTATTTAATCCAAAACTTTTTTAATAAGTCTCAAGGTTTTAGAAGAAAAATTTATTTTTCCCAAGGAAACTTTTTATGTATCATAGTTTATGAAAAAATGTTTCTAGGCAGTTTTAGTTGCTTTACCATCTCAGTTTCTTGTTATATTTTCCATCCCTTGAGTATGGAGGATTCCTTTGGAGCTGTGACCGTTCCTAGCCCGTCATGGGAGGGTACTGTACAAACACCACTAAAGAATCGTTAGGTGGCGTACCCCAGGGAGGTCGGCTGCGCCCTTTCCAGGAACCGCAGGTACCATCCCTGCACTCCTACACAAAGGACCAAAACAGAGGCCGCTAATGTCTGACAGTCTGCATCCCTTGGGCCGAGTTTCAAAGGCAGTCGTTCCCGCATCCTGTCTTGGAATGCCCTTTTGGGATTTAAGGCAGTCGGTCGCACACCTCGCTTAACCTAGAATCGGTTACGTGTTGCTGAATAGATCGAACGGATCTGCTTCGGTTCATTCTAGCAATTATCATAAACCTCTCCTTAGTTCTGCTCCTCTTTCTAAATGTTATAAGCAGTCAATAACGACGTAGTGGTATCGGCGGCTAGGACTCAAGCAAGCAGTTTGAGATTGAGGAGGATGTCATATTTTTGAATAGTTTGGATATTTATTTTTATTATTTTTTAATGTTGAGATGGGTGTATTTCGGCTGAGGGTCCACAGGTTTTACACCAGAAAACTGTGGACCCTCAGCCGAAATACACCCATCTCAACATTAAAAAATAATAAAAATAAATATCCAAACTATTCAAAAATATGACATCCTCCTCAATCTGCTCTTGAGTCCTAGCCGCCGATACCACTACGTCGTTATTGCTGCTTATAACAGTTAGAAAGTTTTGCAACAACAAAATGTTAACAGTTTTTTCACACTCGAAAGCGTAACATTTTGACACGCTCTAGCTCTGTTGTTGTTTGCTCGAATCGAAAAATAATTTAATAATAATTCAGAGTTTCATTTGATTTTGTTCAGGAATTTCTTCCTTTTTTTTTTAAATTTGTTTTTAAAATTTTTAGCTGTCACTTGTCCGTGACAACAAGCAGGTGTGATGATGGTATGAAAGATAATTGGCATGTCAGGCATGAGGGAGATCAACACCCAGCGGTATTCACTCCTTATGTTTAATTAATTTTAACATAGTAGATTCCTCAACCAACTCCTGTTTAGCCATCTTTGGATATTCTCAGCGTGCTTCTCGAGGTCATAGTATTAGATTGTTGATATTTTAGTATAAATTGTCGTAGATTTTAGGTTTTGGTTTTTCTTCGGGCGATCAACGTCAAGGTTATTGCGCCCTTTGTATCTTACTGATGAAATTTTAATTTTTAATTTTTTTTGCCTTGTATACACATTATTTGTGTATTATATTTTAGGATATAGGTCAATTTCTTTAAAAAGCTCCATCATTTTTTTTATGGAATTTTCCGAGTCCTCTAGAGCAACTTCTGTGGATCGAGGTATTTTATTTTTTTCAAAGGCTTGTTGCAGCAATGTAGCTATTATGTGTTAAATAGTCATAGTTTGTCATGAAGACTTTTGTATGAAGTCTGGATGTAATGTGCCGTAGGTATGCATAAATCTGAGTGTAATTTTATGATGTTGATATACATTTGGTGATTGTGTAGTGAGTCTTAATGTTTTGGACTGGAAACTTTGTTTTTTTTTTTTTTTTTTTTTGCTATTACGTAAAATTTGTGAGGGTACGTTTATAGTGTTCTTATTAAGTATTTAGTCTTTGAATGATATTCAATTTTATTCGTTAATTTAGAAGTAGATAATAAACGTCTCAGTCTTTTGTTAAGGCGTTGGCGTTTCTGTTTCCTGTATGGACCCATACAGTTAAAAATTAGTCCTAGATATTTAGGAATTTTAAATTTATAATTAAAAGTAAACATTTTCTAATAATAATGATTGTTGACTCTTTCCTGTTTAATATTAATGTTACAGAAGCCGTAAGAAACACCTTCCTTAATTTAAATGATACCCTTCTAGATTTCGAGAAAGCTTTTAAAACCTTGTGATGTTGGTAGAATTGAGAGGCACACCTGAGTTCCATCCCCCCCACCTCCCATTGAGTGATGAGGAGCGCTTTGAATGAGGAGAGCCTCCCGGTCCCCGAGAGATGACAAATCCTCCGCTGGAAAGAAGCACAAAAGACACTAATGGGTTGGGATGGGTTCGTCCCACACTCCCCCACCTTGCTTCTTACCCAGAGTCGATTGCAAAACCCTTTGCCAACTATATCCCCGTCCTCTCCCACTTCCAGCTCAATTACCTTACTTAGTGACAATGATTCCTATGGGTATCTCCAGGCAGCTATGGATTCGTATGATTCAAATTCTTTATAAAAAATAAACTGTATATTACGAAAACAACATCAAAACAATAATTGTTTACCAAAATTCGATCTATAATCCCCTAGGAAATCTGTATTTATTTTCTACTAGATGCATTATTAGATTTATATAGAGGGGTCTGATGATCATTATTACGGCTGAAATGTTAGCATGAAAATAAAGAAATCCCTTCTATCCATATGACCTACGATAATCCGTTTGAAATGAACTAACCTGATAAAAATATGTATTAGGTATGAGAAAAAATACCCAGTAATGGGCTTCCATATTTTAAACCTACTTACAATTTTATATTAGTATATTCAAAATCCCAGCTCCTTTCAATCTTATGAATTATCTTCAATCACTGTTAATATTCATTTTTGTAAAGTTATATTTAACACTAAACCTACCATGACGGGTCAAATGATCCTTTCCGGGCTTTTTGGCAGAAGTTCATAGAGACAACATTCATTAATTTGCTTTTCGACTTAACTACTTTTATTTAAAAAATACAGTGGAGTCTCGCTTATACGAAAGATTTTCCGTTCCCCCTCACATTCGTATAAGTGAGACTCCACTGTATATCAAAAGTGTTTTTTCAATATGCACTCCTCTCATATTATTGTTTTTACCGAGAAATTATGGTAGAAATAAGTATACATAAAATTAAGGTAGGTTTAGAGTTACAAACAATCATCTCTTGTAATTTTTTAGTAAGATTTTACAAATTACAGGTCAGGTTAACTAGAAAAAATTTACAACAGTTATCAAACCTATTTGGACATATGGAGTTGAGCTCTGGGACTCAGCTAAACCTAATGCTCAGCTTCTCGTATCCAATGCTTATAATCCAAAATCCCTCGAAAAATCCTGAATGCTCCTTACTTTGTCACAAAAAAACTTATCCATAAAGATCTTATAAGTAGCTGCTTTAGCCCAATCCAGATAGGTACCTATCCTTTCATAGTAAAATCCATAACCACTCAAATCCACTAGTCTCTCAACTTGCCTCGCATTTTATTCCTGGTAATCCTCCGAGGCGTCTCAAGAGAAGATAAGCCTCGAGACCTTCTAATATAGAACTTTTATTAACTGCCACCAATATCAATAACAAATATTTAAAAAAAAATATGGAGAGTAGTTTTATATTGTTTCTCTTTATTTCATTCATTTGTTTATTCATTTATTCCGTTCTATTGTATATTTAGGCATTTCAAAAGTTCTCGACCAGCGTGATAAACATTCATTTATTACATCATCAATAAACATTGTTCTTATATTGAAAAAAAATGGTATCTATTCCTACCCACAAACGAAAATAATAGGTTTTAATGAATGTAGCTGTTACAAGTAACCATTTCACTTAGAGCACATAAATGTTCCCCTGCAACGGTTCGCAGTCCCTACCATCTCTTTTAGGAGACTGCGGCTAATAATGGCGACAGCCAGTTTTAGAAATAATTGCAGGGCGTTTCGAGCACTGGTGGAATAGCGTAGCAATTGACAACTGGAGAACACTCCCACAAATAAGCAGTTTGAAGGGAAGGAACATTCGTTGTGGTCATCAGTCGATAGGCCAGTCCTTCCCTGGAAACCTTTTTTTTTTGTTCCTTTGTCGACCTAAAGCGTTTAATATTGGATGAACTAGGACCCTGGGCTTGTCAGTTATTTATCGCTTTTCGTATTTTATTCCTTTTCTAGAAACTGGTACAAATGAAATGAAAGTCACTATTCGTTCTTTTAAACTCTATTGATAATTAATAAACTCAATATAGTAGTTTTAAAAGTTTATTTTAATGTGAATCACCGCTGAAACCAAAGCATTTTTTGGCATTTAGAGCCAACGATCTCAGCTATAATAATAGATACAAGGCTAGTGTCGAAATCCTTCCCCACGGCCTCATGGGGAGAGTTATGTTTCTTTTCTTACATTATTAGGTCCTTTTGGCTGTTGTATTAATATAGTTACCAAGATGAATTTTCACATATTTCATTTTATTTTACATAGTTAAGTAATTGGTAATAAAATATTAGGATGGTTATTAAAGTATAATGCAGTCTATATTATTCTTGTATGTGCTTGTATGTTGAGAACCTTATATACCAGAAATAATGCGTTGCTTGAACATTGAAGTTAACCTTTACTGTCTATTCGAAAACAGGATTACATAGCTCGAGTTCAGGTCGGTTGGAGAAGTTACTAGAACTGGAGGGACATGGATTCGATTCCAGTACCTCTAGGATTTTTAATGTAAGAAATTAGGAAAAAAAAAATTAAATTTTCCCTGGCCGGAAAAAACAACAGATCGTGGATATGACTATGGGTATAAATAGAATAAGTATGTCTGCTAGAATTTTGAACAAATCAACCAATATTTTTATTTATTTAATGACACTTCTTGTAAAAATAACATACGAAATAAAACAATTCTTTTTTGTCTTGCAGCACTAGGACTTTGTATAAATAAGATTAAATTATACAAGTACTACAAACATATTTTATTATTACCTTTAATTAATGATTATGAGAAGAATGTAATTAAAACCCTATTTCAAAAAATAAACACATTTAGCTTTTCAATCAATGGCAACAACATATTACAAAATAATATAGTCTATTTAATTTTTGAATAATATTGAATACATTTAAGATTTCCTCTATAATTTTGAACAAATAAACTGACGATAACATTTCAAAATAGTTCTCGACTTTTTACTTCGTTAGATCAATTTACATTTTAGAATTAAAAATATCAAATTACTTAAATTATTAGATTAATAATTAAATTAAATTAACAATTAATGATTATTCGATATAAAAGTTGAGAGAAAATGGAGGTTTCAAACGTGATTTTTTCATTCAAACCAATATAGCTTCTAAATGGTTAGTCCTATTGACAAATGTTATATACCAAAACATATTATCCGTTAAATATCTTATTTGGAAATCTTCGGCAAATTTTCTATCAGAGTAAAAGCAACAGAGCAAGAGCGTTACATCTTTAAGGGTGAAAGAAACGTTACAAAAAAAACTGTAGACCCCCGGCCAAAAGACTTATCGATGTCAAAATAAGTTACTTCATTGACTTCAGTTTATACATTCAGAGATATATTTTCATCCTTTATTTTCATCAAAACATATAATTGAATTAGATAATTTGTTTTATTGTTTTTTTTACTCTGATCTAAGAAACCGTTGAAATCGGCAGGAGTTTTAGCAAAAGAAATAAGAGCAAAATCAAATAAAAACTGAGATGGCGGGATGCCTACTAGAAGCTAATCTCCCTTAATGACAGAGTAAGGAACCATCACCGAGGCCAAAGCGGCCGGCAATTTATGCCGCCTTTAAAGAAAAAGAAATGAAGATGAAGAGAAAAAGAAGATTTGTGTAATAGATGCTAGAAGAATAGATATTAGCTCCTACGAGGCGGCTAGGATAGGCTTCCCTTCAATGTTATATTTCAACATTTTATTGTACAGTTCTTGTTTTATTTTAGTATACTAATTCACGTTTCAAAAATAAGTATAAAATATTTGAGTTGGAGATCTCTCCAGTCGGCTAGAATTGAAATAGGTGGTTTTGATTCCCTAGGGGGAATGGAAGAGTGGGGGTAGATTTAAAGTTATTTCCTTGTGGTCTCAGTTTAATAAATCTCAACAAACCCACTCTGGTAGGAATAAATTGGCAACCTTCAAATAGTGTGCCCTTTCTATCCTAGGTGGAGTAAAGGATTCTTTTTTTAATCTATATATCGAAATTTACAACTCTCTTTCTCTCTCCTCTCTCTCTCCCTCTCACTCTCTCTCTCTCTCTCTCTCTCTCTCTCTCTCTCTCTCTCTCTCTCTCTCTCTTTCTCTCTCCTCTCTCTCTCCCTCTCACTCTCTCTCTCTCTATCTACATATCTTTCTCTCTCTCTCCATCTCTGTTAAGGTACCTAGGAACCTAGAGGGTATTGGTAAATGCTATTTTACATACTAACCAACTACTTTATTTTATAAATTGAGTATGACTACCTGAAATTTGAGTTAGGCCATTCATTTTTATTTTATATTATAAAAGTTTCATTTTTCTTTAAGTGTTTACGACACATATTCTTTAGCCGGGGTATATGAAACGTATTAGGATGTAAAAAAAAATTAAAATTACTAAATTTTAAATTAATTTGGTTTATTATAGATTTGCATTAGATGGGGCATATCCCACACGAATTTATTCATAATTGCATTAGAACCAAACCCTATCGAATGTATGACGTACTGAACGTCTAATGAAGTATTATGAGGAAAGATTTCTTTTCAGTTAAAATAATAAAGTAATCAAATAAAAAAAAATCTCTCTCTCTCTCTCTCACTCTCTCTCTCTCTCTCTCTCTCTCTCTCTCTCTCTCTCTCTCTCTCGTGATAATTGCGTTCAAAATAAAATGACAATTGCTTGTAAAGCAACTACCTACAGGTAAAACTTCATTAAAACTACTACTTCTTTTCAGACGCCTACGATGGTTGTCGAAAAGCAAGTTGATATAGTGGATTTGTATGGAGTTTACTATGAAGGGATAGGTATCTAGTTTTGGCTAAATCAGCAACCTCTGCAACATTAATATCTTTATGGATAAGGTTGTTTGAGAAAAAGTAGGGATAATTTTTGATTTAAAAAGGAATTTTTGAAGGATTTTGGATAGCAAGGATGAATTAGGTAGTTTAGCGAAGCCACAGATAATAACTTTATATGTTTAAATTGAAAATTACTGTCATGAAAATGGATTTTTAGTATTTAATAGGAATTTTAGAGCGTTTTTTGTCGTTTTAATCTAGTATGCAGATAAATTAAACGTTTGTCCAGTTGGTGTCTTAGGTAGCGGATCTGTATAACAGGGATCAGTGGAATTTGATTAAAGGAAGAAGTCGTAGGTTTACGACGAAGAGGAGTAAGGGATTCAAAATTGAAAATATGAATATCCGAAGTCTGAGAAATAATTGGTTGAAAACAGCATCGTTAAAAAACTTTTAAATTTTATTTCTTTTTAATTTCAAATTACGGCATTTTCATATCAGTTTTGTTTCAGAGAACGATTTTTATACAAAGTAGTTACGATGTATAGATTTGACCCAATTAAAGTCAAGCATAAAATTCTTTTTGGTTAATTAAATTAAAAATAGTTACTATTTAGACTAAAAAGACTAATTAATATTAAATTAAAATAAGAGTGACATATTTACAAACCATTGTATATGAAATCCATCTACACCTTACCTGTAACAAAGAAAAACAAAATGTTAATTTAATTATTTAAAAGTAAAAAAAAAAAAAATTAACAAAATAAAATAAAAAAATTATTTTCTAGAAAAAAAAAACTATAAATCGAGTGATTTAGTTGACTTCAATTAAATAAGGAAGAAAAACATTGGTGTGTGTATTCATTTCAAACGCAATAAACTAAACATCTGTGTGCTGACGTTTCGGCCAACAAAGTAGGCCTTCAGTGCCAAAAAAAAAAGAAGACAAATATTTAAACTTTATCAGGTAAAAAAATTATCAGGTATCGTTTGAATGATAATAAATTATGAAAAAACATACCTTAATTACAATAGAAAACAATATATATAGGTATAATTAAAGTATATACAAATATATTATATATTTGTAATATATTAATAATAAATATAGTTCATAATCACATTTTATATAATCTTATTTAACTACGGAATTCAAACTTTGTGTCATTGATAAGCGTGGGAAGCAACGGACTGTCTAGACGTAATCTAAAACCAAGATTAGCAAGCTGGTGAAATTATCTTTTCAATCATTTTAAGTATAATTAATTAGAAATTTCAATGTTTTTTTTTTCTTGTGTTGAAACGTTTTCACGAAAATAATTATAATTTTTTTCTGGAAAGCTGATATTTCAACAAAATTACTACCCGTCGTAATTAAGGACATAAGTTACTGTGCTATGAAGTATCAATTCATCTGAAAATTAGTTTTTTTTTTTTTTTTTTTTTTTTTTTTTACTTTATATATTTATTCACACCTGTCAAATAATATTTGACAACCAGTGAATTTGCGGTACGAATTTAAGTGGCTTGAAAGGCATGAGAGGGAGGAGAACCCAGCGGCACCTCCAGTCTTTATTTTATTTTATTATTTTAGTCAAGGAGGTCTCTCATCCAGCTCCTTTTTAGTCTTCTCTGTGTGTTGTCGGGAATATATGTTGTGGCCATGTTGTTTATTTGTGTATTAGGATGTCCATGTAGTTTTTCGTGGAATCGTTTGTAGTAGGTTTGTATTTGTTCTTTAACTGTTGCTATGCGTAGGTCAGTATGTAAAGTTATGTTGCTTACGTACCATGGGGCTTTTGTAATTGTCCTGAATGTTTTTGCCTGGAAGATTTGGAGTTTGTTGATATGTGTCTTTTTAGCTGTCCCGTATATCTGAGAAGCGTATGTCCAAATAGGTTTCAGTAAGTAAGTATAAGTGTTAATTTTTTGTTTAAGTTGTAGAGTTGAACGTTTGGAGAGGAGTGAATATAAAAGTCTTAGTCTTTGGTTAAGCGTTTTACTTTTTTTCTTTATATGTGGACCCCATGTCATTCTTCGGTCAAACGTAAGACCAAGGTAGTGTACAGTGTCTGTTTGAGGAATCGGTGTGTTGTCAAGAAAAACTGGTGGGCATGTTTCAAGTCGAAGTGTAAATGTAATGTGTTGTTTAATTTAAAAAATAAAAGCAAATCTAAAATTTATTTACATTACAATATAACAACATAAACTTATTTTATACTCAGGCTGAAGATTCCCAAACAAACCTTTTTCCTACTTCGTTCTATTACCGCAGCGTAACATGTTCACTGAGTTTGTTGATTTCATAAATAAATTGACTATATGACTATTTAATTATTAACTGATAATTCAATTTTGTACCCAAGAGATGTGAATTTATAACACATTAAATATTAAAGCAATAAGCTTGAAAATATACAAATCGTTTAAAACTGTTCAATATATAAATAAAGAGTCTACTCTTTCCACACCAAAAATTATTTATTAAATCGTCATCAATTTTTAATAGAAACAAAATTTATTACAGTTTTAGTTTTAATCTTTTATTTATGTTTATTGTTATTTACACGTGATCCAATACCGGGCAATACATCGCAGATTAGACTTGAGATAGTTGAGAAATGGTGTGAAGACGTGACACCTACGAAATGGCATTCGGTGGCCCAAAATAATTAATGTCTGGAATTTTTTTTTTTTTTTTTTGGATACGTTTCGAAAGGTAGGCATTTAGAAGAAATTTAGTAACCGAGTAAAAAAAAATCTAAAACAAATGACTGTTCACTGCTAATGTAGAATTTGGTATTTTGTATCGTTCCGCCCCAAAAAAGGAGTTTTTTGGTATGCTTATTAGAATCCATTTACGGATTCCTGCCAAAAGTTTTTGTAATCAATTTAATTCAAATAGTTTTATAGATAAACGTAGGGATTACACGACTATTCCATAGGTGTGCTATGAAAGAAAAAATAATAAATAAATAAAATTTAAAAAAATATAGTGGGTATGCTTAGGACTCGCGATGGAAGTTTAAACTTGTTTCACCTATCTTCATTCCCCAATAAATTTGAAGATAAAAGGATATAAAACAGATCTAAATCTAGACTGTAAATCTAAATCTATGGGTATATGGTATGGTAAGGTACATGACGCGAGTTCGCTTTTTTTACCCCATTCCAAAGAGTATCCATCGGGCCAAAAGTTGTTTACACTTCAAAAAATAGGCATTGTTTCTTGCTAAGCTATTACTTTAAGTTAGAGAAAAACATTATAATGAGGTAACGTTCTTCATATAGTCACAAAAGTTAGAGAATTAGTAAGGAAACTGTCAACTGTTTTATAAATTATGAATTGACAGGGGACATAAAAGTATGAACACTTTTCGTAGGTTTTCGTAGCTGAATTATTTTCCAAAGGTCAGTATAATATGATATTATTTGATGATATTACATGATGAAACCTTTCCAGCATTTTTTGTACAATTACTCCAACCACTTCAAGCTCTACTCGGGCCCCTTGAGGACATACCTGCATTATCTTTTTCGCCGGATGCCCTAATGACAATAGTCGGTTCTTCATATGAGAACTCAATAAGTTATTCCAAAGGCGAAGTAGATCTATCGTAAATGTTTGGCGACGGGAGTTGAATAATAATGACTGAGCCGATTGATGTCCTAGTGTGTAAGTATATGATTTGGAGATCTGATATAATGCCCAAGGGAAGATGAAATATGTATGCCAACATCTGCTGAATTTCTAATCAATTCTAAACAACGAGGTGGATTAATATGGTTTCAGTCTTGGAGAGTGGTACGGAGGTGGGGAGGGGAAGAAATTCTCCTTCAATAACAATTCATATCCCTGTTTTGAGACGTTTGGAGAACTTGGGTGTTATTTGATCCAAAATCTTTAGAACGTTATTGTGCAACCATACTGAATTCAACGCCTAAACGATTTTCGCTCTTATAAATTATTTATAAAACTGTCCTTGAAAAGATTTGCGGCTACAGTTATTATCTTGGTTGAGTTATGTACTTTATTCTACTACGCATTCGAAAAATAGGCATCCAACAGACTTTGGGAGGTATATTCCACCGGACATAGTAATAAAAAAATTCACACTCCCCAGTGTCTGATCTTAGTTTGGACTAATGTTTAAAAATATCTAAATGTTTCTATAGTTTTATCACGATACAATAGTTAGCAATATTCAGTTATAAATTTAAAGAAAATTTTTTGCAGAAAAGACATTCTAAGATGATTCTAAAAAAAATTAAATTATAGAATGAAAAACTTCGATGTATATAAATTAAGCTTAAGCGTTATTGAAGTATTATACAATACATGTTAAACATTATATTGTAATGAAACGAAGAAGGTTTTGATAAGATGACCAGAATTCGAAAAAAGTAATTTTAAAAAAAAGTATTCGTATTATTTAAATAAAATAACATAAAAGAACTGAAAAATCAAAGAAAAAAAAAAAAAAAAAACCTATCGAATAATCAGTAGGGTTGTTTTGATTTGTTTAAATGTTGCTAGAGTTGCAATTGTGTATTCAAATCCAAATTTCAGGGGAAACTCGGCTGCCGCTCGCTAATTGCTAGCGTCAAGGCGCCAAAATTTCGATCTTTTCTACTTTTCACAAAAATATCTAATGAATGGCTGGTTTTAGAGAAAAAGTTATAATATTTAATATTGAACTAGACTAAATGTTCTACAATTTGAGCTGAAATTGAGGTATGCAGCTTAAACGGGGACTGATATACATGCTTTCAAATGTTCAGAAGTTTTTCAAAAAGTGGCTGAAAATTTGCTCTATACGGCCTAAAGAACGACGTATTGAGCCAACTTTATCGGGAAAAATTTTTGAAGCAGAGTTTGAACCAAGCACTATATAGTGTCACTACGAACAATGTTTATATAAATAATTAGATATCTAAAAATTCCAGTCATCGTTAGCTGATTTTCCTGGCAACCTAATGCTTTATATCATTAGCACATCTTTTTATAAAACTATTTGTCAGTCATATAGATTTAATTTACATTTATAACATGATATTAGACATATTCATTTAAGTAGTACATACATGGATATTAGTATGATAGCATACTACATAGACTTTGCATACTAGTAGTGTCTAGACAGATTTAAAAAAAAAGTTAAAAAAAGATTCCGAAGTGGAGGATAGCAAAAGAACTCAGGTCCTTGAACTGGTCCGCGTTGAATCGAGGTTAGTGACATTGGGACATTTGAAGTAACTCATCTCATATCAATGGATTCCATTCCATTGATATGTCTTATCGTTTCCAATTGTTAAGACTTTTTTTTGAAAGCTTCTTCAGCTTCGAGACTTTAAAATTGGACTAATGATTCCAGATTATTTTTTTTCCTGAACTTTTATGTACTGTGAATAAAATTTTATGTTTACAGTTTTAAATAATATCTAAGAATAAATAATGAATAAATTCAAAATATGTGGTCTATTTAATACGTCTTTAATGAAAAGAAAGATACTGCTCCATAGCCTCGACTATTGAATCTTAGACCATTTAAGAAAAATAAAAAATGAAACTAGACTACCCTGTTAATAGGGGAAATAATTTATAACTTAGTCGACATACTGAGCATTGTTTCCTGTTCCGAAAATATTTTTGTTGTTAAAAGGTTTTCTTTAAATAAAAAAAATAAACCCTCGGAAATCCAAAAATATGCGAAAAGATAAGGCATTAGCCAGGACAGAGGAGGAATAATGGAAATCAAAAGGTCAGTTGGCCCGGACAAGAGAGAATGGGGAATGGGATGCGATATTTGGGCGTAGGCGCCGGACGGACTGGATTTTCGAGACTGCTCGAGTTTCGCCAGCCTCCTGTCTCCAGTACAAGTTTCAAAACTCGCTTCAATACTCCTCGCCGTGTCATCCGTTATAGAACTCAGTTGATATAACAGCGCATAATAAAAAAAAATGTCGACTGAATATTAAATTAAAATATCTATACGAAGTTCTTAACAGGAAAAAATTAACAGAACTGTTAAAATTTTATATTCAAAATAAAACGGCGCGTTTCAAGGCGCGTTATGGGCACATTATACCTCAAATCGTTATTATAAGTATGTTTATTGAAAATAATTATTCATTATTGCTTATAAATTTATCATTATTTTAATAGAATCTTTAAGTAAAAATATAATACAGTATACAAGAAATTCACACTATCGTGTAATTAATTGAATTTAAAAGATCATAAATAACGGTAAAGAAAAAAAATTCGAGCCGGAGTGATTCATTTCTTACAAATAAATATTAAAAACAGTGCAGGAAATGAAATCCTTTAAAAATAAAACCGATTCAAATTGCTCTCCTGTAGAGTTATGGAAATGTGGCATAGTGTTCTATACCTCCGAGGTACAGATATATATATATACGTACATAAACTATAAATACAATCAGTAGTGGAAAGAATATTATATACTAAGTTAATTGAACGGTAGATTTATGATGTTACACATAGTAAAGCATGAGATAAATAATATTTGTTAAGGAACAGAAAAAAATAATAATGAAAAATAAAAATGAAAGTTATCTGAATAAAAGCGAAAACATTATTATAAGAAGATTGCTGAAACAGATAAAAGTTTTATATCTGATGCGCTAATATGAAATTCGTTATAAAGCATCCATATATTTAGATAGCATCCATTTGTAGGGAGATAAGGTGGTAGAAGAGGAGTGCTGTAAAAATTCCGAGGGGAGATGCATTACGAATAGACGGAGAAATACATAATAAAAATAATAATAATAACATAATAAAAATAAGTTAAAAATATTCACAAACAGTTTGTCAGGAATGTTGAAAAATACCAGACTTGCAATATAAATTTTCGATATGGACAGTGATATACACCTGATGATGAGATTTAAATTTGAAACATAAATTAAAAAAAATGTTGCATAAATCTAGAAGCATATTGTCAGAATAACTGTATATTCTGTAAGTATGCTTACTTTAAAGTATTATCTAATTACTTTAAAGTATCCTAAATAAATAATAATTATAATCCGCTAAATTACTTATTTTAAGTATTGCTTTTGCAAGGGCGATGTCGAAAATAGCTCATTACGTAAGTACTTAAACGTAAAGGTAGAACTAGAACATCAATGATCGTTCATTTTTTTTTTCTTTCAACGGAAAAAATTAGTTTCTGATAATTTTTAAGCCCAAGAACATAATCTTTATCACATATTAATTCACAGAACACAATGCTTGTAACGTTTTGGCAAGTGGTATTCATTAGTCCTTGTGAATATATTTGTAAACCTTAACGTAATTGTTTCTCGTAACTTCGAGCCAGTAGTTGTACAGAATATTAACTTCAAATGGTTCACAGTCCAGGAGAATGAGGATTTTAAAAAAAATTGAGGTCTATTAGAAAAAATAGATAATGGTTCATAACTGGTATGCAATATATACATACTAAAATATATTTAATATAAAAGTAAAATAAAATAAAATTGCACCATTATTGGCTGAATAAAAATTGCCCCGTTATTTTGTTGATACAATTATTTTTTATAAAAATCTCGTAAATGATTTCGTTCACACTGAATAGCCCGATCTCACACCGAGAATGTTTTTTTAAATCCGCCCTATATAAATTTCATCAACTCTAATGGACCGCTCTGGAGATATTTCAGGATTAATCTCAAATAAACTTCTTAAGAATTATAAATGAAAAAATAGACAAAGCAAATTAAAAAAAATTAATTGGCCATCCGAGAAGGAGCTAACCATTTATTACTTTAAGGTGGAAGGGGGGGGGGGGGGGGGAAGGGAAGAGGAGGTGGAATTTGAAACTATTCCACTAGCCCCGGAACCCTGGAATCCAGTATGTTTTTACCTTTGCATTCCTCCACCAACGGTGACCAAAGGCGAAACGACCGAGGACCAAATGGCGGGCTATTAAGGCCAATCAGAGCACGCCAGGATCTTGGATTCCCTGCTTCCAGTTTGACGGAGCTTTATGATCCGCTCATTGGACATTAATGATGCAAGCATCCAATTGGAGGATTGGGTTCATTGAGACATTCAAACCCAAAAACTATACTACAGAGACGAATAAAACTCTTGAATTGAATCAGAACATGGAACTGTTAAGTAATTCTGAATAACAGTTAAAAATTATTAATTTCATTGAATAAAGATTTAATATTTCACATATGAAGCATATATATATATATAAGGTAGATGAAATTTTTCCATATGAATTAATTAATAAAAAAAAGTCTTTAAGAATGTTCCATCAATGAGGAAATTTACTCGTATGCACATTACGCATCAACTAGAAATGCGTTTGCTTTTCAATTATATTGTCTCAGGAGCACCTTCTTGGATCATAGACCTTACCTTTCAGTAAGGAACCATTTCTCCTGAACATGGTAAAATTTATAGCTAAAAATTATATAACCGGTGATGTATATAAATAAAACAAACAAAGAAGTAAGTATTGAGATTTGAACGAAACATAAGAAGTCTGGAAGGTTCAGAGTCATTTCATCACAATCTGAACCCTTCCTTAAAATCCTCACTGCTTCTTGTTATATCACAAATAAACTTACCCACAAGATCATCTGCTAAATATTAAGAGTAAAACTTGAGGGACCTTTAGTGTTATTTTTCACACAATAGCGAATAATTCCAGATAAAAATTAAATAGCCAGATAGAAACCCAACTATAGTTACATTAGAATAGACAGACTGTTTACGGAGGTTTCTGATGTTTATATTTAAAATTAACACTTGTGAAAACAATGATTGTGCGAATGATGCGTGCAAATATCACGAACGGAGTGAGTGATAGAGAAAATAGTCTCCCTTCAATATAACTACTTTTTTACTATTCTTAACTTGATACTAGCCTAAAATTGGCCAAGCATTCCCAAGCAGTTAAGCTCAAATTGAAAATAAATAAACACTAAACTAATTTAAAAAAATAAAATATTTAGATCTGTTTGTAAACGAATTCCTCACTTTATTTGTAAGTAAACTTTAGTCTCTTCACAACGCTCCCTCTCAGGTACACAAGCATTTTATTATTCAGTTTCTTTTCTATATTGATTATGAGACTTGAGAAAATAAATATTTATAACAAAAAAAAAATTAATAATTTTATCACATTTATTATCTGCTCTTTTCTACTAGTAACGTTATTAACATTTTAAAAGCAATAATTTCGATCCTAGAATAGCATTAATAGTATTATTTAATATTTAAAAGAAACCGTTACCTGTAACTGTTATTCGAACTGCAGTACCAGTTCTAGAAGCGCTATATCGAAATAATTTACTTCCTTATTTCCGACTAGAATCCCACGTCACGGCTCTCAGAAGTAAATAACTTATATAATTTAAACTAATTATTGAAGTTTTTTTTGTTCATCGATAAAAATCGTGCATTGAAATATGCAATGGGACATTACTTCTTCAATTTCTACGATTAACAGTAATTTTTAACACGGTACCGTTGTGCAGAAGTTCATGTAAAAAATTATTGCACATCGACTTTTTAATTTTAATGTAAGAGTTGGTAATCCAGATGGTTTGATTTTAATGTATAACCATAAAAGTATATGATAGCGTACAAACGACTGGCTCGTTTAATTTAAATTTGTATTTTTGTAAATTATTTATTATTGCTAAATCTTCCTAGAACTATGAAGATGTAATTAAAATTTGGTACAGTAATTTTACCATTGTAAGTTCAATGGCAGAGCATCTAACTATATCGGTCGATTTTCATATTTTCATACTTAACTGGGAACCATATATCGCACCACATATTAATTTTTTTTTTTTTAAAGCACATATATAAATACATTTAATTGAATGTAAGTAAATGTTATTATCAACTTTATGTAACACCGTAACTTTGTAACATCTCATGTATATCGGCGCTCGCTACCTATCGGTCAAATTTCAAACTTCACTGTTATCCACATAACGCTTTTTTAATAAAAAGTTATTGAAAACCAATAAATTTTATTTTATCTTCCTGGAATAATAAGAATGATGTGGTTACAATTTGGTACAGCTTAGTTAAGTAGTTTTCATGGCTAGTGATCACAAACGAATAATGGCTTGTCCTTTTATGTAATAGCATATATTGCATAGAGGTATTGTAACAAAATAATCTTTTTCCTACCAGAAAATTAACGAATCAACGTGGGCTCTAAATAAATTATCAGAACAAAACCTCCGAATACGCCATTCGACTAATATTTAAAAACGAGTACCGCAGGGTTTTTATTCAAATATTAACCATAATCAGGAGTTTATTTATTCACATATTAAATAACTATAACCTTGAGGCAATAAGGCAATGTCTAAATGAGTAAATAACTAAAAGCTGGCAAACCTTAATGAAGGATTCCGTTAGGAATAAATTTACATATTTAAATTATTACTTTTAGACTATTAATATTAAATAGAAGATGGAAGTGATTTAATTATAATATATGATTGGCATGAGACCTGGTAAAATACAATTGTTCGACAATGAGAGTATTTTAACAACTAATCTGGAAGTATTATAACACTTAATCTTGTTTATGCTGATAAGGGCATTTTTTAATGGGTATATTGTGTGTATCTAGGAAATCTACAGATTACGCAAAGTAAACATATTGTTTATTAGAACAATAGAAATTTTAATCTATTTTGAAAATGGGTTAAGTGAATTATGAAAGATTTTTTAAACCACAGGAAGGCCATAAGTGCAAATACAGAAGCCATATCATTGAAAACTTTATAAATTCCGATTTCATATTTAAAATTCGACTTATTGTTCGACTTTTGTACGATAAGATCTACTTAATCCATTTTTATTAATAAACAGAAAGAAAAACAATACCGAATGTCAAAATTGAAGCTACTTTTTAATAAAATTGCGAAGGAAATTCACGATTCCTGGATCTTTTACTGTTTATGTTAGCAATAACTAACTAGAAAACTTCCTAGAAATTTCGTATGAAAATAATTAAAACAGAGTAATAACAAATATTATTTCATTATTTTTAAGCGACATTACAACGGATCCTTTAATAATCATTTTTAGTGATAAACAAATCATTTTTTACGTCAGTAATATAAATGACGCAATTTTCGCAATATAATTATAAAATAAATAATATATTTCTTCACGTCTTACAAATTTACAGCCAGCATTTAATTAATACATATTTTTGCATATATTTGTCTTTGAATGGGGGTCTAGAATTTTTTTTTTTTTTTTTTTTTGTAATGTTTTTATTCACCCTCAAAAGTTTTTGACACGTTTTATCTTTGTTAGTTTTGCTGAGATCAAAAATTTGCTAAAATTCCTTATCCGAAATTTGATAAGAGAATATTTTTAGTAGGAAAACATTTGTCGCTAGGATTTGCCGTTTAGGAGCAATATTGGTTGGAATGAAACAAGTCATTTTTGAAACTCCTATTTTCTCTCAACTTATAAACAATATAAATGTGGAACTTCAATTAATAACACTTGTTTATTCCTTCTGGTTGTTATATTCATTGATGTTTCCTTCTTATTTGTACGTGTTCTAAACTAAGGGACTAAATATTGAAACAAATTTAAATCTTTTCATTCCTCTTTAATTGTAAAATGTAAATTGGGAAAATCTATTGTTTCTCCCAGCCAGGAAGAATTTGAATTTTTATTTATTTCTAAAAATGAAATAAAATAAATTAATTTTTTTAGTGACTTAATTAGTTCATTTTTTAGTAATTTTACAGGCAATCGGCTTAAGCGACTTTATAACACAATTTTCTTTTCCCCTTATAGCAGAATATTTTGAATCAATAAATAAGTCAAAATTACTTTTTTGAAAACTAGGGTTCTTATACTGAAGCATACGAACAATTTAAAGACAGTTTGATGTATTATTTAAATTTGAGTTTTAAAAACACAAATGTTATTCATATACGTTGATGGGGCACACCCCAGACTGGATTTTTTACCGTATCATAGTTTGTATTTTATTTTTCGTTAAAAAAATGTAAATAATATTGAAGAGAAAATAGAAATTTTTAAAGAAATTTATTCTAAAAAGTATAAAATAAATTTACAAATACTATATTATTTTGCATGATCGTACATTCTTAGAATCAAATGAGAGAACAGCTAAGGACGCGGTTTTTGTTTTTAAACTCTTTTTCAACGAGTTATATGAACTATTTAAATTATTTTAAAGTTACATTGTTTTTGTTAATACATCTTTTTTTTTTTCTGGATTTTTGATGTTTTAGTTATATAGTAAGTTTTGTAGTATAGTGTGGGAAACCTCGAATCATGTGCTAGCTTCTTCACTAGAGGCATGGCAACATCTGTTGACGACGGGGACTCATAAACAAGCCTTCTACGAGTGTCCCATATCCCTTTAGTAAATTACGCATAACGATCACGCTAGATAAAAAAGATACAAGGTTGTGTTTTTTTTAGAAGAGGCGTATTACAAAGTCAGTGAACTCTTAAGGAGTAAATAATCGTAAAACAAAAAAACAAAACAAAAAAAAACAAAACTGGCAACATGCTTAAGAAATGAATCCTTGAGGAGCAAGTATCTTCAAATTGTCTTTCTTTTTTTAACAAAATATATTAATAAATATCAATGTAAATATATAAAAATGTATGATTCACATGTTAGAAAAAAACTGATTAACTGTCGAATAATTCCATTGTGATGGTAGAATTCATTTAGATTTTTTTTTCTTGAGTAATATTTAAGAAATTGCTATAAAAAAAAAAAAAAAAAAAAAAAATTAAATAAAAAAAAAATTAAAAAGTATCTAGGAATTATATATATTTTTAAAACTATTAAACATAATTATAATAAGCATCATGAAGACATATTTAATTTAAAAAATAATAAAGAGGATTCAAAATAAAATTAAAAATTTTATTGGAATCCTTAAATCGTTCTATAAAATTTTAAATACATCTCTTTAAATAATTAAAAAAATTAAATAAAATTAAATATGTTAGTAAATATATCCCTTAGAATGAACTAAAATTAATTTATGTAAAAGATAAATAAATAATTTTGAATGTTTTAAGAAACAGATAAGTAATTTCGAAATATAACAATGAAGAATACAATTTTTATTTCTAGGAGATATGAGTAACAATAATGTAAATAAAATGTGCAATACTTTTGACATCTTTTTTCTTCTTAAGGTGTCCAGTCCATGTACTTATAATAGTTATAATTACTCATCCACTGGACGACAATAACTGATTTTGAATTATTTTAAAAGCTTAGTAAAGCCAGTGATAAGTTCAGATTGAAAATTTTATTTCAGCCTCAAGTAGAGAAATGTGGGAACAGTTATTGTAAATATCAACTTGATTAAACTATTTGGACTATTTATTGGATTAATAGTACCTAAGGATTTTAATACTTGTCTGTTTTGCTTTAACCAATTTTGATTTCCTTTAGAACCGTTAACAATTCTTTTTAAGCAATAGGTGTTTCATAGTTTAGTGTAAGCACTTGAAAAGAATGAAATTAATTTAAAATGTAAATTAAAGCTGGTGGACAAGTACTGGAAACTGAAGATATAGAAAAATAGTATGTATCACAAAAATATTTTACAATATAAAATAAATTTATTTCTAATGGTAAAAAAAAATTTTATCTAATGAAAAAAAAATGAACTTTATTCCAATATGATTAATTAATAACAAGTTTAAAAAGTAAATTTATAAATTGTATAAATTGAATTATTAACTAAAATTTTCATTATTTGTTTTCTTTGTTTCAGGTTAAGAAGAAAGCAGTCAATTTCGGTAATGTACAAATATTATTCAATACACAAATAAAATAAAATATGTGGCTCAATATTTTGGAGAACGTTAAAATTATTACTTAAATTAAAGTGACACTTTCCGCATAGCGTTATTTTTAGAATAAAATAGAGCGTAATAGAGGAGAATGATAACCTAGAATTGAATCCTAAGATAACTTTCATCCAAAAAAAAAAAAAAAAAAAAATAGCTATTTTTGGATTGTAAGAAATAATTCATAAAAAATCACTAGATCATTGGTTCTAGGCAGTGAGCGAGTGATTTTACCCTCAAATAGCGGTTTAAAGTGAGCAGTCATTATTGTCTATATCAAATCGAATTCTTAGCAGCCTCTCAGAACCAAATGAATTCGGATCAGTAGATAACACCTCAGACAGATAAGGGCTACTTAGAAATCGTTTTAATTCTTGTATGTTATTGAATTTATATTTGCCATTTTTTTTTGTCATTATACCTATATAATTTATTGAAATTTACAACTATGCAAATATGTACATCAAGTAAATGAGCTGATAACGATTACAATGACATGTAACAACTTGAAAAGAACTACTCATCAGTAGCACTTCAATAAAATTTTAAACTAGAAGATCTCTAGGCCATCTTCTTTTCAGACGCCTCGGAGGATTATCGGGAATGGAGTGGGAAGCAAGTTGAGAAACTAATGGATTTGAGAGGTTATGGAGCTTACTATGAAAGGATAGGTATCTGGTTTGGGCTAACTCAGCAACATATAGAACATTAAGGTCTTTATGGATAATCTTATTGGTGACAAAGTAAGGAGCATTTAGGATTTTTCGAAGGATTTAGGATTGTAAGGATTGGATACGAGATGAATTGGTTTAGTAGAGTCCTAGACGGCCAAACTCGAGAGAGAAAAAAAAAAGTGTTACCCATTACTAGGGAATATCGAAGCTGTTTTGAGAGGGAATGCTGATTTTAGGTAAGGCCCGTGCCTCAAAATTCGTCTACGCTCGCAGAACCAGAGCACGTTGTCGGAGCAATCGCTGAGGTTGAAGCAAATACTTCTTTTTCATCATTTTTTCTAATATCCAGGTGTGCGCCAAAATTGTCCTATTAAACAAATTCAAAACAATTTTTTCCTGGCATCTCGCCGCAAGAATTCTTGTGGTCGGATAATGGTTCCAGTCTGTGACCATATCCCAAGCCACTGAAGGTGCATTTATGAATAAATGTATACCTTTATGACCCCTCCCCCCACCATCCGATGTGCATCAGTAAGGTTAGCGATATTTCGAGCCTTTCTAAAGTCGCCGATTCTAAGAGCTCTCAAGAGCTCTGGTATTTAGAGGCATTCAACGAAATGTCCCTAAGCTGAGAACATTTTCCCAGCCACCTGTGGTGCAGTAACCTTTAAAAGTCAGATAATCAGTCGCCGGTTGCTATCATGATATCAATCTGGACTTATTATAACACAGAACTGGAAGAGTCCGTAAACCTTCCCGTCCTTTTAACAGGTCTAGTTCATAGAAAATGTTTAAAAAGACAACAACAAATTAGTCATAATAAGATGTTTAAACAAACAAGTTTTAAAAAAGGTGATAACTGACAGAACGTGTCCATGTGCAACAGCCTAATAGTATTTTAAATGACACTACAAATCATTACACAAGTGTTATGGTTAAGAAAAAAAGAAGCATAACTTTTTTAGACGAAATTTAAAACAGACAATTGTATTATCTACTAGTTAAAAATCACACAAATTAAATGCGGAAAAATATGAAAAAAATTATTCATTTTAAAAATTAAACTCAAGCGAATTAAACGATAATGTCCTTAAGGCGATGGGTAAACAATTTAGGAACCTTTTTTTTTTTTTTTTTTTTTTTTTTTTTTTAATTTTTGTCAATTCTGAACTATTTTTATAGTCGAACGTTACAACATGCTATAATAACGGCAACATTTATAGTGAAATGAAATTAGTAATATAAAAATTAAATGCGGAAAAATATGAAAAAAATTATTCATTTTAAAAATTACCCTCAAGCGAATTAAACGATAATGTCCTTAAGGCGATGGGTAAGCAATTTAGGAACCTTTTTTTTTTTTTTTTTTTTTTTTTTTTTTTTTTTTTTTTTTTTTTTTTTTTTTTTTTTTTTTTTTTTTTTATTGTTTTTTTTTTTTTTTTTTTTTTTTTTTTCCTGTTTATCTATTGAAAAGAAAAAAATTTAATTTTTGTCAATTCTGAACTATTTTTATAGTCGAACGTTACAACAAGCTATAATAACGGCAACATTAATAGTGAAATGAAATTAGTAATATAAAAATTAAAGGGAAAAAATATTATCAAAACATGAAATTGACGCATGGTCTTAGAGCCAAAGGCCACATTTTTGAGTCATTACAAAAAAAAAAAAAAAAATCCAAAATCCTTCGAAAAATCCTAAATGCCCCTTACTTTGTCACCAAAAAAACATCCATAAAGACCTTAATGTTATGTTGCTGAGTTAGCCCATACCAGATACCTATCCTTTCATAGAAAGCTCCATAACTACTCAAATCCATTAGTTTCTCAACTTGCTTCCCACTTCATTCCTGATAATCCTTCGAGGCATCTGAAAAGAAGATGGCCTAGAGTTCTTCTAGTGTAGAATTTTTATTGAATTTCAACTGATGAGTTGTTCTTTTCAAGTTATGACATGTTACTGTAATCGTTGCCAGCTCATTTACTCGATGTATATATTTGTTTAGTTGTAAATTTCAATACATTTATATTTAAAAAAATTGAATATGCTCAATATGATATACAGAAACACCTTGAAATAGTTTTAAAATTTAAACTATAACCTAAATCGTCTCCCAAATCGTGAAGGGTAAACTAAGATTCCAAGATTTTCCAAAATAAATTTTCTTGTTTTTATTATTATGAACCCGTAAAGTAGGGAAAAGGTAAATTAGGTGAAATTAATTTTAGAATATCATTTTAAAAAAAAATTATTTCGAGACTAAAGTATTTGAGTGTGACTCATTTTCTTCCTATTTATGCATCCCACGTCGGGACATCTAATCTGCACAGGCAACAAAACAAATGTAATTATGTTGGAAGCACCTCTGAAATAAACTAGAGACACACCCCTTCTAGAGTTACTTTTTAGAACGGAGCGGGAAATGTAACCGAGAGATGAGCCGGCGATAAGAAGTGAAAACGGAGGCGAAGAGCTGAAGTAAAAGTCCAAAATAGGAACCGAGTAACGGGCACATAAATCTACTCGTCATGGTCCCTCCTTCCTTCATCCCCGCTCTTCTTCTATCCCTACCTTCATACTTGCCTTGGGGTATTGTCCAATTGTCAATATATAGAAAAGATAATATCATAGAAAAATATTTTGTTTTGTATTGCAAAATTTGGGCAAAATTTAATCATAGTTATTGAACAACTAATTTCCTGGAATCAATCACCTAGTTTAATAATAATTAAATATTTCAGTCAAATAATCATTAGTTCAATAAATAATGATTGAAAGATTTTATCATGAGTAAATTCATTAATTCAAGGAAATCAGTTGTCAAATGGCTATAATTAAATTTTGCCTAAATCTGTGTATTGGTTAGTGGAATTTATTTACGTTTCCGTTACTAAACTGAAGTAATGTGATAAATTATAATATATTTGTTATAAGCTGAAAACAGGCCTTGAAGAATATAGATTTAGGTGCTTTAAAAAAAAAATCCAAATCAATTTCATTACATTAACAACCTTTCGTCGTAAATCTACTACTTCCAGTTGAAAAAATCCTGTTACGACTTTTATTGAACCCTGTACATGACTGAAACTTACTATAGTTATTGACAGCTCGCATAATATTTAACGTAAGTTAAAAATAAAA
The DNA here is from genome assembly GCA_003667255.2 of Euschistus heros. NCBI lineage: Eukaryota > Metazoa > Arthropoda > Insecta > Hemiptera > Pentatomidae > Euschistus > Euschistus heros. The sequence goes on along the minus strand of RCWM02000372.1, from coordinate 535,169 downwards.
AAAAAAATATGTTTTTTTAATAATGTTAAATTAACCAAAAATCCATTTAAATCATAAATTCTGATTTTTAGTTCGAGTGGAAAGTTGGGAGACGAGTGGATTCGAGTGGATATTAAGCTTATTAACTAAACGCTAGATTTAGTTTGGATTAGTTCTACAAGAAATGGGACATTTATATCATTATGAAAAAATTCATTTGCGACATAATAAGGAGTTTGGATTGCAAGGATAGGATGCGAAAGGCATTGGAGGGTCTAGTGGAGCCCCAATGCTCGCCAGGAATGGTTAGTATTAATTTGAGATATATTAAGCTATTTTAAGTATTATTCAACAATTTTATAGTATAAATATTGCTTTAAGGGCGTCAGTAACTGTCTGGTTTTTGCCGGTATACAAACGTTAAAAAATACTTATATATAGGGCGATAATAATTCGTAATATACCTTATGCAGCTGGCCATGATCGAATCAGATATATATTCTACCACAGTAAACTCCAAACCTATCAAACCTACTGTTTTCTATTCTTACTTCCCATTCCAAGACATCTGAAAAGATTGCCTCGGTACTTCTCAAATATTGAAGTGATTTGTAGATCTGATTCATTATCTTACGAGGACCTCAACTCTTATTACCCAACTTGTTCTTTACTCATTCCTCACACAATCAATAAACAGATAAATGGTTTTAATTATCAGCTTTCAGTGCATAATTAACTATAAATAGACCATTAATTACTACTTTAAAAAACAATGTTAAAAGCGATAAATCTTTTATTTTAGAACCTGGAGAGATAATAAAAAGGGATTTATCGTTTTGTTTTTTTAACTTGGTTTTAAATTGTTTTCTGAATGAATATAATCGAACACTTCTTAGGGCGAATTCACATGTTCCACTTAAAAATCATTTTATTAGTAATTGAATATTAACATTAATTACAGGAGAATTATTTCTATGTATAAGGCGCAAGTATAAATATGCACACCTATTCATAGCGCAGTAACACAAGTCGATGCCCTCAAATAATCTCCACAGAATCCTGGAAGCAGACATAACCTGGAACGGCGGGACACAAACCATTGAGGAAGCCTCGAGGGAAGAGACACCCTCTGGAGTCCATCTGTACTGATGGTCGGCACGTGCCAATGACCGGAAGAGGAACAGATGCCAACCAGCTGCTGGGTAAATGCTCTCCGTAGCATGGTATCGTCCACGGTCTTCGGGAGGAAGGCGTTTCAAGATGAATCCTTGTCAACATCGACGGAGTGGGGATAAAAGTGCTGGTGTAGTAATAGCAAAAAAAATAAAAATGAAGTACTAGCCTGCAAAATACAGACGCTGTCACTCTTTCATTATCCAAGTTTTCGACGACAATACTTGCTTGGTACCCTTCTATTCCAATCTTTAAAGTCCAAAAATCTTCATATATTTACGACATCCTTGTCCTTATTTCTTCAATTTATCTTTTGAATACCAGATCTCAGCCCATTAATTTGTTCCCTCAGCCCAACCCTATTCATCGCATTCCCTCCCCTTAAAAATCCTTCATTATTCGTGTAGTATTTTGGATTTCCTTCCTAGTTTTAATTCGCAATACTTCCTCTCTTAGTTCCTTTAATCATCATACATTCATCCACCTCCTAAATTATGTAAAATTGTGTAACGGGACATTAGTATAATAAACATATATTTATATAATTTACTTCTTCCGATATATTTATAAATATCTAACTTTAGTCTACAGAAGTCCGATATGTACGCAGCCAGACAATATTACCTTTTTATATTACTTTTACGCTATTCTTATTTCTATTTCTGTATAAAATGAATTTTGAACGATTGATATAAAGTAAGAAGCTGTAAAAATATAAAATATAGCTGGAAAAGTATGAAAGGAAAAAATGAATTATGTTGGTCCAAGGTGATTTAATAAAAATATCTGTTTTCGCCCCTGGGAAACATGATGGAGATATTTTTTCATAAAATAAGTTCCCTTAGTATCAACAGGTATCATTGTTGGATGGTTTCGAAAGTCATAGAATTAGTTTAGCAAGGTTGATAATAGGAACGGTGACGAATCTGAAGTATTATCTTTTTATTAATTTATATTTATAATTTTATGAAATGACGATTTTTAACATTAAATAGAAAACTTTCTTTTTAATAAAATTAAATTAATTTAATATTTAAAAAAAAAAAAAAAAATGTTTTCATTAAAACCATTGTTGAGGTAATATTTTTAGGATAAGTTTAGGTGCATTCTTTATCTAAATTATAGTTTTATACCGATAGTTAGTGTGGCACAGAAGTAATAGATTCGATCGATGATGGTTCCCGAATGACATAATGGAATGGAGGAATTTATATCATACAATTGATAAAACAAGTGAAATAATACCATACTTATGGATAAATACATCCAGATATCTTCAAAATATACTGTGAATACATCTTGGAATTTTGGTGTAGTTTACAGCGAGGACCAGAGACCCATCGGGTTCATAATTGAGATGTTTATGAGATGGCCGGACGGGGGGAGAGTTGCCAACAATTACGTCACCAGCAACCTTTGTTCCGCGAACCAACGACCGTTCCTCACTCTCTTCGACCTTCCGTCTCTTGGGCAAGGGGATTATTCCGCTGTGCCGATAATGGCGGACCTTGGGAATATCCTAGACGAGGAAATAGCCGAAAGAAGATCTCTAGAAGCTTCAAAATTTTTTTTTATTCGTAGCTATAACTTGCTAAGAGATAAAAATACCCATCAGTATTTATAAACATATACTTATATTTTAATTTAATTATCAGTTTCTTATTGATGTGGTAAGCATGTAGCATTTTTAGCATTAGTCTAATGGAAGAAAAGAATAAAATTATCATTTAAAAGTTTAAAAATGGTTTAGTAGATAAATTACATATAATGAAGGATTTTCTGTCATCAGCTCGAGAACCTGGAATAATTTAAGAAAAATCAAACTAACCATTGCATTCCACAAAACCATAACCGTAAGGTGAATCAAGTTGATAGCAAGCCAAAATGTTAAATAAGCAATATTTTTATTAGAACAAACACAGTTATATAGCATTGGTTTCCAGATTATTTTAATTCGAGGTATCCGTATTCGTCTTTGAAAATATCTCTTAAAAGATCCTGTAAGCAAGAAAGGACCCCTCATATTCATTAAAACATTGCTTTAAATGTTTTAAGACTGTTTTTTTTTGTTTTTTTATAGGGCTTAACGTCCGTATGTACTCCAACTATGGCAGGAAGGACGGGTTGTCCTACTGCTTACCAATCTATTTTAGCCATGATGGTAAGATTCATTTCGTGGATCTGCCACAAAATAAATTTTAACCCGCCCAGGAGGGATTCGAACCCACGGCCTACAGTACCGAGCGTTCTGAGACTCGCCCCAACTCCCTCAGCCATCTAGTCCCTTATAAGACTTAAATATGCGTTTTTAGATAATTTTAATGTTCTGTTAACAATGCTTCATTTAAGTATGGAATGACTGATTTAGCTACAGCGAATTTGATGAGTGATTATGTTTATTGGGTTGCTTACTATAGTCGTATATATAAGTTTTTTTGTTTAAAAAATATTTATTTTTTTAGCATTTGACCCGCCATGGTAGTTTTAGTGTTAATAATTACATTTTCTATTTCATCTCCAGATTGAAATTGCACAATAATCAGAGAGCTCTAAACAAACATTGCACTCAAGACTCAACATTTGTAGTGATTGAAGTTTTAACAACTAGTACTCCAAACATACTCGTGAGAAGAATTAAACAAACCAACTGAAGTAAACAGTTCCATTTATCATGGATAACAGAAATCGGCCATTCACCACAAGATAGTTTGATTACAAACAAATACTTCCCTAGCTTTATCAAGTTTGTTGTTCGCAAACTATTCCAATCATTAGACAAATTTCCGCTTCTGTCTGGGTTTAAACTTCCTGATAAAATATAACCAAATTAAGGATATCAGGATTCGATAGGAATCCACTTAGTTTTCTGGTCTAAATAAATTATTTCGCTTAGTTAAATATTAATAGCGAATATGAAAGATAACATATAAATTATGCCTCGAGCTGTTTCCTTGAAAGCAGATTAAATTGAAACTTACTGTTAGTTCATTAACTTGTCAACCTTCAATCTAAACCCCATCTTTTCGATCCAAGTCTCGCTTTAATTGCCGAATATCTTAAGGATTCAATTAAAGTTTAAGGTAAAATTAAAGTTTGTTGAGAATTCTACTTTTTTGTTTCGGATTTCAGTAATTATTCGGCAGCTATTACGTCAAAGGATGAAAAACTGTCCAAAAATTGCTTAGCTTTACAGCCTAACCGATCATCAAACTCCACTTCAAAAAAAAAAAAAGAAAAGTTGAATGACGCAGTTCGTTGATAACAGCTAATCAAGAGATAAAAGACCGAGGTAAAGAGGTAGACAAATAAGGGTTTTGTTGATTGTTGATTGCTACCAAACATATTATGCATTGATTGGTAGTAAATTCGTTTGATTAATACCAAGTGTTTACTCGGATTCTAATTCAATATCTGAAGAGAATATTTCAGGCATGTAAAAATGAAAAAAAAAAAAAATAATAATAATAATTGCATAGGGGTGGTTATATCACAATCTCCAAATAAATATGCGTATAAGTTCAGTACAAATTTCAAGATAACAATCTTGAGAAAGCTAAAGCTTATCACCATTTCGGCCAGGCTTTTTAATATTTTTTTAGAATTATTTAATTAGTCCAATCTTCATAATTGTATTAAAAAAAAAATTAATAATTCAATTTTAATCATAAATACAATTCATAATAATAATATTTTAAATTTAGTTTTATAAGGTTTGTTCTTGTTTGTTTCTCAATGTCCTTAGGTACTCCAATTAGGGCAAATAGGACGTATTATCCTTTAGGTTACTGACCTAACCACAGTGGGAAGGACCAGATTAATTTAGCAATCAAGAAAATACCAATCAACCCAGGCGAGAATTGAACCCTCACCCCAACGCATTCGGCCATTACGACCGCTTTACTTTGGAGTTTATTTGTCAGTAATCTTTTTTTTCTTCTGAATTCATATTTTATAGAAAATACATAGGTATGTGAGACAAAATTTATTACTTGGCTAATTTTTTTATTTAAAAAAAAAAAATTGTTACAGCCATGTTGTTTCAACTTCACAATAGTTTATTAGAATAAATAAAAATATAATATACATGAATCAGTTATCAAGTGTTATAGATTTTGCAATGTAAAAAATAATTATTAATTGGATATTTTGAGAACCTTTAATTTTAATTTAATTATTTTGAAACTAAATATATATTTATATTTTTTTTATCTACCTTTAACACATTTATTTCATGAGACTTTAACTAACCTGAAAAAAAATCCTATTTTTTTTTTCTTTATCTTTTATTATTTGAAATTTACAACTATATTACAAAATACATCTAGTAAATATGCGGTGTATATAAGATAAAATGACATGAATAAAACTATTTTTTTTTTTTTATAAATATTATTTTCAGCATATGAATTATAACAGCTTTAATTTTGAGCATTGATTAAAATTATTTGTTCACTCCCGGAAGTGATTATTGTACGAAAAATAGTGCGATGAGCTGTTCAAATAAATAATTATAATACTGATGCGACTTACCAAAAGAATTTGACGAAAAAAAAATGTATAAAACAGGATAAAATAAACTTAAATCATGAAAAAAAAAAATCACTAAACTGCTAGATAATGCTTTATATTCCTTCGAAAACAGAGTTTCGTAAACATATTTTTATTCGTCTGACGACTGCTATTTTTTTTAGTCCTCGGCGCCTTGCAGATAAGGTCTACGTTGCGCCACGAGGCTCTCAATGAAGATGGGAAAATATGATTTAAAATATTCCATAATTTAGTAATAGCTGCATTCCTTTATTAATAATTTTAATTTATATGTCCCTAAAGAATATTTTTAGCCAACGAACGGAGGTAACAATAAAAAAACAAAACAAACATTTAGGTCACATGGATGTGACGCTTCCACTTAAAACGCACATTGACCTTGTTGTGTTTATCATTTTTATATAATCGCCTTACAAATTTACAATTCAGCCACGTGATGAGTACGGGTTATTATCTAAAAAAAAAAAAAAGCAATACCGTAATCAGAAAGTTGGTTTAATCAATATTTAAGTAACGGATTAAAAAGAAGTATTCTTTCACAATAACGGGTACAAATTAACAAATCTATTGATAGAAGTTTTGATTAATACAGCAATACATAAAGCCAAATCATTAATTATTGTTTGAAAGAATTAAGATTTCATTTCTGTTTGGAAAAGAATAACTAATCGACACGAAGGATTTCTTGGAATGAAATTACCATTTAAAAAACTGAAATTGATAACAATATTTAAACAAACGATTAAGAAACGCAAAAAAGTGATGTAATTTCCACTTATAATTTTATTTGGTAATACGAGACTTATGAAATAATCATTATTAATATTTCTAATGTGTAAGTTCAAAATTATAACTATTAAGGACAAGGTGACGCTGAACCTAGATTCACAACTGAAAAACCTGGATTCACAACTGAAAAACCTAGATTAACAAGATGTACAATTTTCGCAATCTCGTGAATTATCTATTAATCCCAACGGTGTGATGTAACAGGTGAGATTTTAAGTTCTTTCGTTACATTTTTGACATTTCATAGAAGGGTAATAATCAGTAATTTAAACATGATGATAAATAAAAAATCCGGTTTTTGAAGTTGTGTCACTTTAGAAATACTGGTGCGATACCAATTTCTACGAGTCCTGAATATTCCAAGCTTTATAATAGTACTTGATAGATCTTCATACGATAATAAAGAATAAACCTTTACTTATAAGAATATTGATTTATGCCATTGATACCCTGCAGCTTAAAAATCCTGAGTTGTTTTAAACTCTAAGTACTCGAAGCTAACACATTAGATTTATTTATGTTTTTTAAATTAATCAATTTATTCTTCATATAAAATGTATCCCATATTATAGTTTTAAATAAAATAATAATTAAATATAATTAATGAATATAGTGCTGAAGAAGTAAGTTAAAAATAGCAAAAGCATAACGGCTGAAGCCCACGGCAGAACTATAGATAGGTTGGTTATTAGCAGGCAGGCTGCTATTTTTAAAAATGTCACTTCCTTTTAGTCGTTATTAGCTGCTATTTAAGTTGAGAAAAACAGGTTATAGCAGTACATCTTTCTAAATTCCAACTAAATATAGCAGAGTTATGAAATGAAAATGTTAATGACTTCAAAGTAATAACTAACTTTGCTTGTTTGTAGGCAACAGAAGAGATAGATGGTTTTTCCGCTAAGCAGTTAAGAACTCTATTATTTTTCAATAATTATTTTCTTCAGCTACTAACCCTGAATATTAAGGTATCAATACTGGGATGTTATTTACAGTTCTGTAATATTTTTTTTATTAAACTATTAAACGATGTATGTGGAATTAAACCCAACGCTACTTTTTCATTAAATGTTATGGTTCATTATTTCTGTTTCTATAAATAAAAATAAGTTTTATTATTAATTCGAAGGTGTAGTTATTAAGAGTAAAAGTTAAAATTTTTAACTTTTTAGGACAAGTGTACAGGTTTATATAAACCATATTTGTATTTCTTTTTTACTAGCGCTGAATATTCCATATTAGAAATGCCATATTACTTAATAGATGTTCATACAAGAATAAGGAATAAACTAAAATATGTGTGTTGTACTTTTAAGAAAATTGATTTAAGACTTAGATACAACTTAAAATCATGAGTCCATTTATGCTCTTACTGACTATCACATTACAAGTAAGTAAGAAATTCAAAATTTGCATATTTTTATTAGTGACTTTAACTGATATAAAAAAAACTAGAATATGCAAGAAACAGTTCCCCCAAAAACGCTGCTAAGCTTCCGATTTACTGGAATCCACATGACTATGTTAAGCTACCCAATTCCTCTTCCATATCTAATCATTACATGAATAATCCTTCTTAAAAATCCTGAAGTTTTTTTATAAAGTCTTAAATAACCTAATCTAGAATGTTCTAAATTTTTTATATTAGTATAAACAGTTTTTACAACTAGGCATTGAAAAATAGAATGTTAAAAATGGGTTATATCACAAAATAAAATAATAAATCGATAAATAACACAACGATGCAAATAAAGGAGACCTACGACTTAGATTGCAAGAGTGGTAGGTTCCTTAAATTAAATTTAAAAAATATGAGTTATATAGAAAACGATATTTTTATCCACTGGTATCGTAGGAGTACCTTCAGACGGCATAAAACTTCCATAAATGGCGAAAAAGATAGATCTTCGAATGCCGAAAGGCAAAACAAGACCTGTATTACTTATTATTGCTTATATGTTTGATTTCAATAAAGTCAGAAGTTTTAAAAAAAAAAAGCAACTTAATAAAATAAACACATTAAGAACAAGAGAGGTATAATAATTACAATAACTAATAAAGCAACTGCTTATTGTTACCACTGCAACAAAAGTTCTATATTAGAAGGTCCCGAGACTATCTTCTTTTCAGACGCCTTGGAAGGTTATTGGGTATCTAAATGGATCATGTAGGATGTTACATGTTATTGTAGTTTTATAAATTTCATTACACTCACAGCAGTAACCGATGAAATTCTTTCGTATTTGATATTTGTTTAGTATAAACGAGCCCTGATGCAGAAAAATAGGGATGTGAAACGTCCTAGCGAGAGCTTATAATTACAAAGCGAGAAGAGGACGGAGAGAGAAGTGTAAAAATAAAGGAGCCCCAGTTCGTCCTTGCTTGGGCTTTGCGAAATCCTCTTGTGCAATGTCCCCCCCCCCCCCCCCCCCCCCCCCACTGTTGTTTCTGCGGTCAACCCTCACACCCCTCGGAAATTTACCCTTCACGACGGGTTAGTGCAATCCTTGTTGTTTTTTTTTTTTCTTTTTCTCTTCTTCATTCGTCCTATTGTCACCTAGTCCCTGTTATTCCCCGAGAACTATTGAGTCGACTACTCAACCGGCTGTCAGCTGCGATGCTATCTCCCAGGTCCAGATAACATCCAGACAGATAACACCCTCCGGATAGGACCATCCCTCTCCCCTACAACTACTGTAATCTCCCACGTTTAATATGAATCGGAACGAGAATTTCCGAGCTTTATTATTAAATTAGTTTCATGGGCACTTCGTCCTTGAGCCGACTGGATGCTTTAATAACTATATTCTGACAGGAGGGAACGACTCGGAAGCTATAAGAAAATAAACAAAAAAAAAAATACGTCATCATTAAATATAGAGAATATTCACGTCCGTCATTACACTGGTAGTGGCCAAAAGTTCTTTTAAAAATACCCCTGATGGTAAAAAAAAAAAAATAATAATTGTCAGAATTGTGGTTTCAGTCGTTGAATACCAAGGACGAAGGGGTCTGATTCCTAGGACCATTCAGGACTTTTTATAAAACGTCTATTTCTCTACATACAATACAAAAATGTAGTAAATAAGTAATACAAACGCTCATTAAAAAAAAAATAATAAATCTAATTAATACACTACTCTCCACCAATCTCTGAAAACACAAAAAGCAGAATATTAACTTAAATTTAAATAACTATTCATTGCTCTAGTAACTTTAACTTTTTTTTAAAAAACAATATATTAATATTTACAACTTTATACAATATGTTAATGTGTGGAAAATGATTAAAATTATATGTTAATAACTTGTCCAGCTTCTCCACTCAAGTCCTGAGCCAATGTGGCGCTCCCTCTCAGCTTCCACCAGATTTTCAGACTGGTGATGCGGCTGAGAGAAGAGCGCTGGGATTACTGGGGGCCTGGCTTGCCCTCCCATAAGCTTGGTCTGGGGTTTTCCTGGGATGTTTGTGTAGATTGTATATATAGTGTGATTGTGCTTTTTAATTTATTTTCCCTGCTCCTTTATTATTACTATTATTTATATTTGTATTACACCATTTATTTAATTATTTATTTTTTTAATATTAATATATTATATTGTTAGAGGATTTTTATTTAATTTAATTGTACATAGTGTATGAATGTATTCTTTGTCATCCATATTATTCATTGCCCTTTAAGAGACAGCTTGTAATATTTATTCAATAAAATACATATTAAAAAAAAAGTAATAACTTGTAAAGAACTTTAGTAGCTCAATAAAAGTTCTACATTAGGTCTCATGGTCATTTTCTTTACATACGCCTCGGAGGGTTTTCGGTAACCAATATAAAGCAAGTTGAGCGCCAAGTGGATTGGAGTGGAAATAAACTTGACTATGAAAAGCTAGGTATATATATTTAAATGTATTTCTTTGGTGAATATCGACATGTTTGATTTCTATTCTTCATTCTTAAAATTTAATATAAATAATCCGTGTAGCAACGTATGTTACATAGTTTTCTTTATAATGGAGATGTTTTGATCTAAGATTATCCATTTTTTAATGAAACAATGTGTTTTAAATCTAATGGTATACTGATAGCGGAAGCATTCTTCTGCGGCATTCCTTCGCCATGACGCACAAGTTGCAATCGCCAAATCACCCCCGAGGGTGGACCCCAAGGGGCAGAGAGGTAATATTTCATCGGAGGTTTAGAGGAGTGATTTAGCGTTGCATAGGGCTGGGGTGGGGGTAATGCATCCGATCAATACCTGCATGCCCCGGGCATCAAGATGCAAGCTGCATACATTACCAAGGCCTGTCCGTCTCTACCTCACTATTTCCTAGCAGCCTGGTAGTTAACTTATTTCGTCCGGGTAAAGATGGTACCTACGGATGGTATGCGGCGCTCAGTACCTAAGGGATTCGTGACTGCTTAAAATTAAAAAAAATAAAAAAACACGAAAATAATTTTGGAATTGGGATTCTTTTAGAATCCAAGTGGCACAATTTTTATCTTAATATTGGATTATTAAAAAAAATCCAGTTGAACAGATTCGCCACCTAGGATTCTTACTTGGAATGCACTTACAAACTGTTCGTATTTTTCAACTACAATATTTACCAGGCGAACGTTATTCCAGTTACTTACTAAAGACTCATTAACATGACAGTAATTAGAGCTATTTGGAGATACTAGCTACGAAAGTTAAGCCTCCACCAAGTTATTCAATAATTTTTTTTATCCAATCTTTACGATTCAAAATCTTCGCAAAATTCTTGATTCTCGTTATTGCAAATAAAGTTATCCATGGCCTTCTTTACATTAAGCTTACCATGAAGACGGGTCAAATGACACTTTTCGGAAATTTTGGAAGTTCTTGGAAACAGCATTACTTTGCTTTTTCACTACTTTTATTAAAAAACATATCGAAAGTATTTTTCCAATATCCATCCCTATCTATTTTTTTTTTTTTACTGAGAAAGTGTGGTGGAAATAAGTATATTTGAAATGTTTAGTTTAGTGTTAATGTCCGATATGTTCGGAGGTTTCTGGAAAGAAGATAGCTCTTCTAATAATGAACCTATATGGAAGTTTTTCCAATGGGTAGTCACTTTGCAACTTATTGTAATCCTTTTTCTACACATTTATTTAATTTGTAAGTTTCACATAGTTGTAAATATCAATAAATAAATTTCAAATATATACCTACCTATATAAAATATTTACCTATTCTATTAAACAATAATTATTTTCTATGCTTTTTATTTCAATGAAGAATATATTATGTTACAAAGTAAGACGCATTATTTTAAAATACATACACATAATTTACTAAAAACATAATTATCCTTGGATTGTGGTATTATTCTTTTATTGATTTTTTTTCAGTAGCATTTAGAGTATGGGTATATACTAATATTTTTAGAGATATTATTTTAAATTTATAGTATACATATTTTTTTACTAGGGAAAGGGGAAATTTTGCAAAACCCGCAGAAAACATTAAAATATTATCTAACGGGAGGAAAATAGTTAATTTTCTTCTCTTAAAGATAGATAAGGGGCATAAATCTGCGGATTCAAAGAAGCCTCTGCTATCCAGGGGCTGTACTCCATGCGCACCACATCGCTGCCGGATGGAGCGGACGGAAGAGAAGCACATAAATTCACAACACTCAACTTTTATATCCCTACTAACCAGTGAAGGGGCAGGTATCGATTTTTCTTCCCTTAGATTATATATTAAATATGAAAGGTGCGCTTAGCACCTAGGTCTGTGTGGTTTATGTTTCCAAAGGAACCCAACTAAGGTATCTACTATTTACATTGACGATAGCGAGTTTCAAAAGGGATGAAGGTATTGGTAGATAGGGAATGATAATGATGAATGAATGTTGAAAGCTTTGAAGTTGATGATAAAGAAATACATTTTTATAAAATATTTTTGATTTTTACAATTATATACAATATAATAAAAATGCATCGATTAAATGTAAAGAAAATGCTATGTAAGTTGCTTGTAAAACAACTACTCATTGGTAGTACTTTAATAAAAGTCTTATATTACAAGATAACTCAGACCATCTTATTTTCAGACGCTTCGGAGTGTTATTTGGAATAGAATGGGAAAAAAGTTGAGGTACTAGTAGATTTCAATAGTTATCGAGTTTGAAATGAGTAGGTTTGCCATGTCAATCTTGCATGTGGATTCCACATAACACGTATGTTCAAATGATGTCTACGATAGCGATAGGTCCTAGATCTGTTCCTCAGAGATTCCTGGAATATTATTGAAGTGTCATGTAGTGCAGGAAGATATAATGAAGAGGAAATAATTATCATTTTGGCTAAAATGAAAATTACCGTTTTATAAACAATATAAAACTGATTAATTTATATATAGTTCTGGAATTCAACTTTGGCTGGCAGTGAAGAATTGGATGGAGTCCAAAAGGGTCTAATTATTGTCATTTAAATGAGAACGTTTGTGAAGTAAACGTTGAAGAATTTGAAAACGATGAGCAGTTCCTTGTTTAGTCTGTTATAAAAGTTCATAAAACAAAAAAAAAAAAATACTTCATAAATTTATTTAGATTTTAAAATAAACAAAAAGCTGACAAATGGTTGAGCACAGATAAATTAAAAAATATATGATTAGTTTCCAACTATCTCCGCTACTCGGAACCGTTGCGTGGCTAAGATAAAGATACAATCGATATCTCTGTCCGCTATTCGATGTTTATCAGTTCGATTAATCGGCACATTGAATACAAGTGAAAGCGCGAAGGCAAATGAAGTTTATGATCTATGATTGCCCCCGTACCTGGAGCATTTCAATTAACATTTCAGACGACACATTGTTCCTGAGGCGCAGCCATCAAAGATACATCCACCAAGTCGTAATGGAATTCCTCTTATGCGTAGGATCGTCCCAGGAGTCGTATAACGGTTAGCTACGCACATTCTCTCTGATGACTGGCTGAGTAATGTAATATTCAATGGGAACGGAGGCACAAAGCGTCAACCACTTGCATCCAGCTATATTCCACGCTGTATTAAAAAATCTCAACAATAAAATCTAAACTTGACATTATTCTTAAAATTATTAATTTATTCATATAGTAATTTAATTAAATATATTTGGAAATGGAAAAAAAGGGATGCTTGAAATAGAATAAAACTTTTTCAAGCCGACCTTGATTCACTTATAGCTTATTTTAACCGTCTTCAAAAAAATGAAATCAAAATTAGTTATTAATGGATTTAGTTAACATAGAGAAGCTGTTTATTTTTATTCTTTTAATTGAATTTTGGAATAATTGTTCATTGCAGTGATCTTTACTACACATAAGTCTCCTACGACTGAGAGCTTAGCGATGGGGGAAAACAGTCCTTCTTGCAAAGCATAATTAATATATAAAATTAAATAATGCAAAATTCAGGACAAAAAATAATATTTTGTATTAAGTACAAAAAGATTATTTTCTTTACAGCCTTCGTTGCTGGTAGAATTTTTTTGGGAAACTACTAACACGAGATATATATATATATATATATATATATATATATATATATATATATATATATATATATATATATATATCTACTAAAATTTAATAACTGCCATTTGGGTAAATAATATTTGTAGACTATATCGGCAGATATCGCGAAGTGGAAAAGTCGAAGTACCTTGAAAACGAGTTACCTATTAACTTTGAAAGCAGGATATTAAGTATCTGTGTTGTTAAAAATTGATTACGTTGTGTGCTTCATAATAAGTCCTAAAAATATCTACTATGGCGTAAATTTTTAAAGTTATTTAAGGATTTAGAAAAACTATCAAAATACTACACTAGTAACAAAAATACCATACAGAAAACTGCACAAATTTGACTTATCTAATGATAGCTGTAGTGAATCTTTTTCCCACTCATAGAAACAGGGCTCGTGGTCTCGTTACCGTTGTAAAAGTCAGTGGAGGTAGAAGAAAACCGCTTTAAGCTGGCAAAGACGGTTTTTATTAGTAAATACAAAAAATACCTGCCATTTTAAAAATTTCTTTTACTATTTTATTTATACATGTTACAAATACTGCAAAAAGTGAATATGCTGACAGTATATGTAGTAGCAGGTCTTAGAGACATGAGAGCAGCATTCCACAGTAACTCCTGGCATGGATGAAAATTAAAAATTATTAATCAGATCTATCATCCAGTTTCTTTTCAGCCTTCTGAGAGTAGTTCCAGTTAAGTCAGTCGTAGCGATGTCATTAATGAGTGTTTTATTATATAAGTTATATAAATGTTATTTTACTATAGGTATACTGTCATTTAATTAACAAAAATAACGTGATTTAACCTCATCATTTATTTAATTAGAGTAAGTACTATAATATACATTGATATACAACTTCGTATAAAGTTATCACCAGACATAAGACGATAGAAGAGAGATCTGGAATCAATAATTTTTGCTATCGAGGCCGGGACTCGGACCCTAGTGAAGAATCCTCCGATTCCGATCTTCCCGATTCGGCTTTACGACGGTGACCCGACCATTCCGCAGGGTCCAGACGGTCCCCGAAGAGCGCTAAAGCGAGAGGAACCCAACGAGCATCTGTGGAGTTGGCCATTTTACTGCCGCGGTCGAGAAATAAAACAAGGCAGGGCGGCGGCGTGGCCTTCGAATCTTAGTTTATTTTTTAATCTTAGTTTTATATTTTCTGCATAATCAACCGGCTAGCTCATCACAATTCATTTTCCTCCCAGCCTTAGCAGCAATATTTCCTTCTCATTTCTAGTCTTTACGGGCCCACTTCTACCCCCACCCTTTCGCTAAACTATCAATTTATTTAAAATAATTGAACTCTTGAACTAATTGAACAACCTATCTACTGAATGCTTTATTCCTTAATAACAATATAAATAAAATAAGAAACATCGTATTACTAATATATTAGTAAGTTGTAAATGAGAACAGAAATAAATACTTACAGATGAAGACTTATCTTAATAAAATACATTACTCAAATCCCGCTTAGATACAAGGTCTGTAATAACTCATGCAATTTTCAAGAAAAATATTTTAAAAAAAATTAACATTCTATTTATTAACGAAGAGTGCATATGGATATATCTGAGTATTTTAATTTTGGTTTATTAAAAATCTTAATAGGTAAAGATTTAGTTAAATTTGGGAAAATGTGATGTAACTTGCCAATATAAAAACTAAAAGAGCATGATGAAATATTAAACATTAAATAAGCTAACAAATAATTGAATTATTATAAAACTAATTAATTTTACCGACAGATAGCAATATCGGTTTGAAAAAACAAGATAATAATTTTTTCATGGCCGGCAGGTGCCAGAGCTGTTTCCCATCATTTTGCAAATTTTAGTTAATTACGAATTAGACACGGGTTTGGATGACTATTTAAGAATTGAAATTCCTTGGTACATCACCAGAAAAATAAATCGAATTACTGCCCCAATCCTAAATAAATAATTATAAAAATCCTAGAAAGGTTTATAATATTTTTACGAAACAGAAAATTGGTTCATTGGCGAAAACACTACATAGGTCCTGCTCATGAATCGATCCTGAATAAGTCAAAATCGATAAGTTCTAGTTGTTACTTTAAGGATTGTTGCCGGCCTCACAAGTCATGGTTCGTTCCCTTCCTCCTTGCACACCTTGTCCTGCTTTTGCTTGCCAATTTTCAAGGTAAAGCGCTCGCGTTGTGAAATAAATTTTACGTTTATATAAATCTTTTTTCGACAAGATAAAAGTGCGATAAACGTTTAGGATAGTTTGGAACATTTTCTACGGTTGTAGAAATAACAATACATTAATCAGACGGACATTAATATTTATTAACTTTTTAATTACATACATTAAAAATTTGGTTATAAAAATTAGGAGAAAGAAAACGCGTGCCTTTTTCTTCTTCAGATATAAAATAGTTTATTTAAATCATAATTAATTTATGTAAATAGTTATAAATATACCATGATTTCAGGATAGCCCTCAATATAATCAATATCCACTCCTTAGTTATAACAGAGATATTTATTTGTATAAATGGATTAAACCTTTAAGAAATTCACCTAAGGTATGAGATAATGGTTCAACACCTCCAAGAACCCGCACCAGTTGAAGATATGCTGAAAGGTTTGTCCTGGGATGGGTCAGCCACGCGAAGATAACGACGCAGCACCATGAATAAATTAGTCCTCAACTCTGTCTCAAAAACCGATATCAAGCTAACCTGGCTTGAGGAGCTTTTTCTCTTATCAGGGGTTGGTGCGCGATATATCTATTACATTTATAACTATTATTATTTATAGTAAATAACGTCAGCTAAATAGGACAATTTCGAAACATACTTAATTTCGCAGGATGGTTTAACCGAAATTTGCAACTAAAAAAAAAATTAAATAAAATATTGAAGAAATAATTATTACATTTGTGTATGTATATGTGTATCTATATGTATGCTACGAGTACATAAATATAAATTCTTTAAATTATCGTTCTTAGAACATCTTAAAGTAAGAAATAGAACTTATCGATTTTAGTCTTATTCAGGATCGATTCATGAACAGGACTTATGTAGTGTTTTCGCTAATGAACCAATTTTCTGTTTCGTAAAAATATTATAAACGTTTCCTGGATTCTTATAATTATTTATTTAGGTTTAAGGTAGTATTTCGATTTTTTTTTTTTTTTTTCCTGGTGATGTATCAAGGAATTTCAATTCATAGATAATCACCCGAAACCGTGTCTAATTCGTAATTAACTAAAATTTGCAGAATGATGGGAAACAGCTCTGTTTGAAAAGATAGAGATTATATCAGTGATTGTCGTGAAGAAGGGAATAAGTCAAATTACCTTGAAAATGAGTTAAAATTAATATTTAAAGTAGGATTTTAAACTCTCTGTGCATGAAAAATTGGTTGCGCTTATTTATAAAGTCTTAAAGTATCTATTATACAATATTAATAACTCTCGAATTATATTTTTAGTGTTTAGCTATCCTAGTAATAATAGCAACCTTATAGAAAATCCGAAAGTACAGAAATCGATAATTTTATAATTTTCAGTGGTTAAGTGGATATGTAAAATTACCTTAAAGAAGTAATTTAGGTTTTTCTATTGACGTTCAAAGTAGGATTTTTAATATCTGCGTTTTGAAAAATTTGTTGATGTTTCTGAATAAGGCCTTAAAGTATTTTTTATTTTTTTTCGGCGCAAATGGTATTTTTCGAGGAGCTACAGAAATTAGGAAAACGATCATAAATGTCAAACTGAAAAGTGCACAATTGAGGCATGTAAATGGAAAAGGCTGTAATTGCAAAAAAAAAAAAAAAAAAAAAAAAAAAAAAAATTAAATGAATAAGTTCCATCGCCAATGTAATGGAAACAGTGGTACGTACCTTTCTTTGTACCAAGCCCTTTATGATAGGTACGTACCAGTATTTTTAATTTTCACTTACCACTTCTTCACGACTACTAAGGACCGATTTTTAGGTTATCAGATATTAGGTACTCCTTTACAAACTTATTACAACAATCCATCAACTGATATTACTTGCTATCGAATCAATTCATGAATATAACTAATTTAGAAAAATATTTCTGAGGTTACAAGGTTACCTCTAGATTTATTTAGTCTCGAAACATCTAGCTTTATATCTAAATCCAAGATTATGTTAACCAGTCCTCATAATCGAATGATCCTCGTAATATGTTCACATTCCATGTTAATCGGTCCACTTTTCTATTACATAACATGTTAGTTGAGTCCTAAGAGTTTATACAAATTTTGGAATATGTAACAAGATTGCTTATGACTTAATCCTGTAAAATTTCTAAAAATAGTTAAGAATAAAGAAACGGACATGAGAGGAAAAGAGATCTATAAGGCGGTGGAGAGAGGGAGGAATGAAACCTGCCATTATCGGGGCGGGAGGAAGTGGGTCAGCTCTGTCTGGGATAAAGGTCTCGGCCCGGTCTACTACAGGGGGTCTTGTCCCAACTCCTGTCTCAGAAGTGTGTATCTTAAAGGATCACTGTATTTATTTATAAATACAATGTATTTATATTTATAAACGTATCCATTAATAGAATATAATAGTTTTATTAGGTCATAAAAATAATAGAATAGGACAGAAATATTACTTAATTATAAAACAATGTCGACTAAAACTAAACCTACCGACATTTCATGTGCATATATTTAAACCAATAGTAACAGAGGAGTGGATATTGAAAAAATACTTTTGTTATACTTATTATTAAAAGTAGTAAAGCAAAATTATTGTTTCCAAGAACCTCTGCCAAAAAGTCAGGAAAGGGTCATTTCACCTGTTATGATTAGTTTAGTTTTAAAAATAATATCACTTAGAAAATAAAATCACATCTAGCCCAGAGATTGTTTTCTAGTCTAGAAACAATAGATCATGGATATGTTTATCTATAATCTACTGCTTTTAAAGCTAGCTTCTGATGAGGAACTATCTGCAAATTTTCGATCCAAGCAACACCTGTGTAAAAAAAGTCAGTAATTCAATTCCTCTCCAACTTGAAAAAATAATAGATCGTATGCCTATCTATATCCTGTTTTTCTCAATTTTAATTTCTGAATTAAATGGATCAAATTAAGTAAATTAAATTAACAATAAGTAATTATTCGAAATAAAATTCAGAAAAATATGTGTATCAAACGTGATTTTTTTCCCGTTCAAACCAGTATAGCTCCTTAACAGTAGGTCCTAGCGACAAATGTTATATAACAAATCTATTCTCTATTAAATTTCTGATAAGGACACCATGGAAAATTATCGATCCGAGAAACACCAACAAAGCTAGAGATGAGTTCTTTGAATGTTTATGGAACGCGGTTTCAGAAATATCTACGGTCATTATACATTTAGTAAACAGTATATACATAAATTAATAATTATAAAGAAACATGTTCCCTTAGGTCAACAAAAGAACAACTCTTTAATGCCTAGAGTAATAAATAATTGAGATGTATATAGCCCGAATGATACGAATCTACTAAACAATTAGAAGATCCAAATGCGCAATTACGGAGATTAAATCCCGAGAATAAATGAACGCCGCAACTGAAACGTGCCCGTAAACTAACAATAAACAAACCACTAAAATAGTAATCAAAATGAAACCCACAGATTAACGTTTTAAGAGTCAACCGAAACGTAGATCTGAGCACTGTGTCCGTAAACAAGTAGATTGTTTTTGATGCTGTATGGTGGAAGGCACCAGTAACAGCAATACAATAAATAATAAATGTAACTTCAGTTATTAAGTATCGAAAAGAAGAGGATCCAAATGCAAACAAAATGTTGCGTGAATATAATTCCCGTTAAAAAATTCTGTAAATGATTAATAGATATCTTTAAAAACTAGCTTCTAGGTTCTATAATTAATATTATAATTATCATACTTAAATAGTGAAAACATTATTGTAATTTTCAATATCAATCAAACATGAGATAGTTCAGTTCTATTTAATATTTTTAGAACAAAGTATTATCAACAGTAATTTAGGATAGTTTTAAAAGTTTTATAATAGTTAGGCAGGGACTGATAGGCGCTAGTTGTTGTTACCACAACTTGGAACAATAAAAATAATTTATATTGATAGCGGTTAAAACAGATAATACCTTATCTCAAATCATTAAAATTCATTGGTGTTCAGAGTATGATTTAGGGGAAAAGATAACCGGTAATAATAAAATAAATTAAAACAGACAATCAGTTTTTAAATTTAAACTTAAATTCTTATTATGAACGAAAAAAAAGTCCAAGATAATAAAAATTATAAATATTTCATAGAATTTTAAAGGTAAAAGGGGGGATAAAATTCTCATAAAATGTAGAGATATTTTATTCCCTGTAAAACTCAAGCTTGCAATTAAAAACTAAAAAAGGAAGGAAAGTCGGGGTCTTTAACCTTTGCTTGAATTTCTGGCTAAGAAAAGTTTAATATCCAACGTCTCAGCGTTATAAATTCGCTAAACGTTGGCGAACGAATTAAATTTGCAACTTTTTTCTAAAGGTCCATTTGAGTTAATCTATTATATATTTGTCAAATACCACTCACTCACTTAACACGAAATCTCAGAAACCACCGAACGGATTGGAATGAAATTCGATATGTAGATTCCTCTAGGGCCGTAGGTGCTCGCTAAGAAAGGAATTTTAAAAAATCGGCCTGGATCGCGGCTAATTTGCGAAAAATGCGATTTCAATTTTTATTGGGTGAATAATAAAAGATTAATTATCATATGGTATTTGGATATAAGCTAAGTTAAAAAATAGGTTAGATCTTTGAGCCACAAACTTTGACCAACGTTTAAGTTCCTTATAGTTGTAAACAAACAAAAATACGATCGATGTCGAAATCTTATAATATTGGTACTTTCTGTGAACTCATGGTAGCT
The DNA here is from genome assembly GCA_003667255.2 of Euschistus heros. Lineage (NCBI taxonomy): Eukaryota > Metazoa > Arthropoda > Insecta > Hemiptera > Pentatomidae > Euschistus > Euschistus heros. Next base: position 514,220 of record RCWM02000372.1, on the reverse strand, counting down.
GCAGAGGTTACTTACAACTTACAAGTTTGCGTTGTTTATGATGATGACATGTAAGGCATGTAAGGTTTATGATGATGACATGTAACATGTTCTCTGGTGATGACATGTAAGGCCAGTTCGATGTAGGGACAAAAAACAGATAAGAATCAATAGTTCTACCAAGTGTATGATTCTCTTTAGTATCGTATCATGTTCTACCATGGAGAAGAAAGGTACAGTATTAACATCCCTGAGCGTGACCCAAACTCCAATACATCACTTCAGAAAACTGTGTCTGCAGCTGATTTTTACGCCTAAATGTTAGTGGAGCGAGGAAGGTGAAGGTGAAGAACCTTATTTACTTTAATTTCGTAATCTCCTCAACCAATTTATGCTTGATATGTACGCAAAAATAGAAAAAGAAAGACTAAACTTTCTTCAAAAAAGTTGAGAAGTTAAGACTATATTCACTTAAAGTATGCCATAAGAAAAGCTGATGGTCTGGTATCAGAGCTGGGTAAGATGGTAGTGCTGCCTCGAAGCTTCACTGGAGGGCTATCAAAATAATATAAAATTAACTTTTGCAAATTGTCAAATTTACTTATTGAAATTATTCTAAGAATGGAATTGTTCAGGTTTATTTAAGTAATAATAATTATCAACGTTAAGCTTAACTTTTACTACGAATTACGAAATACTCGTAATTTAAGTTTTCATCCTAATGATATTAAACCGTAGCGGAGCGGGGTACTTTCAGCTAGTTCATGATAAATCAATGGATTAGATTTGTGATTCTTTGGTGTCAAGAAGTGATTTCATTGATTAAATATTCCATACCTGCAAAATTGCTAAAATTCCGATGTATTCTATATTTTTTATATTTTGATATATATATATATATATATATATATATATATATATATATATATATATATATATTTTTTTTTTTAATTCAGATTTTGACATGGACAATTTTTTTGGTTGGGGTAAAATTTACAACGTTTTTTTCGCATTCAAAAATGTAATATTTTGACGTGCTCTAGGTCTGTTGATGTTGCTCTGTTCGAAAATTTAACGACAGCTTTCCCGTCAAAAGTTTAATAGATAATATTTGTTGTATCGTTTAAAAACTCTATTGGTTTGCAAGAAGAGTTCTTTGACATAAAACCAAAGGAATTTCACCGGCATCAAATGTAGTTACTGGCAGAAAAATGAGTGAAATTATTTGAAAACAATAAATTTTATTTTGAAGAATTAATATGAAGCATAGAATTCCAAAACCTGCAAAGTCCATTTTTAAAATTTTTCACAGCTGGTCCATAAAGGTATAGGTCAGACTGGAATTGGAAGAGGTCATTATTTTCAATCTATTTAACCTTTTTTTTGAGAAAACCTAAAAAAACAATAATCTGGAAAGTGCATTTAGCCTCATATAATATAATAATGTCGAAATTATACAATCTAAAATACATCTTTACTCATGAAGAAGGACATTTTAGTAACAACTTTGCATTTTATTACGATAGAAAATAATTTTTTTTTTTTCTTAACCACTCGTTCTTTTTATATTAATCTTATATAAAAGTCCTGCACATTCTCCTCTTAATGCTTCCTAGCATTTAAGGAGCCATTGTAAGTCGAACGTATGTTTGTTTAAAAACAATACGGTTTAATTAATAATTAGGTGACTGGGATCACTGTTTTATTGCCTTGAAATATTGTTTTTGCTTAATAATATTTTTTTTCTAATAAACTTTTATCGGTTGCAAAAAAATATTTTGTTGAGTACTATTAGGTACACATTCTCTAATAAAGTAATTGAAAAATGTATTTAACTATATACGTGTTATTACCGTTATTTGCACAAGTTTTGATAAAAATAGAAATATTGCGCGCGCAAATCTTTGTCCAAAAATATTCTAATTAACATAATCAACATTTTTCTTTTATCTTTATACACATAAATATATATATATATATATATATATATATATATATATATATATATATATATATATATATATATATATATATATATATATATATATATATATACAGGGTGAGTATCTCTTAGTGTAAAAAAAAAAAAATTGGGTTAAACTAGATCAAAAACGTAGCTAAATGCCGCAGATCTCACCTTTCTATTCCAATCCGTTGTAGATATACGATAAATCAAAGACCTTTTTGAGGAAATCATGTTTTTTCCCATAAAAACTGTAATATCTCCATTTTGTCTAAATGCCATCCCCTGTAAAAACAGACTCATCTGCCCATAAAATTCACTCCAAAAAGTAGTATTTTTAGACACAATCTGCATTCAGAAGCCAACGGCAAAATTAAGGTCTATGTTCATTATCACTGGGTTTTAAACATTACATTGAAAATCTAATAAAATAAATCCTAAATAATAATAATCAATAAATAAATGTAATAATATGAGATCCTCTGATCTGGTGTCACTTTATTGGCAGTTTATCTTTATTTTCTATTAAACAATCATTTTTTTCTTTGCTTTTTATTCCAATGAAGAGTTTATTATGTTTAAAATGCATATTTCCATTAAGGGATCGTCATAATGTTTTATTTACACAAGTAGCTGATTTGTATGCCAAATGAGAACACCATGTTTTTTCGGTTTCAAAAGTAAATATCTCCATGAAATAGAAACAAAATCATTACGTTTAACATATCATTCAAAAGCTGATTAAATTTGCAAGTTTTTGTTAGATTAGACGTTTTGTGGATAGTTTTTTTGAAAAACGGTGATTGTTGAAGTAAATGAGACATTGTGACTTCCCCAAATAAGGTGAAGATCAAGCTGTTCTTTAGATACCAAGTTTCAAAAATTCAAGGTTACGTGTACTCTATTCTTATAGGAAATTTTTTGCTAAATCTGAAAATATAGCCAAAATGTGAAAAATATTTAGACAAAATGAAGATATTACAGTTTTTATGGGAAAAAACGTGATTTCCTCAAAAAAGTCTTTGATTTATCGTATATTTTCAACGGATAGGAATAGAAAGGCATTTAAAATTAAAATCTGCGGCATTTAGCTACGTTTTTGATCTAGTTTAACCCAATTGTTTTTTTTACATTAAGAGATACTCACCCTGTATAAATGTAAAGTTAAAGGGATATTGAGTAGAATAGCTATTATAATGAACTGAATAATTTTTATTTCTGTTAAGGCTTTTTGTAGAAAGAAATGGATTGTTACTTAAAAATTATTATATTATAATAAAATAAATAATGATTTTCAATGCATATAGAAAATAAAATTCATATTGTAAATTCTAAAATAGGGGGAATACGAGTAGGAAAGGTTTTTCAGGCCAAGAGGTGTTACCGCATCACACAACGCGAAGAAAGAAATTTCAAATGTAATTGGCAATATTGGCGCGATCCCAACACCTTTCCGACCTGACATGAAAATGATCATTTTATTTATACATCCCTAAGACGCAGCTAGTACAATTTTCTTAAAAGGTTTTCCAAAAAAGAAAAAAAGAGGTTGTGGGATGAGAAGCTCTGTAAAAACTCCTACAGGCGTTATTCACGCTCTAATAAGCCAAACCCCCCCTGAAATTTTCCCGAGTTCTCCTCCAGGATCGGTAATTGGAAAAGGCGACCATCAACAGGATAGGATGGGATTGGGACTTCCCACTTCTGTTTATCCTTCACCTCCAAAGGTCGTCCAGCCGTGGTTTGTTAAGGGAACCAATATTACGAAGCCCAACTTTAATGTCAAATTTAAACATTTATTATAAACAATTATATAATGAAACAATTATGGATTCCCTAATTTCCTAAATATTTACTATATCAATTTAAAAATTGTTTATCATAAATACACTCAGGAATCAGGAATCTCAAAGTTGTGTAAATATCAGTGTAACTCCTAATAGCAGGATCAATTGAATCATTAAATGTAAGATAAAACATTATTTTATTCCACGCAAAATATTATTAAAAAGAATAATATCAACAAGTTTACAACATAACTTAAAATAAAAACCTAGATAGAATAATTTTGTATGATTTAACTTTAAAAACTCAATGTAGTAAGAGATTATTCTTTGTAACCATTATTTAAACAGCCATAATACATTTATAATTTCTAAGAAAGTAACCTAGAATCAATATTAAATAAAAGTAACAAAAAAATATCGTTGTATACAGATCATCTGGACAGAGCTATCTAAAAATTGTTTTAAAAAAATGAAAATCTTCACTATGTTCACAAAATATCATTGATGCTTTACAAATTACAATTTAAAAACGAACAAACTAAAAATACACATTTTTAAGCCAGCCTATTGTAGCTGCTCTGCTTAGCTGCTAAAATACTTCAGCTGAAACGATGGCAACGGCAATAAAAACATTTGCTTATTTCTTTTTGAAGTAAGCTTTTTTTCCTTTTTTTTGAATTCTATTGACACCTGCACCACTCAATAAACTGTTATTAGAATAACGACCACTTTCATTAATTCGTTCGTCTCTTTAATGTTTTAATAAGTCAGATAATATTTTTTAATTATTATTAGTTATTAATTAATCTTCTAATTGTTTTACTCCGGATTTTTACAGAAAAACAATGAAAATTAAACCCGGTTTATTTCATAACATAATATTCTTATATACTTCTGAAATGTTAAGAAACGGGTAGATTATGTTATATTAACTCGTTCTAGTACTTTTTACAGACGTATTTTAGTAATTTATAATTACAATAAAATTTAGGGAAATAAAAATAAGTATTACCAAATTAACCGGCTAATAAATTAATTATAAATAATTTTAAATAAAATTATATCATTATAAATTATATTAATATTATAATTTTATGATAAAATAAATAATAATAATTTAATACTGTTATATTTTTATTCATTTTTTAATTCGAGTGAGATGTGGAAAATTAGCGGAGTGTGGTAGGAGATAGGATGAGACTTGTAACATCATTGATGGCGTATCTGTCTGTCTGGGCCTCGGCGCCTCTATCAAGAGGGTCACAAACAACTCAGCCATCGGAAACAGTCCAGTAGTAACTTTTCAGACTGAAGGATCACTCTTGTAAATCACATTTTTTCAGGCCACTTAAAGCCCTAACATGCACTACTCCCATAATTCACGCGCAATAAAACCACTCTAGGCCGGTGATAAGAGTACTGATAAGAATCATTTTGAGAACTGCTAAATAAATTCTAAAAATCCTGCCAGAGGTCTAAATCTTACAAGTTAAGATAAGGCGATCAATTACCTGTTTGAGCATGTTGTTCTCGAGGTGCTGCTGCTTGAAGAGATCAAGTAATTTTTCCCTGACTTCGATCTCAGGCTGGTCCTGGCACAGCAGGAGGTAGGCCCGCCAGTTGGCTGAGTCGAATCCCCAATGACAGGTTCTGTTCTCTGGGGGCCGGTGGGAGTGACAGACGAAATGACGAGGCGACATGAGACCCCGACACTCTAGACACTCGATGCACCTCGCGTCGCTGTCCGCGTATATTTCGGGCATACACAGTCCCTTACACTTGCCGAAGCACTCATGATACACTTTGAACGAAAGGGTCACCTTGGGAAGTCGATGCGTCATGAGGGGCCGGTGGAGCAGCGTGCTACATAGCCGCTCAGCGTCAGTCTTGGTGATGAGGCCACAGCTGGGGGCCGTCTTGGGCAGGATTCCGGTCTCCTTCAGTTCATCCAGCTGTTCGGGGTTACACCGAGAGCAGAAGATCTGCAAGTCGTCACAGACCTGGTTTATTTGGTGCAGGGTGAAGTCTCGCAGGATACTATTCAGAATCTGCGGGAGGCAGAGGCGTTTTTCGCCACCGACAAGGAAGCAGGTGATACTCTCACCTTCGAGAAAGGTTTCGCAGCGCTCGCTGGGGCTACGGTCGGGTGCGTTGAGGATGGGAACGGTCTGAACTGGTAGTGGGGGCGGTGTGGCGGCCGTTTCGACCTTGCCCACCTCCTGGAGGACTGTGCTCGGCCCTTGCAGTGACTTGGGGGCGCTGAGCTGGTAAGTCTTAAGCACTCTCTTGAGGTGGGGGTTGTAGACTTGTCCCATGAGGGTCTCCATCGATCAGATCATGGTGACGGTCAGGCACTCGAGCACTCACTGGCAGCTCTGGCCCTCGGCTCCCCCCACCACCGCCTCCCCACTCCTCCGCTCCCCACCACTCCTCCCTCCCTCCCTCAATTAGAACACAATTACCTATCGTCATTTCTACTTAATCAAACACACGGTCACTTCATATTTCTCGTGACGTGACATCTAAATCTATCAATCAGCGAAACCTTATCTATTGCCAGTTTTCTAAATTATTGATTATAAGAGAATAGAAAATGTCGATTTTTAAATACTATGACTATTTCAGCAATATTGAACCCGTATTAAATGTAAAATCCGAGTTGATTAAAATATGTTAAAATATTCTTATTCTCCGATTAAAAATTATAAAAAATATTGTATGTATTAATGCTTAGGCTTACTCTATATTTTTTATAGGACTTTTGATGTTTCAACTTCAATTGTTTTTTTATTTGTGATCTAAAGAATTAGCTCTTATTTTTGTTTATTTGTTTATTATTAAGATGATATAATACAAGGCAACGTAAAATGCATTCAACCAGTCTGTATAAGCTATTTTTTCATTTATAGAAATATTGTGCTTATAAAGAAATGTGGAATAATTTTATAGTATGATTAAAATCATACTATAAATTTTAATATATTATAAAAAGGCCTGTACTGCTAAAATTATTCTTTCAAAAAACTATCGTTTTTTGTTATTGCTTACATATTATGATTACTTTTTTAAAAAAATAATTACTGTTGTTTTTATGTTGATTATTATTTATATACTTTTAATTATTATTATTATTTTCCGTCAATAAGATTATTCATTTTGTTTTTGTATTTGTGTAGGTATGGATTCATCTCTATTATCTATAACCCTTCATTCAGACAAATTTCAATAATTTGTCAACAACAGCTGTTATAATAAAATCAATTTTGTTAAAAAGGGGGAAAAAGAAAACAAAAACCAATGACATATTTTGTCGTTCTAATTAAAACTTGTATAATTTTTAATTACATATTATGTAATTATTTATTTTATTTTATTTTTTTTAAGGATTCTTGTAACATAAATTATTAAAAACTATGATAATAAATTAAAATGAGCAGAAAAAATGTAAACAAATGTAAAAAAGCCTTTTAAAAGAATGATAATACACTGATCGCTGTTGAACAGATCCGGACTTGAACTGGACAAATTAACATTGAACTTGGAATCGACATACAAGAATAAAACGACAGGAAACTGCTCTTAGTTTTTAACTTCTTCAACATTTACTAGAAAAGCGGTTCAAAGCTGCCGAGAGGACTCATTTACATGATAGTTATCAGAACTATTTGGACCTACGGAGTTAAGCTCTCAGGCTCAATCAAACTTTGTCACAAATAAACTTATACATAAAGGTCGTAATAATCCGGATATCTATCCCATTTATAGTAAACTCCATAACCACTCCAATCCATTAGTCTCTCAACTTGTTCCGCATTCCATTTCCAATAACCCCCCGAGGCGTTAGGAAAGAAGATGACCTCGAGACCTTCTAATACAGAACTTTTGTTAAAGTGCCACCAATGGTTAGTTGGTTTACAAGTTATTGTCATGTTAAAAACATGTTATACGTATTTACAGTTGTAAATTTCAATAAAAAGAAAAGGATGTTATTGCTGTTGGAAATAAAATAATAAAAAAAAATGATAATAATGGTCGAACTATTGGACATTAGTCTGATATTTCCGGAATCTATCGCTATTAAATTGCAATAATGTTTTTGAATAGATTAACGTATCGTTGAAATATTATTTATAAGATTTTTTTTTTTTGTTTTAGGGATGTAAAGTAATAATAAAAAACTATAAAGCGTTTCAATTTTTCTTCCACAGAACGCCATGAAAACTTTAACTGATAAGATCGGACTCAACTTTATCTTCTCATCAACGTCACGGCCTACCTCTCGTGCCTCCCCCCACCCCTATCAGTTAAGGGACGATTACCGTTTTAGCGATCCATTTAACAACAATCATCCAATAATTTTAAATCCCCGTTCTGGTCTCCTTAAAGTTAATACTGTTTTATTTAGCAAATACAAAGTAAGTAGCTCGTATAGGGCTGGGAAGGGCGTTAATTGCTCAGAAAATTAATACCACGCTTCCTATCTCTATCACGAGTATCTCCAGTTGCCGAAAAAGCAACTAAGGGTAGAAGATAAAGTACTTAAAGTAAAACAAATCGTAGATAGAGTCATTTTATTAGACCGTGAAGATGTATTGTTGTTTGATGGTCTAATATAAATATTTAAAATTCTTAAATCTTCTGATTATTATACATATATTAAAATACATAAATACACACATATATACACTCCCCGTCAAAAATATTGCACCCGTCATTCTCGAATTTTTTTTGGTTTTGACCTTAATCCATACTTTATTTATAATTATATTAATATTATTTATTAAATCAGAGACATTATGGATTAGACTCATTATTGTTATTAACCTTTTACCATCATACGATGAAATTTCGGTTTATTAATCTCAGGTCTTATTGAATATAATTAAAAATTTAAATCGTAATAGTTAATATTGTAAAAAAGGAAAATTTAAAAAAGTAAGTTTCTAATTTTTTTGTTTATTGCAAGAAATATTGTAATTTATTTGAATAAAACGCGTTTATGTAATAAAAATGTATATTTTAGACTTCAGAACTTTTTTTAATTATGAAAAAGTTTTTGTAAAATTCAAATAGTGATGCGATACTTATAAACACATACAAACAAACTGGATGCTGAACAGCTTCTATTGTTAGAAACTTTAAACTTTTAGACGGTATTGATTGATTGTTCCTTATTTATTTATTTTTTTCATGTCTTAGTTATTTAAATTTTTAATAACAAAATGCGAAACTGGTTTCCAAAGGAACTTTTCTTCTCCAAATGTTTTCTGATTTGAAATATTTTATGATACTAGACCGTCGTTAGTTTTTCACATAGAGCAAGAATCTGTAGGTATAATGCCAAATTTGTTATTTCAAAAAAAATTGGAATTATTATTGTATATTATTATTATATAGATTTTTGTTAAAGGTTGTGAACAAATATCAATAATTATACTGTATTGATTTTACAATTAATAGAAGAAACATTTTTTCAAAATTCAATCGAGTGGTTTCATGTAAACAATTCAGATTTTTTTTCACAAAGTTGTAGTTTTTCATGACACAGAACCATAATTCCCTTAAAAAATAAGAAATATCATCGTCATGTCTAAATATTACATAAATAAAAAATAAGAAATTAAATTTTCTTCGTTTTCTCGTACTCGAACTCGTGCACCGAAGAATTCTGAGTTACCTCAAAGTGGCACGAACTCAGCTTCTTAAACTATGGGACCCATTAAATAACTTTTGAATTATTTTTTTAATCGTTTCCAGAAAAAATGGGTTCTGAATGGTTGTCGGAACACCATCTTCAGTAGTTTTCGGCTGTTGGAAATAAAAACGTTGTCAAAATTAACAATAATATACTCGTGTCTTATTAATACTACTACGTAGCATTATAGAAATTTTGATACATTTTTTTTTTCTTTTTGGGTAAATTAATTTAACGTAGTTTTGTTGATTTGTAAATGAACTAATAGATACAAAATAAATTTTATGAATATTCGTTATATATCAACAACTATGGCAAAACAATGTTTTTTATTCAATAGAACATACAATGTTTTTTCTTTTTACGATGAATATTCAGGAAGCATTGTCAAGATTGGGACCATAAAAAAGACGTCACTGTTGGTGTAGTTGATCAATACGGCAGTAGACCCGTCTGGGGTCGTACTGTCATATGGCTATGTCTCTGCATCTCATTAACTCTAACATCAATTTTTTTTTTATAAATATTGTACTTTAATATATATATATATATATATATATATATATATATATATATATATATATATATATATATATATATATATTACGTTACCTAATAATAATAATATTACTTTTTTTAACTATTTAAAAGTGGTGTAAGACATTCGTTTCTTAATTATATGACGCAATTAGTTATACATAGTAGAATTGTTTTATTAAATAGATAAATATAATAATTATCGACAAATATCAGTTGAAGAATTAACTCTAGCTCCCAAAGCGATGAAAAATATTAAGTCTGCTTGCCCAGGCGATATTCAGATTGAACTAATAAAGAATAGACCGAAGGAACTTATCCTATCCTGTTATATGAAAAACTGCATAAATAAAGGTGGAGTGCCAGAAGAGTGGAAGGTTAGTCGCAATACACCGAACTTAAAAAAAGGTAACAAAAATAACTGTAAAAACTACCGTGGAATTACAGTAACCAGAAATCTTAGTAGATTATATGGAAGAGTCATCAAACAGAGACCGGAAGAAGAATGTGCGCATATGATTCCAGAAGAACAAGATGGATTCAGGACAGGGCGATAATGTAGTTACCACATCTTTGTAATTGGGAAACTCTTGGAGAAGGTAATGGGTCACAATGAAGAGGTTCAGCTTATTTTTGTATGCTTACAAAAAGCACTTTCTACCTTCCAGTGCCATTAAAAAAAATTATGAAATACGCTGGATTAGAATCACACAAGTTTATGCACTTGGGCTTCACTAAGCCATCTAATTCGTCCTATATCCAATTCTTACAAAGCAAAAATCTTCAATGCACCTTAGTTTGTTATAAAAAAACTTAAACATAAAGATCTTGTGGTACCATATGTTGTTGACAGCCCAAACGAAATACCCATTTTTTTCATAGAAAAGTCCATAACCATTTAAAAGGATTAGTATCCCAGATAACTTTCCGAGGTGCCTGAAAAGAAGATGGCCTCGGGACTTTCTAATGTAGTACTTTATTACATAGAACTTTATAAGTGCCACCAATGAGTGATTGCTTTACAAGAAGTTTATATAAGAAGTTGCCATTATATGAATATTGCCAGTAATGATCTGGTTTAATTTTTAATAATGGCTAATCTTACGTTTTATGATCAAAAGCATAACTCTATTGATTAACTATGACAGTGTACGTACAAAATCAGATTCTCCCAACAGCTGCCTCTCTCAGTTGGCTGAAAAGAATCTAATATACATAGATCTGCGATGAAAATCACCCCTTCAGTGAGCCTAAAGCTTTGAGAAAAAGCTAAATGAGACTATTGAAGTTGTTGAAAGGAGAATTTTATTAAGACGTCCAGGTTGGAGCACCCCCGATAGCGCCATTTAGGGAGGTGCCCGGGTAATTTAGATATTGCGCTGCCTTCGATTGAGCTCCCGTTTCGATTGAGTTATTTTATTATAATGGTAGCTACTGTGCGAATGGAGGGAGGGAACCTAGACCGCAACTTCATTTATAATGCCATTATTCACCTCTCCTCACCTCTCTCGCAGCCCGCAATATATGAAATCATATTTACCCATTTCTTTCCGTGTCAATGTTTTATTCATGAAAATGCACTCTGCTAGGGGTATATTTTAAATAAAGAGTATATTTATACGTAAATAATGCATGAATGGAGTTTATTAACAATTGAGAATTTAAAGTGATATTTAATTCCTTTATTTATCTATTTTTTATTTCCATTTATTGAAATTTACAACTGTACATCTGTACAAATATTTACATCAATTAAATGTGTTGATAACGATTACAAAAACATATCAGTTGAACTACTCATCAGTTGCACTTCAATAAAAATTCTACACTAGAATGTCTCTAGGTCATCTTCGTTTCATACGCCTGAAGTTCGTTTTAGAACGGGAAGCAAGTTAAGAGACTAGTGGATTGGACTGGTTATGAAGCTTACTATGATAGGATAGGTATCTGGTTTGGGCTAAATCAGCAACATATGGAACATTAAGATCTTTACAGATAAGTTTATTGGTTACAAAGTAAGGAGAATTGAGGATTTTACGAAGGATTTTGGATTGTAAGGATTGTAAGGATGAATTGGATAGTTTAGTGGAGCCTCAAAGTTCAACTCCGTATGTCCAAATAAATCTAATTACAGTCATGTATATGAGTCTTTTGTAATTCATTGGGAGCTTTGAACGTTTTTTTAGTAAATGTTGAAGTATTCTGTAACGACGGGCAGTTTCTTGTCGTTTTAGTTTTGTTTAAATTCATTAAACAAATAAAATATTGTTTTGTTTTTTTTTAATTACAGAATAATGAATTATACATCAATAGGCTTATTACTACATATAATATTCAGAAAAATTTTATTTGAAAAATTAAAATAAAAAGTTGTAATAAGCAAATGAGGGAAAAATATCGGTGACAAATAGAAAAACTTGAGATAGCGTATCTTGCACGGAGAAAGGTTAGTGGTAATTAGTTTAAATATAGAAAACATATATTATGATTGTAAACAGCCCATCCCAGCGTTCCAAACTACATGGCCGATTTTTATATCTGTGGCAACTTTAAATAGTGTAAAGTGCAAAAATCGTATTTCAGGAAAAACTCAATTGAAAGTTTCGAATTGTTTCTTCAATGGTTCACGAAGGAATAACCATCTCCGAACTAGCTGCAGAACTTACCCCATTAGAGACAAATAAAAAAAATATAAGAGAGTATCTGGTGAAAGCCATAATCCAAAATTTACTATATCGCACTTATCACACTATTCACAGGAGTATAAAGGTGTATACACACGTTTCCTATTATTACAATTAACATTTTTAAGCACTTATCCATAGTCTGGCTATCTATTTTTATTTTGGGCATAGGAGGAGTCTGATAAACTCTAAATATTTCACTTGTACGCATAATGTTACAGTAGGATCAATACAATTAGGATTAATGATTTAATTGCTGCTTCTATTGGAATTTATTTATTTGAAAACTAGTTTCCAATATTAAACATTCATCATCAGTTCTAAGACATACATAATTTTCAAAACATAAAGTCTACATAGATTTTATATATGAAAGTTTTTAAAAATGAAAGAAAGGATATCAAATATATTGGTACTCACCTAATGAGGCAAAACGGACTTTTGAAATATATAAAGAGTGGAAGGGTAGATTAAACCTTTTGGGCTTTTCTTATGACTGGTTGGTTTTTTCCGTTCCTATTATAATCCTGCATTTAAAATTATATTCCTTTTATAAATCCTGCATTTAAAATAGATGCATTGTAATCTTATTTCCCTCCATCTAAAGAAAAAATAGACCTTTTCCGAAAAAAAGCGGTGTTTATGAACTAAAATGTAATGACTGTGAAGCTAAATACACGGGAAAAGCTGGAAAATCAGTTAATAAAGTTTAAAAGAACATAAAATACCATACAATAATAAAATCTAGAATTCCAATTTCGCTATCCATTTAAATGAAAATAAACATAAATTCAATAAAGACTCAGGAGTGCCTCCACTAAATGTATTATTTAAAGTGCAATAATAAAGATATTTATAATAAAAAATTATTAAAATCAGACGAAAATAGTAATATTCCATAACGATTATTATGTATCTTCCATTAAGAAATATATCGTTTGCTTGGATGTAAAAGCCATTAAGTGCAGTTGTCACTTAAAGGCGTTGGTTGTTGATAGTATTATTTCCCATAAGTATAAAAAATCACCAAGTGAAAATAACTGCTATATATGCACATTAGAGAATGAGAAAATTCACTATATAACCACGTCAGCAATTTTTAATGAGCATATTTCTGTTTGAAAAAACATTGACTTTGTTACTTAATCACTTATAGGTTATTCTTATAAAAAAAATCCTGTATACGATTATATAAAAGACTGTGAATTGTTCCTTCCCTCCACTAGACGTGTTTTTTTTTTTTTAACGTCGAACAAGTTGAAAATGGATATTCTGGTGCAATTAGTATTATTTCCAAGAATATTCCCAGTAAATTCGCAGCCATCTATATCTCCCAAGAGGAAATCGATTCATCAGATATTAAAAAATAAAAAAAAAAGTTTGATTAGGTTGCCTACCGAGAAGAGATAACTTCACCGTGTCCCTTTCAAGAGATTATTTTCAATTTGGCCCCGAGGGGAAAAGGCTTCGCTTCGAGAGCAGAATTGTAGTACATTTAATAAAATGGTTTTTGTTTTAAGTTTCCTCAACATCTACCAACGTTACATACGTTTTGTTTTCAAAACATTACCTATACAATCGTTTGAAAAATATAAAAATATTCACTGCTTTTTTTGCTAAAATATTACGTTTCCGGAACTGTTGCAAATATTCTGAAATAATTAATATCAATTTTTTTTTTTATTATTATTAATTCTTTTACAAGCTGCCTCTCAAAAGGACAATAAATAATATGGATTACAATGAATCCATTCATAGATATTTTAAACCTTGAAAACCAAATGAAAACCCCACCTATATTCACGAACTCCTTACTCTGCGTTCCTCCATTCTCCTCTTAAATACTAGAACCCAATCCATCAAACCTCTATACACTGCGGCGCATCGAACTGCATCCTTCGAGAAATCCTTTATTATCCGTGCTTCCTCTTTATGGAATTTATTGCCCACCTCAATTCATAAAAGCTCCACTCTTACTTCCTTTAAACATAATTTGTTTCTTTACTTCCTTAATTTTCAATCTTCCGAGCAAATGTGAAACATGAATATTTATGTAATGTACATTATAATAGTATACATAAGATGTATCCTTTTAATGATTTCTCATGTATTTTGTAACTCATAATTTAATTATTAATCAATTTTTATTATCATCTATTATTATTATTTATTATAATTAATTATCATAGCCAGGCGATTGTCCTATGTACTGTAATCACATGTTATTCTTAGAAGACAAGTAGTCCCAGAATAAAGGTCATTTTCTTCTTTCTTCTTTCTACAATATATACAATTAAATTCAATAAAAAGAAAAAGAGAATAAAGATCATCTAATTATACAAGTATAAATAATATACCCAATAGTAATATTCAAAAGAAACAAAGAAAAAATAAACTTATCAATAAATAATAAAAACAAAATTTAATAAATTATTATTTTTTTTTTTAATTTAAAAAAGCACAATCAGACTGTATATTCAATTTACACAAACATCCCAGGGAAAACTCGGATCAAGCTGGTTCCTCAACTTGTGATAGGGCAAGCCAAGCCCACAGTAAACCCAAAGCTGTTATATCTGCCGGGTCAGGGCTTGAGTCGAGAAGCTGGCCATTGCCAGAACTCCATTACTATATATTTATTTCAATAGGTCTCGGGGCCATTGCCGTTTTAATCTGCGAGGAGGGTTATAAGGATGTGTGTAAGTGAGTAATGGTTGAGCTAGAGGGTTAGGGTGAAAGGAAAGGTTGCGATGAAATTTCGAAAATTCAAGGGGTATGAGGTCGAGGACGTATGGTAATATGTGAGTCAGAGGTTTAGGGTGGTTGGAAAGGTTTTGATAGAATTTAGAAAATTTAAGGGGTATGAGGTCGAGGACGTATGGTAATATGTGAGAGTCAGAGGTTTAGGGTGGTTGGAAAGGTTTTGATAGAATTTAGAAAATTTAAGGGGTATGAGGTCGAGGACGTATGGTAATATGTGAGTCAGAGGTTTAGGGTGGTTGGAAAGGTTTTGATAGAATTTAGAAAATTTAAGGGGTATGAGGTCGAGGACGTATGGTAATATGTGAGTCAGAGGTTTAGGGTGGTTGGAAAGGTTTTGATAGAATTTAGAAAATTTAAGGGGTATGAGGTCAAGAACAAAATGTATATTGAGGTAATTATTTAAGGTTTTGATGGAGACATAATATGGATCATTTACAATAGTACGAAGGACTTTAGATTGCAAGGATCGAATGCGTTAGATATTCGATTATTTTGCTGTCCTCCACAGTTTAAGTCCATAGGTCCAAATGGGTTTAGTGGTTGTTTTGTGTATGAGATGTTTGTTTTCAATGGAAAGATGAGATGTCCCATTTAGTAGTCTATACAAGTGTCTGTTAAGTTCTTGCCTTATAAGTCTTGTGTGGGGGTTCCTGTAAGTCTTTTATATCAAATTATTTAATTCACTGGTTTTATTTTCCGAAAACCTGGTGCATTTTTTATTTTATTTATTAATTTTATTTATAGTAATGTTTATAATTTTAATTTTTCGGTTGATATAATCTGAATAGTATGCAATTTTACTTTGGTTAGATTTGTGTTGTTTTACATTCCATTTTAGTAATGTAACACTTAACACTTGCATTTAAACAAATTATAGATTTAGCATCGTAGCTATTAGTCCGAATTAATTTTTTTTTTTTTTTTTTTTTTATTGTTTGATCACCGTTAAATAAAAATAAAAATGAAATAAAGGTAAATGAATAAATACATTAGTATAGTAAGTACATTGAATAAATTAAGGTATATGACGTTATGAATGACCAACTTAGTAGAAGCTACCTTAGCTGATCTTGTCGAGAAATGTTGAGCCACAGATTTTTTAAAATATTTATATTATTTAGTTTTATATTGTTATATATGAGTTCTTTTGTTTTTTTGTTGGTATATTGTCGTTTTAATATTTTTAGTAATTTCATAATCAGGATGTGATCAGTCATTTTAGCATGTAGATTTATGAATTTTAAATTAACGACTACTACGGTTTTATTTTTGGTTTTTATTTGTTCATATGTTAAAATAATACCAGATATATATTTAGATGGAGGTAGTATGCTATGTTGCTATGTGATATGTAGCAAACCACTTGAAATGGGCAGCACACCTAATAATGAGTGTTGCATCAATATCATCTTTACCATATTTTATAATTTGTATAAAATAATTCTAGTTTAATTGAAACTTGTAGATCATTTGTAGGAAATATCTCTATTCGAAACCTATAAATTCTGGTGCAGTTAACCAACCTAAACCAAATATTTTATGACCTATCGGGTTGAACTGAAACTAATGGAGAATTTCATATTTTCATTAAAACACTTTACCAAATAAACTACTGATTACGTTTGACGGGTTATTTATTTGTGTTGATGTCTTCATTTATAAATCCTCTTTAATAATTTTAGTTTAACGGCTAGAAACA
The DNA here is from genome assembly GCA_003667255.2 of Euschistus heros. NCBI lineage: Eukaryota > Metazoa > Arthropoda > Insecta > Hemiptera > Pentatomidae > Euschistus > Euschistus heros. The sequence continues at coordinate 497,113 of RCWM02000372.1, read as the reverse complement.
TTAACGTAATCTGGGGCGATGGCAGAGTGAGTGCACCCTTCATTTCAGAATTGAAAACTAGAAAGGTCGTGTAAGGGCTCCGTTCCTTGATTAAGATGTTCTGAGAATTTTTGTCGAATAAAAATATGCTAGAACTTGCGAAGAGAATCTCTGAAATCTCTCAATCAGGAAATCGGCCTTCGCTGACCACATCAAGACTAAATGAAAGCTAAAAAAGCTTGATGCTCGGGTACCTTATGCATTAATATACTCATATAGCTCAATATATGTCCAAATATCTCAAATATGACCTCACGATAATTGTTTGTGCTTGGTTATGAGATTTTAATCATTTTTGAGATAAGAAAATTAATATGAGAAAAGTTTTTTTTTATATATATCAATTTATTGATATTTACAACTATACAAATATGTACATCAAGTAAATGAGCTGATAAAGATTACAGTGACATGTGACAACTTGAAAAGAACTACTCATCAGTAGCACTTCAATAAAATTTTACCCTAGAAGATCTCTAGGCCATCTTCTTTTCAGACGCCTCGGAGGATTATCGTGAATGGAGAGGAAAGCAAGTTGAGAAACAAATGGATTTCAGTGGTTATGGAGCTTACTATGAAAGGATAGGTATTTGGTTTGGGCTAACTCAGCAACATATGGAACATTAAGGTCTTTATGGATAAGCTGATTGGTGACAAAGTAAGGGGCATTTAGGATTTTTCAAAGGATTTTGGTTTGTAAGGATTGGATACGAGATGAATTGGAAGGTTTAGTAGAGCCCCAAAGCTCAACTCCGTACGTCTAAATAGGTCTAATAATAGTCATGTAAATAAGTCTTTTGTAATGAATTGGGAGGTTTGACCGTTTGTCTAGTAAATGTTGAAGTAGTCTGTAACGACGAGTAGTTTCTTGTCGCTTGAGGAAAGTTAAATAGATAAAGCGTTTTTAGAACTTGTTAATATAATATTCATAGGGTATGGAAAATATATTAACTCGTTGGTAGGAATGTATCGAAAGTAATGGAGATTGTCTTTAGAATATATTTTATTAGATGAAGGAAAGAATTGAAGAACACTCATTGTGAAATATCTTCTCATATTCATCACTATTCATATTCCTTTTTATAAAATTACTTAAACTAACTACTCTTAAAATATTTTTGGTTCAATAATTCCAATTTCAATTTACATATCATAAGTAGGTACAAAATTTATCTTCAAATAACAATAAAATTAAAGGAAACAGATGGTTCAAAGCAGTAAATATAACTATAGTTTTCTTGTGTAACGTTTTTTTCACCTTCTTAAATGTGAAACTTTTTTGACACTAAAAAATGAAACATTTTGACATTCTCCATCTTTGTTATTGCAAGGATCGAAAAGTTTACCGCAGTTTTCCCGTTAGAAATACAATAGAGAATATTTTTTGTTATATAAAATTTGTCACTACGACCTACCGTTTAGAAGCTATACTGGTTTAAATGAATGAAGTCACCTTTTGCCTATTTTTTTAAGTTTAGGGGCTTTTATGACACAATCTAGATCTGTTGATTTTGCTCGGATCGAAAATTTTCCGACAGTTTCCTTATCATAAGTAGTAGATACAAAAACAAAAGATTGTAGACAGACATATCCATGATCTATCATTTTTTACATAATGGTACAATTTTATTTATAATTAACTTTTGAAAACCAAAATTAATTTTTCTATGACGGTTAAAGATATTAAATTTGTTATTTATTTTTTTATTTTTAATTTTGATTAATATTCTGTTCTATATTATAATAATAGTAAATGTTGCATAAGTAGAGATTTATATTTCTCTGTTCAAGATTTCAGATTTTTTAAAGTATAATGTTTTTGTTTCTTGTTATAATTATGTTTTCAGTATTATGTGGACGTTATATGAGAAAATAAATAGACAAAAAAATAAGTTATATATGTTTTTTTAATATTAAATTACCACTATTGAAAAGACGGCCTGATTGAAGACAGGTGGCGCCGCCTAGCGGACGGCACCCTAACTACCCCTGACATTGATTATTCCTTAATGGCCCTGTTATGACTCCTTGTTTATTTATTTACTTTGAGCTCAAGTTGGCAAGTTGCTTTGGATTCCGCTATTTGTTTTTGATTGGCACCTTTGGCTTTCCTTCTAGCGCCGTTCCGCAATGGGGGATGTTGTCAGATACTCCTGTAATTGAATCCAACTTAAACATTTTACAAATTTTTATTTACTTCAACATCCAAAATAATTTAATAAAATTTTAATACCTTATTTGTTCCCTACGTCATTAATAGCCCGGTAAAATTATTTTGTAACAAAATTACTGTAGCTTTTCTGAACCGTCCCTATGTTTTTCAAATTCGAATTTCAAGTTTACTACCTTATAAGTGATGCTTCATTAACTCAAAAAATTATATACTTTTTTTTTCTTAATTTTGCATTAAGAGTGATTCCTGATGAAAGCAATAAAAAATGCCTGAAAAAAATACAATTATGATTTTAAATCGTGCAATACAGTCAAATTAGGACTGTTGAAACAGTTTTAAGTTCACTTTCACCCTATATCATTCCAGAAATAAGTAATAACGAAAATCATTATATTTCGTTTTCTTAAACGTGACGTCTCTTTAATTTAATATTATTATAAAATGGTAAGGAGAGAACATTAATTTTTTGGTTACATAATATATGTCACTAGGATCTACCGTTTACGGTTTTGAATGAAAAAATACGTTTTACCAACATTTTTCAAGTGTTCTTTTTTTGACACGCTCTGACTCTGTTGGTGTTGCTGGGATCCATAATTCGTCGATAGTTCCCTTTTCAAAAGTAGCAGAAATAAAAGCTGCAGATTATAGATACACATATCCATGATCAATTGTTTTTCCTAGTCAGGGAAAAATCGGTTTTTTTTTTTGTTCGAAAACTTGTTTTGTACGTAATCATTCATTATTTGGTCTAAAATCTTTTTAAAAAAAAATTAAAAATAATCAGCATTTCGCTACATTGACTATGTAATGGGGTGAGTCGGAAAACATGATCGTTTTAAAGGTAGAAATCAAAATTTATTTTTCTTCTACTTACAAGGTTTTTTATAATCAAACTATAAACCATTGTGCTCTATGGTTTAACGCCATCTGGAATCCAGTTGTAGAATCCCTTGATGGTACCACTCTTTGGGTTTTGAATCAAAGAACTCACGGACCCCATTTTCAACTTCATTTAAGTTTTTGAATGTTTTTCCACGAAGGAAATGAGCCATTGATCTGAACAGGTGGTAGTCTGATGGTGCTAGGTTTGGACTATATGTCGGCTGAGGGAGAAGCTCGATTCCATCCAAATTAGCTAGTTTTTCTTTTATAAGGCGAGAGGTGTTGTGTCTGGCATTATCTTGTTGGAACATGACTTGCTTCCTGTTGACTAAACCTGGATACCGCTGAACCAAAACATCGTGCATTCTCTGCAGTTGTTCTGAATAGAGCTCTGAATTTATAGAATGACCGCAGAGCGCCCTGGTTGACAACTGAAACACGCCCTGATCCTGATTTCCTTTCAAGGCTCAAATCACCTTCATTAAATTTTTGGAATAACCTTCTCACTGTCCTTTCATTCAAAGAGAAATCCATTCATCCTCAAATTCAAACAAAAGAGTGGCTTTAGCTGCTGAAAACTTCCGTTTCTAATAATGAAGCAAAATTACCAGAATTTCGTACTTTATTGTCATTGTGAACCCCCGGATAGAGGGTATGCTGTTAACGAAATGATTTAGACGGGATCAAACATGAACTTCATATCACAATTCTTAGCTCCCGAATGTATAAAAGAGAGGAATTACAATGCAAAGTTCAAACACGGTAATTTATTCTGACTCATCCCATTATATTACATTTTAAAAATGTATGGCAAGAAATCAAATATGTTGTTACTCTCCTTAGGAGACAAAATAGATGGACTTAAGGTAGAGTGAGTGCAAAGAGACGAAAGGGGGGGGGGGTGGAGATTGGGTAGGAAGGTAAATACATTTTGAATCCTACATTTATTAGTCAGGTCAATAATTTAACTTTGAATTAAATAGTTTCAATTTATTACCCATTGAAGTGACAAATAATGTATCAATCCTAATTTTATTAATTCATCAATTTCATCATGGAAACTTCAATTGAGTAAATTTTAGTACAATGGTAAATATTTCTCCATTATAATGTTTTAAATATAAAGGATTTTAGCTGGAAACTAAAACTGGGGTTTACAAGTTGGATATAGATATATAACGCCTTCCACATTTTGGCTAGAGGTCTGTTGTTGTCTTATGTAAATCACAAAATGTGTAGTTTTTCACACACAAAAATGTAACATTTAGACATCTCAGTGTTGCTCGATGCGAAAATATGACGACAATGCCCTTAAATTTAATAGAGAATATTTGTTGTTATACAACATTTGTCGCTAGGATCTATCCTTCAGGAGCCACGTTTTGCCTACAGTTTTTGAATGCGAGGCTTTTTTTGGAACAGGTATAGCTCTGTTGGTGTTGTTCCGATCGAAAATTTGTCGACAGTTTCCTTTATTTTCATCGACCACATTTTTTTTTATGTCTCGATCTTTACCAATTGTTGAAATAATGAATGAATTGTTAAAATTGACCCTCGTTTCGAACAGGTTAAAAGTTAAACAATTGTATAAATTATCCAACCATATTAAATAAAAGATTATAATTAAAAATTAATTATTATACTGGGATATTCTCATTCCAAATAACCTCAATTATGCCAGGTGGCCTTAAACCTTATTTGTGATTCTGCTTTCCGCACCGCAGAAACCGCTGAAAATTTGAGCGCGGTTTCGGACCGGCTGATTTGACGTGGAATGGGCACGCACTAATTTGCAGTGTCACTCAAAATATTACTGGTGGGGGGGGGGGGTATACGAACAAGTTAATGACGTTTCAACTCCAGACCTTGGACTCACCCAAAGTGGAGGACAGTGATATGGGATCTTACTAATTAATTAGTTATATCAATGAATTAATTATGTGAACTTCATAAACTAAGCAAACATCAGCTAAATTAATTGTATGATGAAGGTGAACGATATTGACCATATAATGAACATGAGGTGTGTGGGAGGGGGAAGGGAGGTAGACATCAAGACTGCTTTGAGTTCTTGAATCGTAACTTTAGGTTTATATTATTCTAAATGAAATTGTTGCCGTTAACAGGTAAATCCTTTGAAAATGTTTTTATAATTGGAATAATATTTCTTAATCATTTTATTATTATATAAACCATCTTTTAGAGCAAGTAATAAAATAACTGCTATTACAGATAAAAAGCACAGTACCTCATGTTCACAACTATAAAATGCACATTTGTAGTAATTACCTTTCAATGAAGACCTATTCAAATATCGTAACACATTTTTCTGTGAAAATTATTATTATGTCCGAGCACTACCCCTTGGTGTGATCATCCATCTGTGTAAAAAGAGAGTTCTTAATTAATACAATACGGACTCGGTGAATAATCAAAATAAAACAGATCGATGAATCACTAATGCAGTCGAGATTTGCATCTTTGTATATGTGAAACAAACACCTTCCAAAAAAAAAAAAAAAAAAAAAAAAAAATGACTATTCGTACTTTTTTATAAATTACTTACATGTGTTTAGTAAAGCATTTTTTTAGTGAATAAAACAGATTTATAAATACAATATATGACAGCCATGAGAGAGAGCATTCACCTATGCTAGAATCCATCATTTTAGGCCGCACATAAAATTTAAAAAAAAAAAGTTTTAAAAAATTAAAAAACTTAGTACTTCAATCCTTTCCTCCTAGTATTGGGTATTTTTGTAATAAACATGGAATCCTCAATAGTACAGGAGTGTTCCTGAATTTCGTCCAGCTATGTTAGCTAATGTATATGTGAAGGGTTGGAAGGAAAACAAGGTGTCTCAAATTTTATCAAAACTGAAATAAAATGCGATTTAAAGTATTCAACTTTATAAAACAATTGCTATTGTTGAAAAAAAAAAAATAGTTTGGATTTGAATTCTTAAAGTTTTGTAAATGAAAAATTGAAATTAGAGTTAAAGGGTTCCAGAAAAAATCTGATACTGTTAAGCTTCACACCTCTACTTGCCTCGTCCTTTCCTTGTGCATTAAAACTTCAATGGTATATATTTTTTTACTTGCTTGGTTATTCCCCCTTTTAACTCACTAGCAGTTATTTAAAATTTACTCACAAAAACATATATCTGTTACTTCCTGACTAACATAGATACGTCTCTTTAAAACCTGCTGCTTCTAATAAGGGAACTTTGGATCCGATTAACAACAGATATAGAACGTGTCAAAAAAGCATATAGGCAAAATGTGATTTTTTTTTAGACCAAAATAGCTCCTTAACGGTAGGTCCTGGCGAGAAATGTTATATGACAAAAACTATTTAAAATAATATCTAATAAGGAAAATGTCAAATTTTCGAACCGAGCATCACCAACAGACCTAAAGCGTGTCAAAATCTTACATTGTTTTGTACGTAAAAACCGTTATAGATTCGTGGTTAGTGATCAATAGGGATCGGATTTTTATGTATTTAAAAATGCCAAATATTTAATTAAAATTTATTATAGCATTTATTTTCGTTAAATATGTGATTTTCTTAAAATATTTTTAGAAATATTTAAGTAAAATGAACATTTTTTTTATGAAAATGGAATTTTTATTTTTTCAAGTTATTATGTTTGTTTATTTCGTTTAACGTCACTTTATGCTGATATGGCTAATCGGACGATGCTACGGTGGGAGTCCTAAATTTTGCCTATCCAGGTATAATTAGGATAGGGATCTTTAACGAGTACCTGACATCGCACAGGCTCGGGACCCCCATTTTACGTCCCTTCCGAAGAACGGCATAGCTAAGGATTTTTTATTCCCTTTAAAAAATCCTAAGGTCATCTGCCGGGCTGCGAACCCGCGATCTTGGATTTAGTAGGTTGCTATGCTAACCACTACACCACAGGTGGGGACCCATTTCAAGTTATAATGATATATACAAAAAAAGAACACATTTACAATTTATAATAAGAATCTGTCGTACTCTTTAGGCTATATCTCCAAAACTATTAGTCAGATCTAAAATTACTTTTTTCTTCTAAAAGCCAGTTAAATATACTATTAGGCGTCATACATCAAGTTTAGGTACTATACACACCGACTTACACATACCAACAGTAATTGAACACATACGGACCCACTACCGACTGTTCGATGAAAAATTGGGGCACCCTAACAAATTCATCATGGCCACATCTCTGTCACATCTCTCATGCCGGAGAATACCAGGGGGAGACTGAAAAGAAACTGGATGAGAGACCTACTTATATAGAAGTAAACCAAAGACAAGGAAGGTGTGCCACTGGGCACTATCTCTCATGCCTAACATGCCAATTTTGTTAATATTATGATTTTAGCACATCCGCTGATTGTCAGTTTCCTTTTTTTTGATAGATGTGGATTCACAAATAAAAGTGAAAAAAAAATTAGGTGTTATCTCGTTTTTTAAGGATATTTTTCACTATAACTCCAAAACTATTTGTCCGATATCTAATTTCTTTTTTTCTTCTCAAAGTTGATTGACAATTGTACTTGACAAATGACAATTTGGCCATATATTTGTAATTTATATTAAATCCCATGAAATACCCAAGCCAGCCCACTGAACATGTCATAATTGTCAAAACACACTCATTTAACTTGCTAGCGTGGGTGTTTCACGAGATTGAATATAAATATGTAGGATCTAATAGTAAATTTAACCAGCTTTGAGATAAAAAAAAAAGAAATTTGGGATCCGACAAATAGAGTCGGAACCAAGCCGTAAGTTGGCCAATTTCTACAATTTTTCCCAAGACCACAAATTCTCGAAAAATGGTCCGATTTTAGGTTCTGGTTCCAGCAATATTTAATTTTCGCTGACTTTTTTTTTTCGAAAAAAGCTTCGTTTTCGTAATATAGGTAAAAATATGATATAGGCGATTTCGAATAATCAGGCGATCGCTGATGTTGTAGCTAAGTACATATTCGGGTCCAGCACCCCAAAAAACATGAAGCTTCGTTAAGAATAAAAGATCGGCAGTTTTTTCTTGAAACCGTCCTTTTGGAGCCTTATTTTACTGAACTATTGTACCCACTGTGATTCACAGCCCTACAGTCTGTGGGATCATAGTACCTGTCAACCACCTCCATAGTATGAAAATATGCCCAAAATGAAAAATATGTGGAAATATCTACTTATTTTGATTAAATATCTGGAAATATGAATTTATTTCGATCAAATATGTACAAATATGCAATAACATCCAAATATGTGGAAATATGTGAAATAAAAGTAGCCTCAAACGGCTTGAAAAGTGTCAGTATGAACTCTTCTAGTTGAAAAACGTCTGAAAATTGCCTAGAAAAAAATATGTAAATACATACGAATCCGATCCCTAGTGATCAAAAAAGATAAATGGCTTTTCCTTTTATACAACACTAGCATGCCCCCTCGCGGCTTCGCCCCCTCTCATAAATATAGAACTTAGATTATTTTAACTAATAATTGAATTTCATTCGTTTATTGATAAAAATCTTGTATTGAAGTATGGAATTTAGCATTATTTCTTCAATGATATTTTCATGCATGGAACCAGAAAACCTGGTTAGATCAGCATTGATTAGGTGTTTGAAGAGTACTTAAAAACATAATGATATATCCAATTTGGCAGAAATAATTTTATCGATCCATTTGGTTGGATTTTAATATCTAACCATAAAAGTATATGATAGTTTGGCAAACCTCGTTTCTGGCACTCAAGACTATACATTGTAATTATTATTATAGTAAAGTTTATTATAATAAACCTTCCTAGAACTATGAAGATGTATTTAAAATTTGGTACAGTTGGGTTTAATATTTTTTACCAGTGCAAACTCTGTTGCAGAATGGCGGCATATCGGTCGATTTTTAAACTGCTCATACATTGATAGCTTTTTTAATAACAATTGAATTGAAAATAAGTAATGTTTATCATAAATTTCTAGCTCTATGGAAAACCGAACCTTTGTAACCTTTCTCGCTGAATTACCAAACTTCGCTGCGCACCACATATTTATCGCTTTTTGATGGAAAAATAATTGGAGCTCTTTACATTTTATTATTGCTAAACCTTCCTTGAACTGTGAAGATAATGCGGTTAGAATTTAGTGATCACTAACGAAAAATGGCTTGTCCTTTTATATAATAGTATAGATTATAGATTATGTATGGAATATGGATAAATACTTTAATTTCTCTGAGTTTATATTTATTTAAATGTTCAAAACCAAATGCTTCCTAAACAATGTACAATTAAATTTAAATAAATACACCCCACAAGACTTCACAGCTATTCTTGTATAGTGTTTAGAATATTGCTTTTTGATGCCCATCTTTTTAAAAATTGTCTACAGCTTGCATTCTTCATGAACTAGGACGATACTCACCTCCAACCTGAATACCGCCCTAAGCCCTCATGAAATTTTCCTCCGAGGTTACGAGGGCCCTCGAGGAACAAAAGAGGCTGATAGAAGGGACAAGTAGAGCCGGCAAGAATAAGCTCCATCAACATTGACAATGTGATGCGGACGGTAAATGAGACCATAAATAATAGATAGCAGTTTGATGAGGAGGTGTACAGGGTCCAGGCACCTCTATAATCTAGTAGTCCGGCACTAGTAGCTCAGTCTACTGCTTCATAGCCACTCTAGGTCGAATTATATATAAATATATTTGTTTTATATTGATTATATAAAGATATTTTTTATTTAGTCAATATTTTTAAAACATTTTTTAGAATCTCAGTTTAACAGATCTAGGACCTTATCGCTGCCTTGGACTTTATCTGAACATATGTATTATTTGAAATCCTCATACAAGACTAAAACTAAATACAAGAAAGTGCTCTTCGATATGGACTACTAAAACTTACTCTACAAACGTCCAAAGCATTCAATGAATTAAAAAAATACTCATTTGCATGACCTACTTAGACCTATTTAGGCATGCGAAGTTGAGCTTTGCGAATTCACCAAACTCTCTTAATTGTTCTCGTATCAAATCCTTACAGTACAGTATCCTTCGAAATATCTTCAGTGCTCTTAATTATTTAGCAAATAAACATATCCATAAAGATCTTAATTAATCCATAAAATCATTTTCGTATTCAGCATTAAATTTCCTATAAGAGTATATGTAACCTTGAATTTTACAAACTTGGGATCTAAAGAACATCTTGATCTTCGCCATAATATCTAAAATATTTAGAGAAGTTACAATGTCTTATAATACTTCAACGCCCACCGTTTTTCGAAAAAAGAACTGCAAATCTCAAAAAGACTTGCAAATTTAAGCATCTTTCATATGGTATGATCAAATTAATGATTTCGTATCGATTTCATGGAGAAATTCACTTTTAACACCGGAAAAAAACATGGTGTTTTCATTTGGCATACAAATCAGTTACTCGTGTAAATAAGACATTATGATAATCGCTTCATAGAAATATGTTTTTCAAACATAATAAACTCTCCATTGGAATAAAAAGCTAAGAAAAAAATTATTGTTTGATAGAAAATAAAGGAAAACCGTCAATAAAGTGACACCAGATCAAAGGATTTTATGCTATTACATTTATTTATTTGTTATTATTATTTAGGATTTATTTTCAATGCAAGGTTTAAAACCCAATGATAATTAGCATAGACCTCAACTTTTCAGTTGGCTTCTGAATGCAGATGATATTGAAGAATACCACTGTTTGAGGTGTATTTTATGGACAGATCAGTCTGTTTTTACATGGAAAGGCATTTCTACCTATCCATGTGGGGTATTGTTGGTTTATTTTCATTCAAAATCATAGTTTGCCCTTCAGATTGAAGAGTGAGAATTACTAGGATTTGTTACAAAATATGCTAACTTCATCACGGCATTCCACCTGAAGTTCGGCAAAATTTGATTTTTCAACACTATGGTGCTCCTCCACACCTTCCTCTGGGGTACACCATGCCGTTATAGGTATGAGTTGTGTAATCAGTACAGAATTTTTTTTTCTTCCTTAAGTTGTATTTTTGTGCGAAAAAGGTTTATAAACCACCCAAAACAAACCATATTGCATTTTTTCATATCAACTTTATTTTTATTTATTTTGTCTTACCGTTTGTAATTTACATACACACAAACAAAAATATGAATATAGACATTCAAGAGAAGGATCTTAGTGAACACTGTAGTAGAAATCGTTTGGTAGCTTTCGGGGGTATGTTGCTATTTACATCAAATGAAACTATTGAGCCAAGACATTTTCTGACTTTAGGATATGACCCCACAGCCTCCAAGGACCTTGCCTTAAGTCTTGCCTTAGTAACTTCACTCGGGCGCAGCTGCAGTTGTTCTTCCTCGTTTGTCTCGTAACCGACACAAATGATCCTTCGATGCCTTCTTCTTCCTTCTAATGCCTGCAAGTTAACCATAAAGATCTTCAACTGCCGTAAAATTGCATGAAAGTATGGCATTCTGGTTTCCATTACCGGTTTCTCCCTTAGCTGGAATAAACCTTCTGTTACAGCCTTTTGTGCTATTTATCTTATCCATGTGAGCTATAAAGGCAGTAATTTCCAGATTTAATGTTTCACAATCCGTTTTAATACATTCTAAATATTATTAAATAATACAAAGTATTAGTAATCGTTCATTAGATAAAATACATTGACAACAAACGATCAATATAAATTTCTTCTTTGATTGCTTTGCGGCTCGTGGGGAGTCAAGGCCTTCCCTATCTTCAACCGATATTCATCTCTGTCGGTTATATTGAACTAATGTAATTTAAACCATTAATGTTTAATTTAAACTGTAACTTCGCAGGAATGATGGTAGTGATACTAATAGAGAGAAAACATTACAGTTGAGGGCCTATCTTCTCAACAGTAGGCTTTTGATCTGTATGTGAAAGGCAACATCCAATAATACTTCTGCTCAAAAGTTTACTCTATGATTGTCTGATAGTAAAGTTTCTATTCATCGATGCATCGAGCCAGGAGCAATAAAATCTTTAGCTGGTTTAATTCTTCAATAAAGGAATATATAATATTTAATTTATTTTCAGATATACTTTATTTTAGCTTAAACTCCTCATATTTCTATTTATCTTCCCTACAATGTAGTTACATGTTTCGGGACATTTCACTCCCATTATCAGAGTTAAATACAATATTTACATTAATTTATTCTCACATTTCACTTAAACGATACAATCCAAACGAATTAATTTAAATAATAAAACAACCAAAATAAAATTTGGTATTGCCTCACCTTGCCAATATCTAAAAATGTTACATTTTAAAATACCCTAATATTATTATATATGGCTAGGTTATTATTTTTAGGTTATTATATATTGAAATTTGCTACTATTATTATTATCTTTAGCTAGGTTTCTTTATGAAGATGTCTCTTTCTTAAGCTAATGCTAGAGTATCTCTAATTTTTTCCGTTGCTGTTGTCCGTTGGCTGTTTCCTTAAGTAGTTTTTAATATATTAAAAAATATTAATAGATGATTCATTCATTTTATTTTACCACAATACATGCAGAAAGTGGGCTTTTAATTACCCAATTTTCTTTTGTTCCCCAACCTTAACCTAACTACGCAGGTAAATAGTAAAAGATTATAGATGTCAGGATAGGTACAAATGGGGTGTCTAACATTTTTGAGTTTATTTTTTTTTGCTTGCAGCTAAAATTTATAAGTAAAAATATATTATTTGTTATCCCTGTCAAAGTAAAAGTGTGAAACTAGGTTTATAATACTATGATATTGTGTGTGGTACAAAAATAATGCTAGTTTTTGAATATTCATTTTGTTTAGCCAAGTGTTTGAGAAGTTGAGATAATAATCCAGTCTAATTAGTGGATTGTAAACAATGGTTTGCATTAATTACAAAATCAAAATCTTTATTAAAAATTACCTCCTTCATTCTCAGTATGGTTGATGAATGGGTGGCCGAGAGTTTCTTGATGTTCAATAAAAAGAAATACAATAAAATAATTTTGTTTTTTTTTAAGTGGATTTGGTTTGTTTTTTTAGTTCTCTTATAGATTATTTTTTGTAATCGTAATTTATGATTAAAACAAGATGTTAGTATCAGTAATCAAGAATAGATATTTTAGGTATTATTGTATGTTATCATTGTATAGATATTATTGTAATTGGTAGCGGTTTCGAGAATGGAAATTTTGCTACCTACTCGAAGAGAAAATATCTATCACCTTGTGCCTATGAAAAAGAAAATGTTTTTTTTTTTTTTATAAACATCCTTAGATTAAATATAAATTATTTATAAATAGCTATTATTTTATTCTTCAACAGATTTTGTTACATGAATAAATCAGTTCACTCTTCAAAGGTGTTTTAACTCTACCTTTTCAAGGATTCCGTTCCGCGTATTTTTATATTCACCTGTTGTGAGATAGGGAATTATTAGCCATAAAAGTTCCCTCTTCCAATAAGTTTGGGGAATGACTTAATAACATAGGACGATATTAATTGCTTCCCTCATCAGTGTCTTTATAACATGGCGTCTTTATTAACTTTCCGTTTTACGGCTCTACGTTTCGTCCTCCATCAAAGAATGAGCAGTAAAAAGGTCCATAATTCCTCCTCATATTTAACTCTGGCAATATTTTAACAGAGATGCTTTTCATTAAAAAAGAATTCAATACCGAAATTACTTTTTATAAGACCGTTTTAGTTTTTATACTTCCCCCCAGCGCTGTTTTTAATAAGTCATCTTTGTTGTGTGTTTCACTCTCGCCTCCTTTGCAAAGGCCTTCTAAATCATCAACTTCCCCTTTCGGAACTCATTAAACCGTTATGGCTTCCCATAAGGTCGACTCGTTCAAACTTTGTTACGTTTCCATCGTTATCCCAAATAATGGCATTATTAAAAGTGTAGAATCGAAACTGATAAGTACAGTTTAAATTTGGGCAGCAGACTGCCACTTTTAGTATCTTAGCTGGTTTTTACAACATTACTAAAAGCAGATCAATACCTGAGCAGGTTCAATCTTTCTTCTTGTTATATAATAAATAGTAAAGAATCTTGTTTCTCCCATTGGATAAGTTACAGTTAACAATCTATTCCCGAAAGGTACAGAGCAATTTCTGTAAAACTTCATAATTTTATTCCTGATTATAAATGATATAGAAACAAGTAAATCTGTAATATTATGGATATATTGCATCTTTTCTTTTATTTGAATCTTTATTCACGCCTGTCAATCAAAGTGATTAATAATAGTGGCTTTGATCAAATACTTAATTACTTATCATGAAAATCATGAGGGGGAGTAGAACCATGTGGCACCTCCTCCTAACTTGATTTTTGTTTCTAACTTAGCTCAGGAGATCCCTTATCCAGCTCCTTTTCAGCCTTCTTTGGGCGTTCTCTGTGATATGAGTTTGGTGGCCATGTCGTTTGAGTGTGCTTGGATCTCCATGTACTGTTTTGTGAAATCGTTTGTAGAGGGTCCGTTTTTATTCATTAACAGGCTTGCGAAGATCAGTATGTTGATTTATATTGCACCTTTGTGACAGTACTGAATGTTTTTGCCTGAATAATTTGAACATGCGTAAATCCAAATGGGTTTCAGTAAATTATTACAAGTCTTCATTTTGCGTCTAAGCTGTAGCTTTGAATGATTTAAGAAAAGTGAATATACAAGTCTTGGCCTTTGATTTTGGGTTTTTATTTATTTATTTATTTATTTTTTGATGAGTGATCCTAATGCATTTTCCTGTCAAATGGCACAAAGTCTACAGTGTCTGTCCGTGTGTTGTCAAAGTAAGCTAGAGGACATGTTTTATTTCGAAGAACAATCATTAGATGTTGTGATTTTTCATAATCAATGCAGATTTTTCTAGAGATTATGCCTATCATGCAATTTGTACAATGTTGCAGGATCTGTGAAGCGTGATTTGGATTTTTGTTTCTCATTAATATTGTCATTGTTAGGATATTAGGATTAAACGGAATATCGAGTATGTATGAGATGTAGAATAGTGGAGCAACTACTGAGCCTTGTAGCACTTCTGCTGAAGCCAACTTAACAGTAGAGAGCTCTAATCACTGAAGGACGGAGAAAAATCTGCCGGAAAGGATTTTTTATTACAGGTATAGTAAGTAGATGGGAGTAATTTAGTAGCTTTAGTAGCTTATTGTGAGTTACGAATATTACAATAAATTAGCTTGTTGTATATCAAATTCTTCAGCTTTTTTGTTTACAAATATTGCTTTTCTGTAGCATTGATAATGACAATTCAGAAAATATGAAGTGCCTAGCGGTACCTGGTCATCATACATTTTTTGGCCAATATTTTCTTTTTCATTATTTAAGGATGCTTTGGATTAGCTACTATTTTTTTTTAATCGAAAGTATTAAATAATTTAAACATATAAAGCTATAAATAATATTTAAGTAGTTCAATGTGGAAGATATCCCTAAACATTTTGAGATATTTCATGCGTTATACTTAATCCCTTTTCTTATTATTCATAGAGTTGAATATTTGAGAATATCTATTCAAACTATACAAACAGTTTATTATGAAGAAACTTTGCGATCGTATATATTTTGTACTCAAAAGATTTGTTTCTGATTTAGCTCATCTGTGGAAGGGGGATGTTTTGGCTATTGAGAAGTTACAAAGGATGAACACCATGTCCCTCTCTTTCCCCTTATCCGATACTCGCCCTTTCAAAAGTTTTCGGATAGTAGACTCTAACTTTTGAGAGACCTCTCCAAAAACGGTTCCAAGAAGTTGAGAGTTGGAGGATATCCTAGGGGTAGGAGAGCGTGTGTACTTAACCAGAAGGGAACGCTATCCACACCCCCTCCCCTTCACCCGTCTCCCTCATGTTGAAGATACTCTTATATTGTTTATTTAAACAGGATTAAGAAACCTATCTCAAAGTAATTTAGATTTCTAATTAAACTATAGTTCTTAAAAGTCAAATCTATATTTTTTAAAATTAACTTATCTTGATCAATATTTGTTAAGTAAATAAGTTTTAATTTTTTTTTATCTAAAAGGTAAGGTGGGGTAAGTGCGTTTTTGGGGTAAGTGCATTAGTCCGCCATAATTTCTATTGTCATTTTGTTATATCAACTAACATCTGTTGTATGTAAACATAACTTCATACCTCCAAACCTAACATACTAGAGTGATCTACTGTAGAAGATGTCCTCTCTAGGAATTTTCATAGTTCAACCTGTTGATCTAGGAGTTGTGTAAAGTTGAATGAGTTACTATTATAAAATTGTATCGCATGTATTTTTCTCTATTTTTTTAATTTCAAGGAGTAAAATGATTTCTGGGAGTTGCTTATTTTTGCACTTACCCCATCAAAAAATCAATTCACTGCTAAGGAGTTTACAAGAGATTTATGCACTTACCCCATTTATGTGGGGCAAGTGCGTAAATGGGACTTAAAATTGGTTTTCCTTCGCACTGATAATATTTTTTAGGATATCAGGGAAATCAACTACATTGCTGAAAAGAGTATAGTTAAAAGTTTGCAATATAACAAAAAATATTATCCTAGCATTAATAGCTGATTTTTTATGTTAAGTTAAAGTTGAACTTTGCATTCCATAAGACGCACTTGCCCCACTTCACCTAATATCAAACCTTAGAATACAGTGAATATCTTGATGATCACTCAATACAAATTTCTTTTTAGTTTTGAAAAAATCATACATGTTTTATAGTTTTTATTAGTGTTGTATCATTACCAAAATTTATCCCTTAAAAATTACAAAACAGGTTTATAAAATAGTGCTATTGTCTGTGTTGTATATGATACCTACGTGCATATTTTATGATTTTTTTTTTAATTCTATACCGAGCTGTGTTGATCTAGTACATGAAAAATTGCTGTTATTAAAACAAAAAAAATCTTTTGTCATCGTTCTTCTTCATCACTAGAGAGAACGTTTTACATCCACAAGAAATAAAATACAACTGGATAGGACAACTCAAAAAAATTACTCTTGATATCAAACAATACTTATTTGTGGGAAAATGAGTATCCTGCCCTAATAAAGAAAAATTCAGGAAAATATGTGGGAGAATATAAAAACATGCTAATAGCTCAGAATTTAGAAAGAGTAAACATTTCTACTATTAATTTCTACTATAAGGAAATAAAACCAACACACATAACTGGTACTAAATACTCTTAAATTCCCCATTTTACAAGACAAGAATTATGTCACAACTCAGGCTAGCCTCAGATAAAAAAATAAAGATTTATTATAAAAACAATATGTACAAAATACACTCGGAAATCATACTCTATTCAACTGCCCCCAATAGGGTATTCCAATAATATTGGTCCAATAATATTGGATTTTTCTAATTAATAATAAAATAAAAAACGTGACCCATAATATAGCCACAATTTTAACAATTGAAGGTAGAGGTAAAAGTTAAAGTAGTATATAATTTCATTACAAATGTCATTAAGCTTAGATCATTCCTTTTGGACGAATAATCAAATAATACTGCAGAGGATCAATAACAAAAACAATATGTAATTTTCTACTTTTTATTTTAGTATCCATTTGTTTGTTTAATCTACGAGTATATTGTTAACTTGTACATAATAAAACCACTTAATTAAGTAAGAACTTATGTTGTATCAAAAAATATTGTTAAATAAGAAATTTTGTTTTATATGTCTAATAACATATGAATCTGTATTTTATTATCTTGTAAATATGTACCTATAAATGTAATAAGTGTAAATAGATTGGTCAAACTCAACGCTTAATCAATAAAATAATTTTATTCATTCATTCATTCAATAGAGAGAATAAAATGTCTAATAAATAATAAAAAAATTGTTAATGAAATATTAAAAAAAAAAAATTATAAATTTATTACTTTGTCTCATTATGTGTGTATCATATATTATATCTTGGAATTATTCTCGTATCATAAATATTATGGATTATTGTTATTCTAATGATAATTAGAATGTTGTTGTCTTTAATTAGACAGATTAGTATGATATGTATGTAGCAACATAAAAAGTTAGGCAGCGATGTGTTTTTGTTGTGTTAATAGAGAATTTCTCTCTTTCCATAATTATATTCCACAAATGTGTCTCTATTAGCGGCATTGAGCTTCATCGATTCTCTATACATATACCTGTAAAAAAAAAAACAATCTATTCTCGGGTTTTAGAACCGTTCCTTGGTTAAAAAAAAATGCTATTACAAAAATAATCTTTAAGAGAGATAAAAAAGCTGACTAAATCTTTTAACAAAAGGATAATTATTCTAAAAATAAATTAACAAACAGGAAATAGAATTTGTTAACAACGATATTTACTGGATAAGTTAATTACAGTTCTGACAAAAATTCATCTAAATGAAAATAACCATAAATTCAATAAAGTCTGGGGAGTGAAAATGATACATAAAGTAGAAAATAGCCTAAAATTAAATATTTATGAATTATTAGAAATAATAAACTCGTTTTTTTTTTTTTTTTTTTATTTCAAAACATCTTTATTCAGAATAAAATAGTACATTGATACATATATTATTAAAATATAATGTATCTAGACAAAGTTTTACAAAATATCATCCTTTTGGATGTTTTAATGTGATGGAGTGTTAGTTAAAAACATAGTGTTACAGTTAAATAGCGACATTCAGTGGCGATGTTACACTGAGATTAAGGTAGCAACAAAGGAAAAAAAGAAAAGGTTAGATAATTAAACTGATAGGGAAAAAAATAAATAAAAAATAAAATTTAAATAAATAAATAAACAGAAATTAAAAGAGAGTTTTAAGACGAGAATTCGTCCTTCCATTCCAGTTGGTTGGCTTTGAAGGAGGATTTAAAGAAGAAAAAAAAGAGGATTGGACAGGGTAGGAAGCATGTCGTAAAATTTGATGTGACAACGTTTTATGTACTGAACAGGGTTTTCTAGATTAAATCGAGATGCAAAATCAGTCAGTCGGTCTGTACGCCAAGGGGACTGTCTTCGTATAGTCATTAGTGTTCTGTTTTGGAGTCTGTTTAATTTATTGATGGTATCTTGAACTAAGTGCCGAAAAAGAGGAGCTGCATGAAGAAGTCTAGGACGAAGGATAGCTTTATAAAGAAGAAGTTTCAATCGGACAGATAAAGTTGGAGAGCGAAAGAGATGTGAAAGAGAAGTGAATGTTTGACGAGTGAAGTTTAGACGATGACGGAAATGACTGGAAAAGGTTAGGTGTCGATCGAGGCGAACACCAAGGTAGTTAATAGATGATGCAATCGGAATTTCGGTATTATTAAGCTTGATTGGCTGAATCTTTTTCCTTTGGGATTGACGGGAAAATGAGAAAACTATGGCGTCAGTTTGAGAAGGGTTTATACAAATACCTAAATTGGAAAGGGAATCTGAAATTTGTTGAGCCACCGCTTGTATATTTTGAAGGGATTTTTTAGTGCTGATGGAGGAGCTGATAAACTCGTTTAAAACCAATCCAGATGGTTGTTTAAATAACCAGATAAACATTTCCAAGAGCCCCAATTTTAAATTTTTTTCCAATAGGAACGGAAAAACCCAATTAGTCATTGGAAAAATGGTAAAACCCAAAAAATGTAACCTACCTGGCTCTTCCCCTTCTACTATGGATATACTGCAGATATTCTCATGTGGGAAGCAATATATTAAATTTCTTGTCTTTAGTATATTTAATCCATGTAACATGAGCTGATGTTTTGAAAATTTTGTGTTTTAGAACTGATGATGATTGTTATAATCCAATAGAAGTGGCAATTAATTCATCAACCCTGATTGTATTGATCCATCTATACCATCGTGCGCACCTAAAGTAATTTTAGTTTTTACTAATCATTTCCTGATAAAAAATACTTATTTCATTTATAAAAAAACTGCTTTCGTATAAGAGAAGTTTTAACATGTGTCGGATGTAGATCTCGTACCAATCAAAGAGGTTGGCTGAGACACCATATAAACTAGGGATGTGTCGATTCCAAATGTCATGTCTCGACTCCAACAATTATTGAGAAAAAGATCGGTATCGAAAATCGATAAGCCGAAGTCGTTTCCTAGAACCGACAGATACTGCTTACGTTGGTGATACTTTTTTTATCGCTACCATAAAAGTTATCATTAAAAAAAATAGAATAAAAGGGAAAGAATGAAATGAAATAAATAGGAAACGAGGGGAAAAGGAAGGAAGAGGAAAAAAAATGTAATAGTTTGTCTAGTATTTAGTATTAAGTATATTATTGTAGAATTATAACCAAATTATAAATATTATGAATTATAGTGTTATCTTCAGTTAGATAGATGTTTTTATATTAATAAAGCGTATATCTCTCTAGTTACGTAATTATTATACATCTATTCTTCTTCCTAATGATAAAATATATAAAACAAAAATTATTTATTTATTATTAATTTTTTTATTAGCAGTGGAATATTTCATGTAAGATCAACACTGCGCCGTACAGAATCAAAGAAAAATCTTTAAAACTGGAAGCAAAACAACAAATTGTTGAAGATATCTGTTTGTTAGGATTGATGAATCAAATGCCATTTCTATTGGGATTATTTTATTAGAAAATTAGTTTCTAATGTTTTCCAATATGATTTAACGACTTTTTTTTTTTTCATAAAACCTTTCACCTATAGATAATCTAGTAGAAAAACTATCCAATAAAAAATAAAAAATCTGGAAATGAACTTAGCTGATTTTGGAATTCCTTGCATCACAGTATTAATAATAACACAGTTTGTTTATATAATATTGTATATATTAATTTGTACGTCACGACAATACACCTAAATAGTAGGTTTATAAAAAACAAAATCCTTAACATTGAACAAATGAATATTAAGTGTTTAGTTAAAAAATGTTTAAAATTTTATCTAAAATTCAGTTGGACACACATTCAGTTTTGTGTTTGTCATATTGCTTGTAGAGATTCAATATTTCGGCCGTAACAAATATTTTAAATTGTGTCTTATATTTTTGAAATAGTTTTTTTAGCACTGTTTGCAAACTTTCTCCTATTAATATGAGCTACTATGTTTTTAAAAAAAGTTATGAGTAGTATAAAGTTATGGGATTTAAGTTTTGTACTGTTTGTCAATCACATGGGATTTTGTCGGCCGTATATGTTCCGAATCTTTTGATATAACTTTTAGTTTGAGCCACTGATTGTAATTTAATATTTTTCTGATTATTAAATTTAATAATTTATTAATAGGAGAATATTATTATTATTTAAGATAGTGACATATTTCAAGAACAAACAATAAACTATGTTTTTTGATATCAGATAATACAATAAGAAAAAAAATAGGACATAAATTGCACTATATTGCTATCAACATAAACATACGAGATGCTCATCGCTCCCCTCCCCATATCATTCCTTGATACCTATCAATCTGACCTCATTCGGTATCATGGCTGTTATTTTCCCATTTTCCAGGCATCTTTTAACTTTCATTCTTTAAATATAACTTATCAAACCCTGCTAACGTTTCTAAACACTTTCTTAAAAAATATCTTTGCCTTTGTAAAAAATATCTCTCTTGGACGTCACGCTATTTTATAAGAGATGATTCGAATGTGATAATAGCATCCTAAATTAAATCAGTATTATCAATTTGAATATTAGCTATAGATGATGAAACAGTCAATAAAATTTAGCAAGCCCTTGTGTTTCAAGATTAGAGTGTTTACCAATTTATAAATACTTAATCACCTATTACTTTGATCTATATTTTCATAATTAATAATGAATCTCACTAACTGATTAACCTCTAAATGTTTGATAATCTCGGTAGTAGTTCTAGTAAATAGTTTTATCTTACGAGAAAAAAGAGAGTTATTTTCTGAGTCCATTACAAAATAAAATTCTCAGAGGCCGGATTCGCTCAAGCACGACACAAGATTCTACTTTTTTACACTAAGATATTAATTTCAAACCTCACCGTGGAGATCAGTACAAAATGATGTTAGTTTTAGAGGTGGCAATATGGCATGGTGCAATATGATCACATTACATAATTCGTAGGCAATCACTTATTATAAATGATAAGGGACAATTGTATACTACTGGTTTTCCTTAAAAAACATCCAATTCATTTCCAAAATTCGTTTAAAAACCCTTGGAGTTACTTGATCATTATTTTTCTTGGAGTAATCATATTTCTCAAGTAACATCATTAACACAAAGTACTCGATAACATTTGATATCTAATCTTGTTTTCCCCTACTTTGACTGCAGATGGAATATGTAGGACAGTGAAAATCCTAAACGAGATGTAATAGGCTTATAAACTGCTTTATCAGATTTATTTTAGGAATTACTGACGTTCTCTCATATCTCGCAGGTATAGTGAAATCGAGTGGCTTTGTCCTAATTACCGACTCAATACTTAGGGATTGAAATATGAACGGTCCTAATATTCCAATCCTTAAAAAAAAAACAAAAAAAAAAAAACAACTCTCCTATATTCATATGTTTCTTACTCTGTGTGCTCCTCTATTCACCTCTTAAATACAAGAACCCAACCTTACCCTTGTATTATGTACAAGAGTGGTGCGAGGATGGAACCTTGAGGTACTCAATAAAATTGATACAATACAACTTATAAAATAAAATATAATAAATAATTATATTAAATTAATGAAAATAATAATTTAAACATCAAATCTTAAAAAAATAAAATCGTACTATATTTACAACGTATCTATATACGAATGGTTATGTAAGGCCAAACCAGACCAAAAGAGATTCTATTGTTACTTTCTTAGTTACTTTACTGGAATAAAAATATTATTATTTAATTTTTCTTGTTCTTCTCTCTTCAATCACATTATTCTTGTTAGGTGTCTTCCGGCAGGGTCTAATGTAAAAGTCTCGATCTTGTATCACAACTTGTACAAACAAATCCAACTTGTACGACAGCTTCGTAGGTAAAAGAACATTATTATAAAAATATATATTTTCTCTGGAATCTTCAAACTTTTCAAACTCCGGAAATAAATACAAGGATATGCATGTTATTTTTCTGTCATATTTATTTATGTTCTGTGACAGTTACACAAGTATTACATGATACACCCGCCTATTGTAAAGGTTTCATCTTATGTTTTATTAAATAAAACAGTATCAGGTGTGAACCCCATTTCTTACTTTTGACAGCTACACGTAATTAAAATACACCACTCCTCCGAAAGGGTTGCTTAACATATAAAACATTTTTTTTCCATTATTTCCATTTCCGTTTTAGTTGGGGTATACACTTTTTGGAGTGACGGTTTTTTCACCTTCAAAAATGCAACATTATGACACGGTCTAGCTTAATTGGTGTTGCTCTTATCGGATTTGCCGACAGTTTTCTGATCATAAATTTAATCAAGAATATTTTTTTCTATATAACATTTGTCATTAGTACCTACTGCTAAGGAGCTGTATTAGCTTGAATAAAAAAAGTAATGCTTGAAACCGATATTTTCTCTCATCTTTGTTTATTCCGATAATCATGAATTGCTAATTTAATTAATTCAGTCTTTTAAGCAGTAGATTATAGATATACATATCTATTTATGATCTATTGTTTTTCCCAGTTAAAGAGAAGAACGATCTAACCGATTGGATCGCAGAGAAGATAGACCAATGACTAAGATGGGTATCAATGCTCCGTGATGGAGGGTTTACAGGGCCATAACTGCTGCCATGGTTCGCTCCAATCAGAAGATTACCTCTCCACGAACCAATTATATAAAATGATTCTCAGAACTGCTAACGAATGTCACACGTCATTTGAACGCCCTGCCCCAATCTAGTGTCATTTGCCAAGTCACTCCTTAAACGGAAGCAAATATGGTTAATATATTGACCAATTGTGCCATGAAATTATCTATTGTTAGAGAATAAGTAATGATGATAGCTGATTTTCGAAATGGAAATGACCTCCTAATAATGTTATCGGGTTGTCCCGCTGTAACACAATCATAGGGTGCATCATACTACCCTGTATCATACAAAAATAATGACCATAAGATCCTATGCTATTGTTACATCCTAGAAATAGTTGAAGTAAATCCCCCCCCAAAAAGTCTATTAGGAAGTAAAAACATTTATAAAATAATAAAATGATCAGAATTGTTGGTTAGCCAACCGAAGTGACTCAAGCATATTATCCCACATAACAGAAAAAAATACCAACTAGCATTAGACCTTAAAACATTATTACACTCGTACTATAGATTGCCTGGTGACAACTTCTCACGTTTTTTAATTTTTAAAAATTTCCTTGAAGGCTCTTGCATGAAGGGCCTTAATCTCAATTTTGATGCCATCAATTGGCTATTCTTTTCTTTGGTGGTTGGACATATTTCGGGTCTAACAGTATTTCTCTACCTCGAACATTTCCAATGTTACTTCTATGAAATTTAGTATTTATGTCTGACGAAAATATATGTTCTATAGTATTAGAAGGAGATCAGATTTAAAACTCGAATTGCTACTTTGAGCCTGAGAATATTTTGGGTTATATAATAACTGTCACTAGAACTTACCGTTTAGGAGCTACAGTCGTCTATTTTTCAGCCACCATAGGGTTATTAGGTGTTTAAAGAGGAGGAAGCTGAATAACTAGTGGGTTTAAGTGGGAGTAGAGTTTATTATGAAGCGATCTAGTTGAGTATCTAGTTGAGGATAATCAATAACTTACTAGGTATTAAGGTCAAGAGGGATTATTTTGAAACATAGTAATGAGGATTTTAGGGTTGCTTGTTAGGTATTGACGTCTTTACGTACTCCAACTATGGCAGGAAGGGATAGAGAGCTTAGAATAGGGAAATTTCATTTATAGAGAAGCAAAAGGCTTAACTATATGTTCAATAATAGCATTAAATATTATCATGCGAAATAATTGGATGCTCAATGCAGCTATCATATACGTGTTGAAGGGATCGGGAACGAAAAGCTGTTTCTTGCCGTTTCATTCTTGTATTGTTGAGTTAGTGGTTTTAACTGGAATGATTTAAATATTGTTGAAGGACGTGCAGAAATTATTTTATGAGGTCTGTTTTCTTTTTTCATTAATTCATTCTAACCGAAATTATTATATTGAATTGGTGATTGTTACTGTCTGTTGTAACCTTATAAAATCACTGGCCGTAGTAAAGTAAACAAGAAACAAAAACATTAAACGTCTAAAAAAAAAAAAAAACTAAATTAAAC
The DNA here is from genome assembly GCA_003667255.2 of Euschistus heros. Classification (NCBI taxonomy): domain Eukaryota; kingdom Metazoa; phylum Arthropoda; class Insecta; order Hemiptera; family Pentatomidae; genus Euschistus; species Euschistus heros. The sequence continues at coordinate 471,732 of RCWM02000372.1, read as the reverse complement.
CTCTCAAGCACGTTACTCTGATAAACTTATAACATTTGTATGTAATTTTTCGATGTCAAATATATATATTTTTTTTTATTAATACCTAAATGGCAACCAAAACATTTAATAAAGGACAAAATATGAGGAAGATTACGTCCATACCGTTTCTCTCATTGTATGAAGCCACACCTGAACAATGCGAATATTGAAGATCCGCAGTGCGGTTGCCGAGGTGTTACCGAGCACTGAATACTTTAGGCCAACGATCTGGTGTAGTATTGCCTTGGAGGATTGGGATCAACATATCTTGAATGAATCATCAGAACTCTACTCCTTACTGAAACACAGGATGTGCTCATCAAACGGTTGAGGTCTAGGGGTTATGCCTGACAGCGATAAATTCACCATGATCTTGTTTAATAATAATAAGGCTGAATGAACCCGGAGGTTAATCGTCGGTATACATCCACTACATCCCATGAACACTAAATCCGCAAGACTTCCATAGATAATCTTGTTTTTTCTTCTTCTTCAGTTTCTTGTCGTTCTGGGATCACTGTTTTCCTGTAAGTTCAATTTATCAGACTAGGGTAACGTTACTGTACATCACCCTGGCAGCCTGATTTGTATGAAGGTATGAAGAAATTCGACGCATGTTCCCGAATCCAGATGTGATTACAATCATTAAGAAGATTGTATTAAGAAGACCCTTGAAGGGTCTTGGGTTGAGTGCTAAGGTAAGGATGTACTGTTACTGGGCCAACGGTTATGAAAGGAGGAGGTTTGGCCAAAATTCATGCTCAACCGCCATGTTTTTCTCCAATTAAGAGTATCCACTTTTTTGAGGCTGGGTGCGCCTATAAAACATTGTAAAAATAAATAAATACAAATAAAATAAATTAATAAATCAAATAAGTAATACAGTTAACATTACTCACGCATTTCAGCTTGGTTTACATATTATCAAAAAATAGGAATAAATATTTTAAATATACATATCATATTGCCTTTAGTTAAGCACTGAATTATTCTGCTTCAGAGGAAAGGTTATAGTAAAAGGAATGGTTATAGTTGATATAATTAGAATAAGACCAGGAAACCAATTATTGAAACAGTTACAGATGGTAGATACAGTTAATGATGGTATTATATTAAAGGAAAGGGAGAACATAAACGACAACAATAAACATGAGGAAAGTTTAAGAAAAACAAAAAAAAATTGAACAGATCAACTTACCGACCAAACCAGTCATCTATTAATGTTATAGTTTTATAGGAAGTTAATTGTTATAGAAGTGGTTTAATCACTATTAAAATCTTTAAATACTCAGGATGATATTACTTCACAGTATGTCATATAATGTTTTCAATCATATTTTTGGAAACCTTAAGGTAGTACTAGATTCAACACCGACTCATCTTCTAGCCCGAAATACATTTATCTTGCTTGTGAATTTCCTTCGCTTTATTTTGATGTTTTTGGATGAGTTGATTCATTTGGAGGAGTGAGTTTAGTCTTCCTTATTTCCGCTTAAGATAGTCTACGTTTCTTTAGGTGTATTCAACATAATATCATTAGCCGCCCTGTGTCTAACTATTATAATAAAGCGGTGGTTGTCATGAAGAAGTGGATTAATCAAAATACCTTTAACTAAGGTAACTATTAACCTTTAAAGCAGGATTTTTAATATCTGCCTTGTAAAAAAATGGTTTAGTTGTTGTGCTTTATAAGGCCTTTAAGTGTGTGCAGATTGAGTTATTAGTGATTATAGGGTAAAAGAAACGATGAAAAATCCTAATCTGAAAAGTGCACAGTTTTCCATCCACCCATCATTCCTTGGCTCTACCATCCCTCAAGAACCTACGCCTCCTTTATAATGATTTTATAACTTCCTACTAATCAGTATTACTGGTGACTGGCTCCTCCACCGACTTACTCCTAAAGATTTCGTTTTAAACCCGATTTCTTAAATCCACCTGTTTCGTAGTCGTAATGGCTTGCCATACGAATGCATTTTATGGAGTCTACCATCAAGTATCTTTCGACTTGCCATGCTCATCCTATATGACACTTCTTAAAAAAAAAAAAATTAGATCTTGTTCCGAAAATATGCATCGTGGAGATCAGACCACAGTCCATCTTCAAGGTGTATTTTTTTAGTATTTTTCATTAATAATATTTTTTATTAAATTATACTTTAGTATAAGTATTTTAATACCATCAAGAATTGAACACATGTCCGAGGGTTCTAAAGACCCTATTTTCTAAAGGAATATTATCAAGTTTATTTCCAAAATTATATTAAAATTTTATATCTGAGGCTCTACATAACATAGTCGGAAAAAAGAAGCAAAATTTTCCAACGGAAAAGTTAGTGTGAAACACATGTGGATTAATCTAAAACTCAAAATAAAGGCAGTATGCTATTACAGATCAAAACCATAGTGCAAAGAGGATTTAGTCAAAATCGCAAAAAGATAAAAGGTGCAACAAGACTTTCTTCTTAATACGGAAGCGGTAATGTTTGCATCACTAAAGATCACTAGGAAATGCTTTTTAGTCTTGCTAATTCTAATTTCAAAGTTCCAGTACAGTAAGCGTGAACTGAACAATAGTGCAACCGAGAAATGGCAAGCATTTTGCTCCTATCTATTTTAATGCTTCATCTCATTTAGTTTCTTTTATCTGTTGTTAACCTCTATGATACTAAGACTGTACATCTGAAATTACTTTATTACTCACACATCAGTTTAACTAACGAAATCGAGAATCGTTATTATGAATTAAAAGACCATAAACACAAGGAAAAATTCAAATAAACGAGATTGTACATACATTACTGTCACATATTATGTAATAAATGCTTAACATATTATCGACAATAAGTTAAAATATAAATATTCCGCAAGTAATCCTGTTTTAAAAAATATCCTGGGGCTTCACCAAACCATCTAATCTAACTCATCTCGTATCCAATCCTTGCAATGCAAAATCTTTCGAAAAATCGTTAATGCTCCTTACTTTATCACAAATAATCTATAGGAACCTCAATGTTCCACATGTTGCTGATTTAGCCCAGTCCAGATTCATAGTGAACTCCATAACAATTCTAATCCACTAGTTTCTCAACTTGCTTCCCATTCTTGTATTGATTTTTCATTTTTTATTGAAGTGATACTCACATGTTATTGACCAGTCATTGTAATAACTTCCTCAATTTTATTTATGGCATATCTGTATACAGTTGTAAATATCCATAAATATTTTATAAGTATACCTATATATATATCCAATAAACAGAACTCGCCGAATCTTAAGAGAAAGGTGCTTTGTGAAGTGAAGTCTTTATGGAATGAATTAAAGGAAAGAGCTCCAGTCAAATGGAAGAACATAGACTTAGGTACAATGAAGCAGAAGATTGCCGAGTTGGGACAAAATGATATTCACTCTAATGGGCAAAGGCCCGAGATCTAAATGAAGCTCAAACAATAGAACAGAAATAATTGATCAAATATCTAAAATAAAATTTTGTATTTTGAAGTAACATATTTAATCAAAGGTCCCAATGTCAAATAATCAAATAAATTAACAGTAAAACGGATTTTTTTTTCTTCAATTATTGGTATTTACAACTGTACAAGATAACATACATGAAGTAAATGTGTTGATAATGAATACAATGACATTTGAAGAACTACTCACTAGAAGATTTCTAGGCCGTCTTCTTTTTAGACGCCTTGAAGGATTATTAGGATTGGAGTGAGAAGCAAGTCGGAAGACTAGTGGATTGGAGTGGTTATGTAGCTTACTATGAAAGAAAAGATTTCGGCTTTAGGCTAAATCAGCAACAATTGAAACATTAAGATCTTTATGGATGAGTTTATTGGTCACAAAGTAAGGAGCATTGAGGATTTTTCGAAGGGTTTTGGATTGTAAGGATTGGATACGAGATGAATTGGATGGTTTAGTCAAGCCTCAAAGCTCAACTCCGTACATCCAAATAGGTTTAATCACAGTCATGTAAATGAGTATTTTGTAATTAATTGGGAGCTTTGAACGTTTGTCTAATAAATGTTGAAGTTGTCTGTAGCTTCTTGTCGTTTTAGTCTTGTATATGGATTCCAAGCAAGACTTTTGTCCAAGTGGAGTCCTAGATAGCGGACCTGTTCAACAGGGATTAGTGGAATATCACTAAGGGTTATTGTAGGACAGGAAGTCGTAGGTTTACTACGAAAGGTAAAGGTTATTTGATGGGATTCGTTTGGATTTATTTTAATTCTCCAATTTCGACACCATTCTTGAATGTTAAAAACGGAATTTATAATGAAAATTAAAAATTATATGCCTGTAATCTATTCCAAGATTTCACTTGGACTGATAAAAAAAAAAGTTATAAAAAGAAATTTAACCGGGATATTTTTTTTTTAATTTATTGAATTTTACTACTGTATACTAATAAATATGATTATTAAATATTATAGCAACTTTATAACTTGTCTATTGGTTGTGCAGCAACTACCCACGGTAGCACTTCAATAAAATTCTGTATTAGATAGGTGTGATAACGAAGTTTACTATGAAAGGATAGGTATCTGGTTTGAGCTAAAGCAACCTGTGGAAAATTAATTTCTTTAACGATAAGTTTACTAATGACCATGTAAGGAGCATTACGTATTTTCCGAAGGATTTTGGATTTTCATGATTAGATACGAGGTGTCCAAATAGGTCTAGTTACTGTCATCAAATGAGTCTTTTATAATTGATCTGTATCATAAAGTAAAAGTTTAAGTAATCGAAAACGACGAGCAGTTTCTTGTCTTATTAAGTCTTTTATGTAGATTTCAACGTTTGTCCGATCGGATTCCTAGGTCGCGGATCTGTTCAACAAGGATTAGTGGAATGTTATAAGTAGATACTGTAGTACAGGAAGTCGCAGGTTAACGACGAAGGTTAAAGGTGATTTGATGAGATTTTTTAAATTTATTATAATGAGATTGGAGTGTTTGAGATGATCATGATTTACAAACAAAAAAAAATAAATAAAATAAAGTACATGTGTCAGCATACGTTGTGAGGACGGTGTAGAAGATGGGACATAGAATGTCCCAACTAGGACATTAAAAAAAAAAAAAAAAAAAAAAAAAAAAAATTAGGTACGTTTTATACCACTCTAAAGTACTAAAATAATTATTTTACTGATAATTGTCATATTTATTTGTTTCAATATAATGTTTAAAGCTAGAGGAGAACTATTGACTCCGCCACTCCCCCCTTTTCACACCCGGAAATAACTAATAATAATATTTTAAGCTCAAATGTAATATATATATATAATTCTACCATAACAAATAACCACACTTTAAATACGATAATAACACAACAGTATACCGTAGAATTAGATAAGTTGAGGATAATAAAGTAAACAAGTATAAAACAGCATAAAGGATAAGAATTAACCGATACGCATAACTGCATAACTATGCAAAACTAACTATTATATAATAAATGTCATAACTATTAATAAAAATATAATTATCAAAAACTTTTAGACTAGAAAGCTATTTTGGATCACAAAATATTTATTTATAATTAGAACTTATTTCACAGCACTTTGCTTCGAAAATCTGATTCGTAAAAACATTTGTTTTAATCAAGTTTTCACGATACTAAAAAGGTACCTGCAATCTTTTGATATTATGATTGCATGCTTTTGTATTAATGATACACAAAGACCCGTGACAAATATTGGCTTGGAAGAAGTAAAAATTACATTTACAAAAAACTAACGACTAAAAAGCATACAACGTGTCAAATAATTTAATCGATTCTTGACAAGAACAAAGAAGAAAAATTTTTAAAATTCTTTGAAGATCAAAGACGAGATTATGAGATTATAAAAAATAAATTAGGAACACGCAAATTACGATGGAACGATTAAGGCCGAAATTGTTGCAAAGACTTCTTTTTCAACAAAAGGTTTAACTTCGTGCATCTGGACAATGCTAAGACTTTTCCGGTGCCATGGGATAGGCGTTTCGGATAGAAAATAAGCGTGACAATAGGTTTTTCTGCACTCCTGCTTCCAGCTGAATCATGGAAATATTGGGGCTTTCTATATAATTGACATTGAAGAACTAAGCGAAAGTAGATAGTCTAGAAGGATGGTGGTCCACTGCATTTAACCGAAAAATGTTTTTGGGGATAAAAAAAACAAAAAACATTTTTACATTGTTCAATGTATCTTCTATACATTTATATAACAACTAAGAGCCGATTTCCATCAAAGTTTAGGCCTAAATCTGGACTAAATCTATCACAACTTATCACTCAGTATGGAAGTATCCTCGAGAACTCGAGTACCCTGAGAATAAAATTATTGATTTCATACATATTTTCCCCATACATCTTTATTTCTTCTTATGCCAATCTAATGCGAATTTTAATACTATAATCTTCCTGATGCTTAACTTTTTAAGGAGTCATATTTTGGCTATTATCATTAATAATAATTTGTATTTTGGGTCTTATCTTCCTCTTAGGGCGTAATGGAAATGGTAATTAATTTCTATATGTTCGGAATCTTTAAAGCCTTTGTGTAAGTTAAACGAAATCCGAGGCCAAAATGACTCTTGAGATAGTAACAACCCAAATTCAAATTATTCTTCATTTTTATTTTGAAACAATAAAAAGTTACATTAGTGTATGTATACAAACCTAAATGCTGGAAAAATGGTTTTATTTAGGCTTTGATCTGAATCATATCGTATACTCTAACACGTAACAGTAAAGTTTTCTTTATCTAGATATTCTAAAACAAGAAACTGTGCTTCGTTTTCGACTAACTCATAATTTACTTGCAAAGGTTTATAGTTTCTATTAAAAAACGAAATACTCATTTATATAGCAGTAATAAGACCTCTTTGATCAGTAGAGCTTTGGGGCTCATGCCAGACATTCATTTTATCTCATATCCAAAGTCGATACAATCCATAATGGTCTAAATGTTTTATATATTTTTCCCTGTGCAGATACCTTCCTTTCTTAACAAAGTATATACCAATTCGAATCCTCTAGTCTTCAAACTTGCTTCCAATTCAGTAATCCTTCGGTGACCTAGATAACCTCTTCATAAATCCAATCAAATCGTACCAAACCATCATTACCCTTCGTCGTTAAGATATGGCATCTGTCCCACAGGTCCTATCCTTGTATGATAAGCTGTATATCAATTTGAATTGATGGGTTCCCAATTTGTTCTAATATAGAACATTTATTGAAGTGCTACAAATGGATTGGAGTTTTTTAAGTCATTAATTAAGTGTTATGCTAGTTATTGCTTTCGGTAGCATATCGTCTGCTTGAAGGTAAAAGTCGCTAAGTGCAATTTTTTATAAATTCAACAAAAAGTCATTGTGTGTTGATATTATCATTTCCGATAAGTATATAAAGTCACCAAGTGAATATAACTGCTATATATGCACATTAGATAATGAGAAACTTCACTATATAACTAACTGAGAAATGTTTAATGAGCATATTCCTATTTGAATATTGAAATCTTAATTAAATATTTTAACACTTGATGACTTTTACCTCTAAGCTGACGATTTGTAAATATCACTCGAAACAAATTCCTGTTCCTAGTTTTTCGCTGAGACTGAATTCATAAAAATAGACATTTCATATTAAATGATATTGATTTTTCACGTCCTATCATCATCAGTCGTAAAGTATAATTTATAAAAACAATATAACATATATGGCTGGGAAATGAATGAAGTCCCAAATGTTCAGAAGATTTGACTAAATTGTTTTTTTTTTAATTTGCATTATTGCTCCGTTTATCAATAGTCTTATGATACATAATGCAAAATCCTTTTAATATATCTACTAAATTACATATAAAGAAAATTCGAGCTCATTTATTCATTTCGTCGACAATACGATGCGTTAGCAGAGAGAAATGGGTAGTGAGGAAAAGGTAGAAGGAAAGGAACGGCTCATTTTATTCATTTTATTTTCCCAGCCCATTAGCTACATTCATACGAACAAACGTATTTAATTGAACTGAAACCATCTCCCTATACAGTCCTCAAATGAGACTAATGTACAAAGGAAATGTGGGACCCCCTGGGGTTGTACAAGGCTCCGATAATTTTCCTCATTGCTCTCTGGGGCCAGTTGATTCAGGGTCAATGTAGTCCTATGTTCAACCTATACCACTAACCTAGTCAAGGCCTTAACTATTTAAAGACCGAATAGATGCAAATCCAGATCCGGTTTAGCCAGTAAACTTGACATTTGTATAACTTCTCAAATCTTTGGTTTAAGGATCTGTCGATTCTGTATTTCACCGTTTATTGAGAAAATAATTCTTAGAGAATCAATAATCGAAAGTCGATTATTAAGAACCAATCGATATTGTTGACTTCAGCGGTAGTTTTGTGATGCCTGTTTATATAATGATCATAAATCTATTCCTTTATATAACGACAAAATATATGTATATTATTATTTCTTTTTTCTTACTTATATATTTATACCAAAAGTGCCATTTTCAATTGTATATACATATATTACCTTTTATACATATTATTATCTTCGATTAAAGTTAAGTAGCCAGACTAGAGGACAATATGTCCCAAAATAAACATTACTGTTTCATTTCTTATATATATATATATATATATATATATATATATATATATATATATATATATATATATATATATATATATATATATATACGAGGGTAAGTCAATAATTATCCGCAATATAGCTATATTTTTGTTTATGTTGGCAGTACTGTTCTTTTGTGTTGATGGCGCATGCTTTGTTCATTCGTTGTTATGTTTATGTCCGTATCAAGCTGGTAGGTTAGTTTTGTTATCGCTGTCGTGCTGTTAATAATGGCCGCTCCACTTTCTATTTGCACCAAAGAAGAGCAACGTTCAGTGATCCGTTTTTTGTGGTCGGAAGGTGTATCAGGGGCCGAAATTCATCGAAGACTTTTGGTACAGTACGGGAACAATTGTTTGCCACAACGGAGTGTCTATGAATGGATTGAAAAATTCAAAAATGGTCGCACAAGTGTTACGCAAAATGAAGGAGCTGGACGACCAGTTACCGCCATAAACGAGGAAAACATTGAGCGTTCACGTGAAATGATTCTCTCAGACAGACGGATAACTGTTGATGACGTAAACGGCAGAGTATGGAATGGAAACATCCAAATTCGCCGTGCAAGAAAAAATTCAAAACCCAACCGTCCGCAGGAAAACTTATGCTTACGGTTTTTTGGGACTCACAAGGTCCATTACTGGAACATTATCAGGAAAGGGGCACAACAATAAACAGTGAACGTTACAGTGAGATGCTTACTGCTAAGCTGAAGCCTGCAATTCGAAGCAAACGCCGAGGACTGCTGTCAAAAGGCGTTGTGTTGTTGCACGACAATGCCCGTCCGCATACAGCTGCCCACACTGTAGAAACGCTTCAGAAACTCAATTTTGAAGTATTGAATCATCCTCCATATAGTCCCGATCTCGCTCCATCTGATTTTCACTTGTTTGGTCCACTCAAACAGGCAATTTGGGGGCCGTCGATTTGCCTCGGACGAAGCATTGAAAGAAGCGGTGCATTCCTGGCTCGCATCTCAACCCAAAACCTTCTTCCATGAGGGCATCAGGAAACTTGAACAACGTTGGACCAAGTGCGTTGAAAAGCAAGGGGACTATGTCGAAAAATGATGTACTTGTAAGTTTCCTATTTCATTTCAATAAAATTTTATAACTATATTGCGGATAATTATTGACTCATCCCTCGTATATATATATATATACATTTATTTTTAATAACAGAGCAATTTTTCTAGTACTAGATCAAAACTGTTTACAGAATTTTAAAAAGTTTTCTTATAAAATTTAAGCATTCCATTATTTGCTTAGGAAAAATGAAAATAACAATTACGATTTACAATGACCGAAGCTATAGCACTTACAAAATAAAAGCAGGGGGACAATATTATCATTACAATTTATTATACTCTTTTTTTTTATATTTATTGTATTTTTTTGTTATCTCAGAATAAAGTTTTTTTTTTTTATTACCTGAATTGTAATTTATTTATATATTATACGTTATTGAAAATAAATGTTATTTTTGTTTACTAATTTATTTTTTTGCAAAAATTATTGTTTTTTTCTAGGTCTCATATAAATTATTTCTTGTTTCGACAATTTTTTTTTAAACCGAGGTATCGTTAACCAGAATCGAGAATCGAAACATTTTCGAGACACCACTGGTTTCGTTAAAGGAAAATCATTGTTCAAAAGCTCACAATATGCGGCTGAATCCACATGGAAAGTCTCTGTTAATTTCTTCAGTGAATTGGCTTTTTAGAATTTTCCTACATTTTTATAACTCGTTGAAAAGAATATGGAACCACGGAACAAACGGATCTCGTATTTTTTTTTTTTTTTTTTTTTTTTTTTCGAAGTCAATGTTGATTCTGTCTATTGTTCGGTAATTTTTTCTTCTTCCCAGAATTTTAATTTCAGAAAAGTGTACTTTTGAAAGTTCAAGCATTGTTCGCTTGACCGATTATTTCACCGTGCTTTCTATTTCGGCTGTTTTGTATGGTTACAATTTTCCTATTGTAATTTCGACTTGTTCCTTCAATCAATATATTCTGTTGTTCCCATCACAGTTAAACTGGTTTAAAAATACCAATAGACCAAAGGAAAAAATTTCTGATTATTGAAGCCTCCCCAAACTTGAGGTATCTTTTGTTTAAATAAATAAAAACAACTATATTCCAGGATATATAAATGTTCAGAAATAATTTATACATACATACACACACACACACACACACACGCGCGCGCGTGTGTGTGTGTGTGTGTGTGTGTGTGTGTGTGTGTGTGTGTGTGTGTGTGTGTGTGTGTGTGTGAGCTTAAAAAAAAAAAAATTTACTTCATGAATAATGAATGATTGTTATAAAAATTAATTAGTGAGGTGCTGGTAACGAAATTCAAGTTAATTATAAAATTTCCAGGAATGAGGAGGACGGTATGGATTAGGTATACATTCTTGGAATAATTAACCGATGGATTAGGTATTTATTAAACTTTGATTACGAAAAAAAATACCATCCATCTATTTTGGAAAATAATATGATATCGTGACCTTACATATCAGTTTTCGATAATTTTGAACAGAAATTGGTAACGGTCGGGTTAAGAGGAGGCAACCCCTACGCGCGCCGAGAATAACTTTTATCGATTCTTACCTTCTTCCGATTTATTTCGGTGTTTTAGTCGCTACTTTTTGAGGGGAAAGGTTATTCTCATTTATTTACGGAGAAACTTTAAATCCCTGTTTAAAGTGATATTAACTTCTGTTTACCTTATGATATTAAAATGAGAAATAAGAAATAATGAATTGGAAATAAGAAAATGTCAAAATATAAGACACTAAATAAATTTTGAATTAATTTTATATTAAATCATAATTAATATAATGTTAAACCACCAGTAATGTTAATTATTGATAAACTTTGTGATGTGAGGGAAGTGTAAATAACAAATTATAAATATTTGAAAGACAGAATCACATAACTCCTATTTATTTAACATTTGTAGCTACATGTTTCGGAGAAAATGCTCCATCATCAAGTGTTATCTAACACATAAATTGATACAACAAATAAAAATATATAAAACACCAAATCCATGTACAAATTAATTTTCTTAAGTTTTGTAACACTTTTACACATTAGATAAGAGGGATTAAGAAAACATGAATTGATAAAATACTTAATCCTTTATGAAACTCATTTTGCTAACTTCTGTTTCACTTATTTACATTTAAGAAGACTAAATATCAATATAACAACACAATCCAAGTTGAAACTGTAGAAGTGATTGTTCACATGTGAGGTTATAGGAAAGAGCTATCGATAAATGTAAACTGGAAGTGAAGCGTAAGGATCGAACTGGTCGGTGTAGCGCGGGTCAAGCCAGTATGGTGCCTCCTCTTAACCCGACCGTTACCCAGAAATTGATGTTTCGTTAGTGCTTCACCATTGAAATTGTAATTATATATATATTCTTCAATAGTTTAACATTAGTTTTTAAGTTCAACGAAGATATAAAAGATTTGAAATCTTCTATTGATAAATATGGTGAGCTAAGTTTTGAATTAAATGACAGGCTTACTAAGATTGAAAAACATTTAGAAGCGCAGTCTAAACGGATGGAAGAATTGACAGTGGAAAATTCTAATTTAAAATCGAAAGTAGGAGAGCTTGGTATTCGCCTGAATAGGGCTGAGCAGGGATTACTCCGTAATTCTATAGAAATTCGCGGGATCCCAATTCGTTCGGGGGAAACACCTGCGGCTATAGTGACAAGCGTAGGGGCAGGTCTGGGTCTGAAGTTGAGTATAGAGGATATTGACCAGATTGAGCGCCGCAGACCAAGGAAAGAGGATACTCGACCTCCACCTGTGATAGTTCGTTTCGTGAGGCAGACTCTAAGAGATGAGCTCTTACAAAAAAGAAAGGTTAGGAGAGATTTCTCGACGAGGGATATGGGGTGGCAGGAGAATGACTCTCACCGCGTATATCTTGGCGAGGAGATGACTCCAACAAATAGACATTTATACTGGCTCGCCAGACAGAAGAGACTAGCGGGAAAAATCAAATATGTTTGGTTCGCCACCGGGAGGGTGCGATGCCGTAAAGATGATGGCCACCCAGTGGTTATCATTGATCAGCAACAAGACCTCGACGCCTTCTGACTTACCGGTCCTCATCTTCTTGTCGGCCTACATCGGACTTTTTCACGGACTATATATATTGCTCTACGGCTCTCGTTATATCTATTAATATTTTTACTTTTTAATTATTCTACATTAATTTTCTTTTATTCTAGTAAATCTAAATTTATTTTCGTATTTTTATTATTAGCTATTGTCATTTTTTCATTTTTATGTCATAACTCTAATAGTATTCTCCTTATTATTTTATATTATATTTTATTAGAATCTAACTGTTGCCTTATATCACTATTATTTTTTACTAAATTCTATTATTGGTATTCAACCAGTTACCTAAAAGTTTGCGTCTTCCTATCAGATACTATTTACTTCCCCATCTCCTCAAAATGACCAACATCCTAACTACCTGTCACATAAATGCCCAATCCTTACCCGCTCATTATGATGAATTCCTTCAATATTTTTCCCGAAATTCCTACCATATTATTGCAGTGTCTGAAACTTGGCTCAAACCTTTCATTCCCTCTTCCTTAGTTTCCCTCCCTAACTACACACTTATCCGCCATGACCGAGTAGGTCGGACTGGCGGAGGTGTGGGTTTGTTTGTCCATGATGGCCTCAAGTTCCGAATCCTTGACCGCTCAAATCCTACTGATCTACCCCAAATCGAGTTTCTTTTTGTAGAAATTTCCTACAAAACTCACCATCTCCTATACGTGGTAGTTTACCGCCCTCCTCATGTTCCTTTTGACTCATCTTTCGAAACTTCCCTATACAATTATGTTCCTTTCTATACCAATATCATCATTTCAGGAGACCTGAATTCCAATTTCCTCTCTGACTCACGTGATAAGTTGTTCCTCGAAAACCTATTTTTTTTCCCTACATCTCTTTTTAGTTCCGTTCTCCCCTACCCACCACACTTCGTCATCTGATACCTGGCTTGACTTGTTCATTATTGACTCAGAAAAGAACCTCCTCGCTTCTTCTCAGTTACCTGTTCCTTTCCTATCCTCCCATGATCTAATCCGAATATCTTACAATATCCAAGCAACTTCTTTCAGCCCGAAAACTATTGATTTCCGCAATATAGAATCCCTAACCCGTGAAAAGATCCTTCCAGACCTTGAAGCTCAGAACTGGACTGAAATTTATACCTCCTCCTCGATTGACTCCATGGTAAACATCCTCACCACAAACCTCTTAAATATCCTTAACATCCATGCACCTCTCAAATCCTCCTCCTTTCGTCGTCCTCCTGCTCCTTGGATAAGTCCAGAAATCAAACAGCTCCAACGAAATCGAGATGCAGCACGCAGACGATTCAGACGCACGAGGATAACTGACGACTACCAAACTTTCAGGATGCTTCGTAACTTGACACAAGCCTCGATTCGTCGAACAAAATCAACTTATTTCCATGAAGCCCTCTCTTCCGCTCCTGATTCCAAATCGAAATGGCATCTCCTCCGTAAGCTTTCCCTTCTCGATTCACGCACATCTCCATCTACCTATCCTGTTTCTCCTGAAGAACTAAATTCATATTTTGTTTCTTCCTTCTCTTCCGATTGTCCTCACCCTTCCTCCCATTCTACCTCAGCTCCTGCATACAACGATGCTAATTTTTATTTTTCCTACATCTCCCCCTCTGAACTTATTTCCTCAATAATGAAGTCCAATTCCAATTCTACCGGCATAGATGAAATCCCTATAAAATTGATAAAACTATGTCTTCCCGAAATCACACCAGTCCTCTTATTTATATACAATTTTTCCCTTCAAAATTCAGTATTCCCTACCCCCTGGAAAAAAGCCCTAATTCATCCTATAAATAAAACATTGAATCCCACATCTCCTAAAGACTATCGCCCGATTTCCATCTTATCTAACCTCTCTAAACCCTTAGAAAGATTAGTACAATCTCAATTATCTAACTTCCTTGAAGAATCCAATCTCCTCGATCCCCTACAGTCTGGTTTTCGACCCGGCTACTCCACACAATCCGCTCTCCTCAAAATCACAAATGACATGTTTACTGCTATAGACGAAAAAAAACTGACTGTACTGATACTTCTGGATTTTTCTAAAGCGTTTGATTCCCTGGACCACTCTATCCTTTTTTCCAAATTAGAATCTTTAAATTTCTCCATCAGTTCCATCCGCTGGTTTCAGTCTTTCCTTTCTCACCGTTCCCAAGCAGTTAAAATACCTAACCAATCCTTATCCACTTTTTTCACTATTACTTCTGGTATTGCCCAAGGGTCCAGCATTTCTCCTCTCCTTTTTAATACCTACATCAACGATCTACCTAATTCAATTTTAAGCACTGTTCCTATCACCTCTACGCAGATGACTCCCAAATCTATCTTTCCTTTCCTCCTTCCGAGCTTCCTTCTGCTTTCGCCAAAATTCAGGAAGACCTGAATAGAATTAGTGCCTGGGCAACCTTAAATAAATTACAATTAAATGAACAGAAAAAACTCAGGCCATTATAATAGGATCTAGCTCCCTCCTTAGTGCATACACCCAGTATCCTCCCTTAATCCTAAATGATCATCCTATCCCTTTCTACTCCTCTGTTAAAAATCTTGGAATTATTTTTGATCAGACCCTATCTTGGAAATCTCAGATTGCCCAAATCTCCCGCCGTTCTATAGGTCTACTTAAATTATTCCACCGATCCCGTCACCTTCTTCCCCAGTCAACTCGTAAGCTTCTAGTATCCTCCCTAATATTCCCTTACCTTGATTATGGTTGTCTAGTTTATGGTGGTCTCTCGGCAGTTCTCGAAGGCAGATTGAAACTAATTATGAACTGCTTTGCCAGATTTGTCTTCGATAAACCGAGGCGCTCCCACGTTTCCTTCCTCTATTCCGAATTAAACTGGCTCTATCCCACATTCCGTAGAAAATATTTCCATGGATCATTCCTTTACCAAATCATCAGCACCCTTCATCCTTCCTATATTTTTAATGCGCTTCAATTCAGATCTGCAATCAAGTCACTGAACACAAGATCCCGTCTTTCTGATCTATATACCCCATCCCATAGAACCACTACATTCCAGCGCTCTTTCCTATACCGCTCAACCATCCTATGGAATTCCATTCCTTCTCATATTAGACAAGCGAAATCTTTAAAAACATTTAAATTCCTCTACTTCCAGTACCTCATCCTAATCCAAGATGACGCTTACTAACAATATATTTATAATATAATTTTTTCTCATTCCGAATACAACATTTGGGTTCTTATATTGTATATAATTTGCATTGTCTCAAATAACCTATTTATTATCTCATTTGTAGAATATTCTCTTATGTTCCTGTTCACATATCACATTAGTATCTAGGTATATATTATCATTGTTATATTAATATTTCTTCTTTATTTTATTATTTTTTATTTTTTTTTTTATTGTATTTTTATTTTTTCGTGTTATTTTTCATCATGTCTCTGACCAGATGTAACTAATATCATTTCTTTATGTACAATTTGTTATTCTTAAGGGACTTGGTCCCAGAATAAAATTATTTTCTATTTCTATTTCTATTTCTAAGTAGCAATATTTGATTTCTGAACCAAGCAGTGTTGATCTAGTACATGAATTATAGCTCTGTTATTAAATATAAAAAATGTACTTTTATTTTTAGTCATTAGAGCAAAAGAATTGATGTACAATAATTAGATATTTAAATATCACATAATTATTACAAATGTCAGCTGCGTCCATCAGACTTTGGATCATTGTTTTTGAAAAGAATCGGTGCGAACGAGATTCGATTGATGGGATCGAAACATCACTGTTAATAATAAAAGTTTGGTACTTGCGATTCCGATCTGCCAAAGACGTAATTAAAATTGAGTGATAGTGATGATAGTCCACAATAGGGTTGGGTATATACCAATATAACGTGATTTTTTAAATGAAAGAAATGCCTTTATATGCAAGCATTCTTATAAAATTACAATAATATTCCTGTTTATTTTATAGCTTTCGTTAATATAGGTATCATCGAACCAATGCTTACCGAATCCGTCAAACCCGCGTCGTTATTTCAGACTGATTGTGAGGCTTCATTTCGAGTTACACATTTTTCAATAGGTCTTTCCTATAACTTCACCTGTGAACTTCTAATTCTATAACTTTAAGTTGGATTGTATAGTTCTGCCTGTTATATTGAGATTTTCTTATTTAGTCTTCTCAAATGTAAGAAGATGTAATAGCAGTTAGTATCATTTTCAACATGGTACATATTATTGTACATTATATTTTGTTATGTCCTCTTCCTTAATGTGAGAAGAATATGCAACACTTGTTAACAACATTGCTTTAATCATAATATAGTGTTTTATATACAGTGGAACCTCGATATATCGAACCTCAAGAGGAACAAGAAAACTTCGAACTATCGAGGATTTTGTTATACCAAATGACTTACTGAATGACTTCGAAATATAGAGGTTAATTGTCACGGCTCTGCTTTAACCATTTTACAACACGCTCGTCGATATCTAGGAACTCGGGCCCTTTTAACCTCTTTGATAATGAAAAAGCTTGATTTTCATACTTTAGCCTATTTTTCAAAATTGAGGAAAAGGTGTCCGTAAAAAAATATTGAGGAACAACTGAAAACGAAATGTAAGTGTTTTATCAGAAACTAAAACAAATGCCAGGACGGGAGTTACAGTTAATCCCTTATAATATCTTTGATCAGTCTAAAATCTACTTATCTAACAAAGCGACTTCGATATTTAGAGGTTTTCCGATAAAAAAATTCCTTTTTTACAGTTGCGGTGTGAGCTAAGAAATATTCGAAAATTCGATAAATCAAAGTCTTCTTAACCAATCCTTCGATAAAAGTAAAAATAACATATGAATGATAGGCAGATTCAAGGGGAATAGAAAAACTTCGATTTATCAAGGAATTCGCTATATCGAGATTCCACTGTATATATATATTATTTCCACTTTCCTAATATGAAAAATTTTCATTTCACATATTGTATGAATATGTAACAAACCTAAATCAAGACATATAAATAATCCTATGTCCTTAACATTAAAAAATTTCATTTTGTCACTTTTAAAAATATATAATATTTTATGTTGTATTTTTATAATATAGAGAAAAAGATATATTATAACGTCGTTTCAATATGACAAATATTTGAAAGAAAAAATATCGCAATTGTCAAGAAACAATTTCGATATTTCGATGTATAGTGTATGTGTCGGCAACGATGAAAATCTTGAAGAAAAACGTCTTTTGGGTGGTCCGTTGTTCCAGATTATTAAACAAATGAATGTAACAAAAATTAAACACTTATTAATATTCACAATTTTAAATGAACACACATTAAATGAACGTTTGACCATCTAAAATTTAGAAAAAAAAAAATGCTATAATCACAATGAATAAACATCTTATTTTTATTACGTAATGGAATTTTCCTCCCTCGTTTATATATATTTATCAAATAGTTGCTATCTTTGAACGGATCCATTTATCAGTGCTAAAAAAAGAACTTTTACGATTTTCTGACCTTCCCCAAAGTCGCATGGTGTTACGTATCTTATTCTTTAATTATTTTCAATATTATAAATGAGAAAATATTACGTTATTATAACTAAATACATAGGTATTACTTAGTAATATTGGTTATTATTATTCTTTCGTTGCGATCAGAGATCTAATAATAAGAAACATCTAACCAATACAATATGAATGTTAGTGTGTGATTTACTATCCATAATTTTTTTATTCTAGATCAGAAATTTCTGGTATCAATCACATTGGATGAAAACACGACAAATTATCTCTTAAGGCATCAATACAATAATGTAAATTAAAAGTCTATTGCATCTTGAGGTTTTTGAATTAATGAATCGTTCGTCTGTGAGTTTTATAACTAAAAATATTTTATAACTTCGGAATCTTTGAATAGTAAAATAACTAAATATTCTACTATTTTTATAGCTTTATTAGAATCTTTAAATAAATTTAACTATTTATGATTATTCGGTACAAACATAGTTGAGAGAAAATAGAGATTTCAAACGTGACTTTTGTTATTCACACCAAAATGGCTTTTAAACTGTAGGTTATAGAGCCAAATGTGAAATAACAAAAAATATTCTCCATTAAATTTCTGAAAAGTAAATTTTTTTTTTTGGTTAACAGAACATAAGCTTGTCAAAATTTTTGAGGGTAAAGAACCAAACAAAAAAACTATGGACCTCCCAGCTAAAAGACATTTTAAAAACCGACCAGACATAGGGAAAACCTAAGGGCTGTCTAATTGCCTGACTAACTCAATCCCTTTCTTTCTATTAGCCTACATTTTACTAAATGAACCAATAGTTTAATGAAGCACTTCCGATCTACTTTCGTAGATGAGTACCTATATGTTTGATTTCTTGTCTTATCATTAAAATTAATTTAGATAATCTGTTTATCAAATTCCGGATGTTTTTATGATTATTTTTATGTTTTTTAGAACTGCTAATGAATGTTTTACATTAGAAAGTAGTCTTTGAAAAAACGAACATCACAGAAGAGACAAATCATGTACCAGTTTCTAATTATATTGATCCTTCTATATTATCGATCGTATATCAACTGATGAAGTTGATCAGTAATATTTTACAATTTATTAAAACTGTTGTACTATTTCCTTACCTGTTAATGACCAGTCACCAGTCGCATAGTAGTTTAGAATTCCAAAAATATTTTTGGTTAAGCACAAATTTTATTGACAAATATATCTTTTGTATTATATTAGTAAATACAATACAATTGGAAAAAGTCTAAAGAAGAATTGTCCAAAGAACAAAATGTAATCCTTTGTTTGACTTATTTTATTCATATAATTTTATGCTTTATGCATTTAACCAGGCACTCTACTCCAGATATCTGTCTTAATGTGCGAATAATATTGATTTCTGGTTATATATTCTTTAACATTTATACACGCGTTGGCGATGTTTGTGTATATTTCTACTGGTAAGTTATGATTAAGAATTTCATAAAATAAGTCCCAAAATAAAATTAACAAAGGATATAATGTTTTTCTAGACCATATAAACAAAGAGGATATTATTCTTAGGGTAAAAGCTTAGGGTATTTTTCTTTTACCTAATAAGTCTTTCTAAAATAAAAGATATATTTGTCAGTACAATTTGTGCTTTCCAAAAAAAAAAAAATTAATTTGGACGCGCTAGAATACAATTCTGAACCACTGCGCGTCAGGTTCGCCAGTAAGTAGTGTAGTCAGTCTGAGTCGATATTATCAAATTATCTTTAGCCAAGTACTCGCTATTCCGTGGAAGTAAACGATTTTTCGATGTAATATTCCCATTTCTTCGTGTATAAAAAGAAGAACCACTTTGAAGTATACATGCCGTCCAGGAAAATAAGAAGCGACCCCTTGAGAAGGGGCTGTATATATTGTTCATTGATAATAGGGCATAATATATCGGAGCACAAAGGGAATAGGTCTCTTAAGGTATATGACGCAATTGCTTTGCCAGAAGTCGAAAGTTATATGATACTAAGCCGCCTCCTTTGAGGCGAGCTCCTGTAATGTGACTCCAGTTATTCAGTTTTACAAAGCTGTATTCGTATTCAATGTATTTGTAAGGAGAAATTTAATATTTCGAAGAATCCTCAATGCTAAGAAAGGAATTTGAACTTATTAAACATATTTTTTTCAAAATATAAAAGTTTCAAATGAGCCAAAGGGGAAGGCATACATCATCAACTTTCGCATTGATAACTATATTTCCAAGCTACCAAGAACCGTCACCCTCTCTTTATTTACATCCTACAATTGAAGTCCTCAGTTCATTAACTACATATAGTCTAGTCAGTGAGTGCTAAAACGAGGAGTGTAGAGTGGATGGAATATGCGAAAATGTTTGACATCACAGCTTCGTTAGGAATAGTCCCCGCCCCTGGAGAGAGGGTGAGCTAATCATTTGCTTTAAGTACCAATGACGCATATGGGTCGTTTTCAAATAAAATGGCAATTTGTTGTCCCAGCACTTTGAATGGCTGTAAAAAAAAACATACAACCAATATTTCACTATTGTTAATTTTATCTTGTCGAGTTCATTTGTTTAAATTAATGTAGGCCTTAAAACTTCAATTTCAAAAGTTTGATAAAGAAAAAAAAATAAATTATTAAAAATTTTGACGTACGTTACTGCCCACAGTTCAAGTTTTCAACTACTAACCTTCACAAAGAGTATAGGAATTTGTTTTCATTTTATTCTCTTTGTTATTTCTTCTTAAATTATGTGTATATTAATTGAACATAGAACTTTCTTTTGAAAATATGAAATTTTGGGGGCTTGAGAAAATATTTTCTTTGTGTCCGAGAATTTCCGAATTTATTCATTTGATGTATGTGATCAGGTGTAGAAGAATGGGCTCTGGAGCTAGGGGAGTAGGGATAATGTCATAACACTCTCCAGACTATGTATTGTAACCATACCCAACCAAGGGCCCAGGTTGCTGTATTAACCAAAGTAAGACGACATTGATTCTCAAAACATAGTGAGTGCCTTAATTAATTTTGACATACGTTACCATTGTTTTCTCACATTGAATTCACCACTTCCAATCTAACTTTTTACAGTTCGTAGTTTCCTACATTACAAATGTTTCAATCTTATTATATTTGAAAGAAAATGTAGTTAAATAATCTTTTTCTAATTAAAATTCCTAATTTTTGGCATACGTTACCGTTGACATACGTTACCGTTGACATACGTTACCGTTTACATACGCAACCGTTATGGTAATGTGTGTTAACATTTTTGTAACCTACGTCAATTTATGGTTCCATTTGTTAAATTTACGGTAAAAAAAAAAAAGAAGAATTATGAAATAATCCTTTTTTTTTTTTTCTCTCTTAATATATACATATACAATGGAAAAGACTGTGATAGCATTTTGTAATGTTGATGATAAAACATATAATAAATACTTTTAGTATTGTTTTTTTAAGACTTTTTCTTATAATGCAATTTTTCTACATGTTTCTCTAAGTCACCATTAAGTGTGAATATATTTTTGACGTATGTTACCAACAATTAAAAATAAATAAATTAATCAGTTAATATTAATTTTTTGGTAATGAAGGATTATTGAAAAGGTTTAGACATTCTTAACAGATAAAAAAAAAAAAAAAAAAAAAAAAATTGGTAAGTACGTTAAATTTTTTGGAAATTTGTTTTCTCACACAAAATTTATTATTATGCTCTTCCTGGGAAATCACTTTAAATTAGCAACCTTTAGAATCCTTTACCAAAAGCTGAATAAAAATCATAATGCTGACAAGTTACAAACCCGGTGACGTAAGTCAAATTATTAAAGGTTTTATTTATTTTAAAATTCATTAAAAATCAAGGAAGCTAATATTTGGCGAACCAACTCAGGTATATATTCTCAAGTAGTTTGGCAGCATCATAGTATGCCACAGAACATGAATAAGTAACTTTTTTTTTTAGGATTTTTGGGTTTTTTAGAAAGCTAAATTGCCATTTTATTTGAAAATGACCCATATATGAAATTGAAGTAAATTTAATGCTCTATAACTTTGATTCTGGCATTTTTTCTGAGAAACGATCGTTCTCTATAAAAATAAATATATATAAATATATATTTTTTTTCTCGAAAATTACAAATTTTCAATAACGTATATCCTATGACGAGTATGTATTAGATCAATTTTATAGGAAATTTAAATAGCTTTAATTTTTATTTGAAAGATATTTTTCTAGAATCCACCGTTTTCGAGATATAACCGAAAGACCTAAAAATGGGACCTTCTCCCCTCTCCTGCATTTTAGTATGTTAACCTCCTAATTATTCCTAACGAAGCTATGAAGTCAAACATTTTCGCAAATTCCATGCACTCTACAATTTCTTTATTGACTGGACTAATACAAGATCCCGTCTTATCGATTTCTGTATTTCATCCTATAGAACTACTGTATTAAAACGATCCTTTCTTGCCTGCTCCTTTTTCTCTTTGGAATTCTCTTCCTCCTCACATTCCCAATGTCTTTTGGATTGATCTGGACATTACTTTATGGCCGTTTGTACTCGAAGCTACAGGTGTTTGTTTGTCTTATATTATTCTTCTGTTTTTACAAACGGGCCGGTATGTAACATAGTTTTCCTTTAGAAAAACTGAGCTAAGGTCAACAATTCACTTAACCTACCCTAGACGTTTAATTTTCAGATTTGGCCAAACATGCAGAAAAGGATATCATGTTTGTGTAAATTATTTGACGAATCTGTAATATATATTATTATTGTAAATGAAACAGCCGTTGAGGTCTACCCGCCTATGATGCAGGTTTCTTTTTCAGTTCTTTCTTCTTGGCTCATCTTTGCCTGAGGATTTCACTGAAATTGTTTCTCCTTTCTTCTGTCCAGACCTTCTCGGATGGGAGTTTTTCAAGTATTCTGTAATTTCTTCACATAAATCCTGTGAAATCTCGAGTCTCTGTTTTCCTGATTTATACTGTGTATCCGTGATTGAACTTGTAACCCATAATTTTACTAAAGGTTTTCTTGTTCAATCTCTCTTCGCACATCCTCAGCATGTGTTCATAAAACCTGAGACTTCTCACGCTCATTTCTGTTTCCAAGTGAGGAATTTCACTGTAAATTTCTCTGTTGGATTTCAGCCTGGATCCTTCTGGTGTTATTTTGGGCCTGTGGATTTTCATAAGAATCTTTCTCTTAATCCTGACTGGGAAAGCACATATTCTCTGTCCCGTACAATATCACTGGTTTTACCGCCTAACTGTAGTGCCTGATTTTTGCTTATTTGGAGAGGCATTTTTTATTATAAATGCTACTCGCTTAGTAGCATAAATTCTCCAAATTTTTAATTCCGTACTATATTCTTTCTTTCTCTTATCGTTTCGTCCAGATATTCACAGCTTTAAAAAAAAAACACCTGGATTCTTATTTAATATCATAACCTTTCTAAAAGTTGGATAATTGATATATGACAATTAAAATCTTAGGCCAAACAAAAAAAAAAGTTCATATTCATGGATTAAATAAAAAACTGTAAAGATGAATCTAAAAAAAAACAAAAAAAAAACATACAGGCCGTTTTCATTTTAATCAACGTATTTTTAAGCGTAGAAAAAAATGACCGTCTAGTCGAAGATTTTTGCCAACTAATCGCCACCCACAAAAGAAGGCCGGCTTAGACTACTCGGCCAATTCCACTGATAATCGATTCTGTATTATTTAATCCAAGCAAACCGAAACTAAATAGAGAGATAAGTGAAGGTTGGAGCCAAAATATTATTCAGACGCTAACAAGATCCAGACGAATTGGTTCTTTATACAGCTGCTGACTAGATATAAGAGCCTAACTAGTTGGTAGCCCCGAGACAGAGGTTAACGAGGGTGACAACCTCTCGGGGTGAGCCAGCCTCCAGTTATTTCATAGCTATCTCCCCCTTCCTCTCTCCTTATAACCGAGATCCATTTTTGTGGTTGTGTTCTTCATGCGAAATGTGGACTTAATAATAGCATGTGTATAAACTAGATCTTGTTTGCAGAAGCAGTCTTTAGTAAATTTACTCAAGATACCATTCACTTATGTGTCAGATTTTGGTTAATTCGTATCTAATTAAAATAATTCGGTCACGATAATAAAACCAAATCTTATAAAAATATATTGGTGAATATAACTCAAAGGGATAGGCAACGAAATGGAATGAAAAATACATATTATTCTGAAACACACTTTCCGCTAAGAATAATGCTCATTTATTGGTACAATATTGAGACAGGGGTTCCACAAGGTAGCGTTCTTTGTTCTAACCTCTATACTGTAGATATCCCTACTAATCCTGATACTATCCTAGCAACATTTGCTAATGACACTGTTATCATTTTATCCAAACCAGATCACTTAATAGCTCCCTGCAATTTCCAGACCCACTTATACCAGATTGAAGATTTGTATAACAGCTAGAGGATCAAAGTGTTATATAAATCGAAATGTACCCTCGTAACTTTTACTCCAAGCACCTCCTGCCCTACTGTTTGTATCAATAATATTCCACTGCCCATAGCTGACACAGTACGGTATCTTGGCTTCTACTTAGACAAAAGACTTACATGGAACCCTCATACTAGATTCACGCATTCAATCCTGCCAATCTAAAGTCCTTCTTACTACTGAAAATGTTCCTTATTTTGTCTCCAACAAAACCCTACATAATGATCTCAGTATTCCTTTTGTTTTTGAGTAAATACACTTTAAATTCTTCAAATTTAATATAATTGGGGTACAAGTTTGGTTTGAGGTTTCTCCGGGATGCCTGTATGTATTGTATATAGAGTATGATTGTACTTAAGATTCTTTTTTCTTTTTCTTCCTCACTTTTTGGTTATTAGTTTCAACAATTATTACCTATTTTATGTTATTATTTATTACATTTTATTTCGTATCTTGTAAATTTAGAGGCTGTTTATTTTAATTTTCTTACTTTATTCCTTTAGTTTAATTATTTAACTTTATTATACAACATCAGTCTACTGTACCATTTTTTTTTTTTTAATAAAGCACGAATGATATCAGGTATTTAAATTAAGGTATAAAGGTTGAAAGATTGGTATCCAGGAGCTGAATAAAAGAACGGAGAGTTATTAGTTCAAGAATATATAACAGGAATTATTTTTTTTGTAATGATTGGAATAGTAAAATCAGGAAAAAACCACCCAAATATAGAAATACCGGCACTAATTTTTGACTGCATGTGTTCCCCGGAGATGTAATGAAACAATATTCTGATATCTTTATCTTACCTGCATTCGAGCTGTAGGTAGTTTTCAGCTGTCCCAGGTTCATAGAAACATAAAATCGGGTAATCTTCTTCTGCCTATACTCGGGCAAGCAATGAATATCTGTAAGCAGATCTTCTTAAACGGCCAAAGATCTCTAAGGTCTATAGTGTATAAAAAAAATATAATTGGTGTGTGACATGATTATGACGATGGATCCTTAGAACTAATCACAGAGAGCGTTTATGATCTTTATTCTTGCATAAATATTAGCAACTTGTAAAATATTTAATGTTTAAACGCTAGTGACGACTAGAGTAGCTACTGTTGGCAGTGTACTTCAATAGTATATAAGAACCTTGTCATCGTTATATAAGCCTTACATAAGAGCGCCAAAAGAAAAAAAAAACTAGCAATAAAAGGTAAACAGAAGTGATATAATAAACCTTGGTGAAGAGAGAACTGCAATGCAAATAGTTGAGGAGGCGTTCTACCGCTGCCAAGGTCGCTGCATTCACGGTCATCCGGATCTCTATGGTGTTCCATGGATTGCAATTATATCAAGGATTACTGGAATTCCTCTATATGAAACCTGATACTGTTTCTCAACTGATAGAATCATTAGTTTGCGATCGACTTGAGAAGTGACTGAAAGATTTTACACATAAGATTAGGAATGTGTCGATTCTAACGGTTCTCGAGAAAACAATCCGAGACGTCGATTCCTGGGAACCGATCGAAACCGCGTACGATTATATTAGTTTTATAGCGATTAATTATTTAATCGTTATACATATATTCTTCAAACTATAATGAAAAAAAAACTTACAAAAATACTTGAGATACGCATGATGGTATAAAAAGATCAATAAAATTAGGATTGATGAATTTATTGTTACTTCTAGTGGAATTATATTATTTGAAAACTAGTTTAGAATGTTAAACATTCATCATTAGTTCTATAACAAAACAACAATGGTACAAGATCACATCCAAACTTCATACAAAACACTTCACGGCAAACTCTACGGATATATCAACAACTTAATACAAACTATGTCCTCGAGAAACATACCAGAAAATTACTAAAAAGGTGTTGGTTGAGAGATATACTCCGTTAAAATAGATTAAATATCATGTTAGGATTATGCACCGCTGGTTGCTGACCTCCCTCACGCCTGACACGCCAATGATCTTGCATAAAATCATCACATCTGCTTGTTTCACAGGATAAATGACAGATGGATTTTGAAATTGAAGAGAACAAATAAAAAAGAAAAGAATTTTATCTAATGATATTGCAGGCGTATTTTAGTTGTCGTAAGTAACGAGGTTGACTCGAAGTAATGAGACGCAACGGGGATACTTCTTTCGTGTAGCTTTGGTTATATTTTACCTCTAGTTGAAACTATATTACCTTCATCATGACCCCCACTTCCCTCCATCCCGCCACGACTACATAACGTATATCTCAGTCTAAAGAGAGCTATAAATCTTAGAATATACGACAGCTAGAACAATATCGTGCGCATGTAGTGTGAGATTAAAGTAATGGAAGCATACCGTTTTAATATTATGGTTCTATGACTATCTTAATACCCTCTGTAAATATATATTTGTTTGTAAATTTATTTAACAGTTATATATAGAAGATGCCTGGATGGGTAAATGTTTTCTTCCAGTCCCTTTAGCATTTGGAAGGGAGTTGCTACCCTATCGAACTACGACGATTCGAAACCATTTCTAAAAGAATTTCCATAGCAAAGGGCACTTTGGAGGAGGGAACAATCTTGGCCTTATCAGGGCCCCTGGCTCCATGCCCTTCCCAGCCCCAGCCCCCTCCACACGATTACCATACGCAGTAAACAGAACTGTCCGTATTAGCGAAATGTAAACACCAAGCCACTGCTGACGACTGCAATAGCAACAAAATTCTTTTCCCGCCTACAACCGCTGGCATTGCTTACATTTCTCACCTGTATGGAAGGATCCTTGTATAGACAGATGACTGGAGAGATAAACACATCAAACGGCTTAAATGACACATTTTTAGCCTGTAAATCAGTTTTGTATTTTTACTTTCACGTTAATTTTAGAAATGAGCGCATGACTAGAATTGAAAACAACTATGTTTTTCCCATAAAAGACGTTGTTCATTGTTTTTTTGACAAAATCTACAAGTAAAACTACTTTTTTTTATTGATGTTCATGATATTACTATAAAAAATATGAACTATGACGAGAAATTAATGGGTATTTCATCATCATTCATTGCTCTTTAGTGTTAAACATAAACTGAATAAACTTTCAAATATATGTGATCAGTAATTAGAGAAAATATATTATTTATTATTATTAATTCATCGTTTACAATAGAATAGAATTGAATACGATAGATTTTTTTTTCTGGGACAAATTACTTTAATTATAAGTAAAGAAATAAATAAAATTACATCTGGTCATAGACATAGAAAAATGAAAAGAATAAAGGTTATTATATATATATATATATATATATATATATATATATATATATATATATATATATATATATGAGTTTGAGATGAGTTTTCAGATGATATTAAATAATAAAAGAAAAAGGATTGATATATGAACGCAGGATTGATAGTTGAAATATAACTGATTTATTACATTCGGTTTATTTACATCTTTAAGTTAGGTATTAAGTATATTATTTCTATTCCCTATACCTTAAATTATATAGTTAATATATATATATATATATATATATATATATATATTCATATATATAAAATAAGCTTCGTTTGGTTGGGAGATCTATACAGAAAAATAAGATAATACTCCACAAAAAACGAAATAAATAATAAATTTCAATAATACAATGTTTAGTGTAATCTAAAATCTAAAATAATGTACCTTAACGTAATTTACCGAATAAGAAAAATTTATGTGATTTTGCAAGATCGTAAAAGCGCCCGTGTTTCTCGTACTCATACATAGTAGTTGTAAGTGAGGATTTATTCTTTGAGATTTCTGACAGGAGGAAAATCTATTTGGAACTAATAACCAATGAATTAGACAGTGAGTGTTTGAGAAAAGATAAAGATTGTCGTTTTTAATGTATGGAGAGTTCCTAACACCAGGCTCTATAGAAAGCTCGCGTAGCATCAAGAAATACATCAGTCTTCGTTCAATGAAATCTGTCTCTCGGAATTAATTTTTGATATTGTAACGAAATTAATGAGGAGTAGACCCATAGGCTCCCCTAGAT
Organism: Euschistus heros; assembly: GCA_003667255.2. Taxonomy (NCBI): domain Eukaryota; kingdom Metazoa; phylum Arthropoda; class Insecta; order Hemiptera; family Pentatomidae; genus Euschistus; species Euschistus heros. The sequence goes on along the minus strand of RCWM02000372.1, from coordinate 442,886 downwards.
CTTTTAGTCTCGTTACCATGCCACATGTAATTGATAAAGTAGTATTGTGTGAAACGTTTTCTTGTCAAGTTGCGTTGTATGTGAAGTAATATGCAGTATAGTCTGTGTAGTTCTAGCCCGTTCTAATTTTTGGTTAATATTGTTCTACTATATTTCTATGTTAATAAATCTGTTGTTGCAATATAAATTAAATTATATATTGTAAAAATAAACATATGTCCTCATTTAGGCAAGTTTTATCTATATTAACTAAACTAAATAGATTCAAAAATTTCAATCAATAGGTCAAAAAAAGAGACCTAATCTACTCATTTATAAAACTACAATTATTCTCACTGTAGAGTAGAAGGTCTCATGATTGTTGCTAGAAAGATGAAGGATGAATTCCAATCTGATAGTGATATTGTAAGGGTGATTAAAAGAAAATCTAGATCTAGGCTTGGACTTGTTGGATGTTTTTATTGATTACCTCATCAGAGAGGTCGAAGAAGATTATTATAAAAGAAGGTTAAATGACGTAGATCTCTAACAACTTAATATTCAACGATTATGCACCAAAGCCAGAGGTAGACTAGAATGAAGCAAGATAATGAAGTCTATCAGTAAATACATGGATATCAGTCCTATATAAGGAATACATCCCGCGAAAACCTAATAGTGCTCCTTTCCAAAGTGAATCAATTTTTATTTTTCTTTATCTGAGTCCGCTTCCATCATCTTATTTCTAATTTTCTGTATCAGAATTGATTTGATTTTCTTCTTCGATATGAATAAACAGTTATCAATATAGGAATTAAGTATATATATTTATATATTGCTATATATCGAGCACTGGTATATCCTTGAGAAGGACAAAGAGGGGTCCGATAAGATGGGATAATATCAAAGAGCTGGTCCGCTATGCAAATAACTGATAAAGCAGTCTTTTTTCAGGCTTGCCCCCTCTCATTATGCTGCGGCCATGGTCCTTGACTTGAAGTAAAAATTGTACATAAATTTCCATACCTTTTTTTTTCTTATACTTTTTTTTTTTTACTCTTTTCTACAGGAGGATGCAGAGGGTAGATAAAGTAAGAATTTGGAAATGCTAATACAGAAAGTTGTTTCCTTGAGTTGCTATGCAGAGGAAAAAAAATTTCCACTTAGAGGAAAATTGGAATTACTTGATTTTCTGCAAGCCTAAATGATTACATCTTACTAAATGTTTTTATTAAAGTTTCAGAGTAATATTTATTTACATCAGTTTGTATAAGAAGTCCCTGACTTTTCCTCAAGATTAAAATTACTTACTAACTTAGTGAGATATGTGATTAAAAGTAGAAATCTGTTTGCTTGTTTATTTTTAAATGTTTAAACATAATTCATCGGTTGCTATTTTCTTTAGCTATTCACTCCACTTTCTTTAATAATCTTTTACTCTCTACAATAGTATCTGCGATATCGATGCCTTAGCTCACAAATGTGTTAAGTGCATTTTTTTGAAAAAATGTGTTAAATGCATTATTAGAGCATTCAGATGTTCACCAAAATCTTGATTAAAATGCTAATGTAAACTCAGAAAATAACCCGTGTTCACTAAATACAATCAAATTTTAATACCAGTTTTAAAACTTCAAAGTTTCAAATTTTAATAACTATAATTTCCTGCACTTAAAACATCTGTGATCTAAGACATCGATATGAGAGTAATTTAAAAAAAAAAAAAAAAATACTGGTTGAAAACTTTAGAATTTCTTTCAAACAGTTAGTTGTCGTTTTAGTGTTCTTAGATCCAATTAAGAATTAATTTTATTAGTAACAATTTATTCAAAATATCCACTTAAAAATATGTTTATAAAGGTTTTAATTTTGGGTCCCATACTGTCCATAATTTAATCAACTTTCAAAGGCTTAATATTTTTTTATGTTAATTGTTTTAATATATTTTTTTCTTTTTTGCCAGTGATTACAGGAAAATATATGATATATACTCCAGTGAAGTAGAGAACTTATTTTGACTAATAATAATGTACTCAATGAAATTTCAAAATAAACAATAAAAAAATATGTGTATAACCCGTCCTTCCTGCCCTAGTTGGATTACATAATGACGTTAAGCCCTAATAAACAAACAAACCAGACCTTAATGTTCCATATGTTGCTGATTTAGTCCAGATACCTATCCTTTCATAGTTAACTTTATAACCATTCTAATCCACAAGTCTCTCAACTTCCTTCTCATTCTATTCCCGATAGTCCTCCGAGGCGTCTGAAAAGAATATGGCTGAGAGACCTTATTTTTTTTTTGAAGTGATTTTTTTTTTTGGAGTGGTTCGTCACATGATATTGACAAGTCAATGTTTACATATTGTAAACTTACATTCTACAAATTTACATATTGTAGAAATGTATACAGTTGCAAGTATCAATAGATAGTAAAAAAATTCGCGAGTAAATTTATGATTTTTTTATAGAATCAATTATGATTTATATCACCTTGTAGAATTTCAATTAGAACAATAAATGCTTTGATGATAGATCCTATTTTTCAATCCGGAAAAAAAAAATTGAATTTTGGTCAAAAATGTCTTCTTAAAAAGGGAATATTTATCATAAATCTTCAAGAGCGCAGAAGTCAATGAAAGAAGAAGCACTCCTTTGTCAACAAATAGCCGCCGAAAGTTGATAAATGTGTTGAGGTGTTGAGTCACCGTTGGCCTGATTTATTGCATAAAGTTTATAAAGCGATCGGTTATTTTCCAACAGTTGATGCCCGAAGCCAAGATAAATGTTGATAAGATCTTCAACTTGCCCCAAGGACGAAGGCTAGATTTCCTGTCACCTCTATCAACAGTGAATCAACGCTACCATCTAGGCTCCTTGAGCAAACAACCCCTGGATTCTATGAAATTTATTTAAGTAATTGTTAGAAAAGTTAGAGTTATAGTAGCCAAGCCAAATAAATAGGTCTTATTTACTTCATTTTTGAACATTTGTGGGATGAAGAATATTTTATTTTAGGCTGTATGGAAAAAAAGAAATACTTAAAATCGTAATATGTAATTTTACATAGTCCATTGTGTTGAGATACTTTATAAAATCCATTTTGGATCATAACCACGAAGTGATCCAGAGTTCATAATTTTTCACAAGAAAAGTAAATCTCGACCTCTTGCGTTTTTTTATTTTTATTTTTGTTTATACTTTATTTCTTAATTCACACCTGTTAATTATAATACAGACAGTTAGTGAATCTGTTGAGTTAAAAAATACCTACATGGCGTGAAAGGCATAATGGGGAGCAGAATCCTATCTTGATCACTGAATTTTTTTTATTTCAGTATAGGAGGTCTCTTATCCAGGGCCTTTTTAATGTTTTCTTGTATTTGTACAATGACCATAACGCTTATGAGTGTGTTGAGATGTCCATGTAATTTTTCTAGGAATTGTTTTTAGTGGGTCTGTATTTGATAATTAGCAGGCTTGTGAAGTTTGGTATGTAGATTACTGTGATGAAGAAAAAAAAAGTTTGAGAACCTGAGAATACCAGATACGGGTGGCGAAATTGGCTGATAAATTGTGTGAAAATTTCATTATGGTATTAAATCATTTTGAGATCCCACAAATTGTTTTAAGTTTTCTTTAATTGAAATTAAAAAAAATAAAAATATTCTAATCGTTAGCAATTATTAAGCAATCAGGATCATTTAATTTATAATGAAATCATACTTCCTAGTTTTAGAAGAGACACCAACGTAATAGAAATTGTGACACAAATAAGCGTGGCAGTGGTAAATTTAAATGGGAAGATAATGAACTGGAATAAACTCCAAGAAACAACTTCCAAGATATGACGTGAAAAAAGAATTTCTCAATATTGATGTCACGCAACCTCAGGACAATGATCCGAATGAGCAAAAGTTTTATAAATTATTTTTTCAAGCACTATGACTCATTTATTCAAACACTATATATTATCATTCATAAGAAAATAACCGCTTGAAATCAGTCGCTAATGTAGCTAATATCGACAATATTTTACCTGATGTTTGAGATTGGCAAAATGTTTCTTTTTTTTTTTTTTTTCATTCAGATACAAGTATTAGTATAATGTATATGTTTTTTTGTATAGTAATTTTAGTCTGTTATTGAAAGCGTTTTAGTAAAAATAATTAATAAACTTTATAGTTCTGATAAAAATCTGTTTTCCTGAAAAGTATTTACAGACCTGAGCTCAGAACGGAGTTTTTGTTCTCTGAAACAATAAAAAGAATTTATTACAGTTGAGAAGGAAGCCATTCAAAACTATTTCAAGAGATCCACAATTGTGTTTCTAATACTTTGTTTTAAAATGTGTGGGTGGGAATCCGTGGAAGAGCTACTTATTTTCCTGGTGAAAATATGAACTAAAATATTTCTGTTTTAGAATGTTGGCACTCCATCTTCAATATTTTTTCCTGATCGCGTTGAAACAAAGGTTTCAGGATAAGTTTGTAGCTTCATGGGAATAAAAGTATTATTCATTTATTAATAAAAACCCTCCGAATAAAGTATATTATGAGAATGGTTTGATTATTTCGGTTTCCTTTTCTGGAATGCCATACATATAATTGACCATAAGAGTCAACAGTCAGCCCGAAGACTCGCTTCAACCTTTTTGTTTGTGTTGTTGCAAAAGCAAAACAAGCTTAGAATGTAAATTTGATTCGTTTCGAATTGAAATGTTAAATTAGTATAAATCCTTGGAACTCGAGGAATAAATGCAATTTCATTTATTCATTCAATTGATAATTGTAGACTCAATAATATTTCCACGCATAGCAGTAGCTTTTAATCTGGTATAATATATAATATATATAAAGGTATCTAGGTTAGATTTTGAACCTATTTAAGGTCACTTACCTATATTCGAAATCTTACGGGTTTTTTTTAATGAATTTTTTTGTAAAAATGGACAAATCCAAACATTTATGCCTTATAACTCTGTTGTTTGCTGATATATCAACGGCATTTTTTCCCCTGTGATTCCTAAAACATTGTCCATGTAAAATAAAAAAGATATGGTGCAAAAAACAAATACCAAAAAAAAATTAGACATTTTTAACACGAGAGATCGTTAAATCTTGTGAAAGGCAAATATAAAAATTATGAACTTCAAGTTTAGGTTCAATAAAAAAAAAGTAAGCGCAACAGCCAAATCCAAACTGTTTTAAAAACTTTTCTAGTTAATACTCTTTTAAAAAATAGCATTTGCAGGCACGCAGCACATCTAGTTTTTTTTTATTTTTATAAAGTAACAAAAGGGTGCCACCAGCGCACACTGACAATAATAATGAATCGAATAATATTTTTTAAAAAAAACGTAACAAATAGTTGTGTTTCTTTATAGCATAGGTTAAACTGCATACTTTCCCAAGTTTTTGTGGTTATTGAACACTAGGGCAGTGAAAAATATTCCTTTGCATATTTCGTCCAGCCAATTAAAACATCTAAAGTCATCAAAATGTATATGCTTTGAGGCATTCGAAATCAATTTGAATTATTTTTATTTTGCATATTTGTACATGTTTTGCTATAAATACTTATTTTTACATAAATGAACTGTAATTGCATATTTATCTGCATATCCCGCATATCAGCTTTTGAAATTAAAAATATTTGATGTTTCTGTGCTGGAAAATAAAAAAAATATAAATATAAACCGAAATATAGCTGTGGGATCTACTTTTTTTCCCCCGCCTAATGAATGAATTCTTGTTGTCCGTGTGCTGATTTTTCTCATTTCGACTTGTATAACTATGTATGGCGTTTTTTTTATTTTTCTAAATAATGTAAACAGTTGCAGATTTTCGATGCTATATTTTACAAAATTTATTTGCATATATATGTGCATATTTTATCGCATATAATTCACAGCTCCATTAACCACAAACAAAGAATGATTTGTCTTTTTATATAGTAGTATAGATTACTTTATTTTTACTTTTACTAATTTATAACTACTTTGGATGTATAAAAACCAAAATATAAAGTCAATAAGCAGTTCTGGTATACCAACATATTAATATATTTATTGTGACAATATTATAGCGGCTGTGGTAGGAAGAGACCTGAGAGTGTATAAATTATATATAAGCTGGGAAGATAGCAAGTTGAGGGGTATACATCATCACTTCTTGATAAGTTACACACGACTGTTATCTTTCCCTGTTTGCTCTACAATTTCTCGAGATAGATCCCCTAGCTGCCTCAGTTAACGAGCACTGAATTTTAACAGTATGTGAAGTTTAATTATAAGTACATAGCAAGATTTAAGTTCCTGTATCGAAATTATATATTTTTTAGATTTAGTTTAAAAGATGGAAAAAACTCTTAATTTTTTTGTATTTAATAAAATTAGCATATTATCTTCTTTTCATCTCCAGAAACAGTAAAAAAAAGGACAAAAAAAAAAAAGTAACATTATTGCATTTTATTCTTTTATAGAACAATGAACTGTCATGAAAATATAAAAAAAAAAATCTAAAAATTATTCAGAAGAATAAATTTTTATCTAATCTCTGAAAAAATAGAAACTTTTATTTTTTTGTTTAAAGTTTCATAAACATTTACATTTATATACTAAACTCAAGATTACAAAAACGCGAAAGAAAATGCTGTACATATACACATATATATAGAAATGTACATATATACAATAAGAGCTTAATTATATTTTTTCGACAAAAAAAATCTTCAATATATGTTTGATTTTTAATTTCGAATAGAGTTCTATACCTGTCTTCTATAATTTGTTTTGTATTATTATGTCAAAAGAAAAAAAAAAAAAAAAAAAAAACTAAAACATCACGGTTTCAAGGGTTTTTAATACTTCTTGCCTATCAAGTAAACTTTATCATTTTTTTTTTCAGTATCGAGAGGATTTCAGAAGGAAATACTTTACATTTTAGGAAAGTGGGAGAATTAACGCCTCTCTTGAAGACAATCGGGGGTAAGACTGCCAATTTTTTATGGTATTTTTGGACAATGATATTCAAAGTTCAATTTTTTACCTTGGTAAGTTGTAATATTGTAACATCTTCGAAAAATTCGATTTTCAGTTTTTTATACCAAATCGTTCAAAATCTTAAAAACGCATTAAAATATATTGCACATGTCGTAGAATACTGTTTTGCACGATTACGCTTAAACTTTCCTGTTTGTAGGTATTTGATAAGCGCTGTCAGATTGGAACCGACTTGAGTCGCACGACCAATATGACCGTTTAGAACCGACCTGCGACTCGATCCCATCCTGCTGTGATTTGTTTCCAGCTTGGCAGTGCAGTTTTGAATATGGACACAGAAAAGTTAATTCTGTAAATTAATTTAAGAAAAGTGCCTCTGGAATAAAAAAAAAAAAATAACACTATCATTCTAGAGATGTTTAATGGCGTCTTTGAAACGAAGTAGCCGAAGAATCAAAGATCAATATTTTTAACTATGTTTATTTTATTCTCATGTAAGTAAAACAATCCGTTCATATTTTGAATAAAATATTAAATAAAAACTGAAATGCAAAACAATATAACAATATCGCCTCCTTTCAACGTCTACCAACAATGTGAGACCTCCAAGTCTTACGATATCTTCCGTAGTCGGCAGTTGCAAGAAGTCGGTTCCTATGTGTGACCAACCTCACATCTCGAAAATTTCAACTTTTGGGAAATTGTGTTTAAAGTTTTAACACCATTCCCCAAATACTAAGATTTTTGAGATGCTGCAGTATTCCACGGGAGATGCGATATTTCATCATATCTACACCATGCTAAATTATTTTAAATGGATTATCGCTAGCGCACTTAAGTAGTAAACTTTTAAAATTATGAGGTATGCTTAAAAATGTTGCGGTTTTTTGTAATAGCTCTGGTTTATATTACACCAGAGCCGGGAGAGGAGTGACGGACTTTCTCCCTGCCCTAATTTTTTCCGCTCATAGGCCATCTGCATAAGCCAAGGTCTCGTGTTTCGTGCAGAAGCACACCTGCTACTTTTTGCACAGCTATTAAGGAGGTTAGCAAGCTGGGTCCTATTACTAGCCCTATATTTAGATGTATACTCTTTTACATCCCACCTTTCTATTCTAATATTACACAAATAATCACAAGTATCATAAATAAAAATAAAAATAATTTTCGATTATTAAATTAAATTACATTAAGTCACATTATATTTGAATAACAAGAAACAACAATAAACCAAAGACTTAAAACTATTGTACTACTATTGTACCCACTACTCAGACGACAATGCAATTTAAAAATTAGACAGAAACTTACTACTAAAATATATTACATTCCCGACTACTCCAACATCTACTTGACAAGCATTCTAAGCTCCCAGTGAATTACAAAAGACTAATTTACATAACAGTAATTACATCAATCCTTATAGTCCAAAATCGTCAATGTTCCTTAATATTTCACAAACAAACTTCTACATAAAGATCTTAATGTTCCATATGTTACAGATCTTACCAGATACCTATCCTTTCATAGTAAACTCCATACTTACTCAAATCCACTATACTCACAACTTGCTATACTATCAATTCCCGATAATGTTTCGAGGCGTCTAAAAAGAGAAAAGGTGGCCAAGAGACCGTCTAATGTAGAACTTTAATTGAAGTGCTACTAGTAAGTAGTTCTTAACATGTTATTGTAATAATTATTCTCGAATTTACTCATTGTATATAATGTATACTTTAGTAAATAATGAATAGTTAATAAAAATTTATATCATTATAAAATATTGCTGTTGTTATCTTTATCCGTCAGCGTAGCTAGTAATTAGTAAACTAATGATTTATTGACGTTACTACCAATTTAGCATTTAGATCCATTCTTTGCCTTAAATGCCATTATTTTGATTCTATTTTTAATACGCGCTATCTGTAGTAATATATGGACGTTCGTTGTTGGAGAAACTGTTTGAGGAATATTTTTTGCTGGCAAAGAGATTGATATTCTTGCCGAATCAATAAAACCTCTCATTTTTTATTTGCCGACTAGTTCGGTTCCTAGACGAATTTTAGGAATTCCTAAGATTTCTATTTCCGTGGGAGACCGATACTTAAAAAAACAAAAAAAACATTGATCAGGTACTTCATTAGGGCTGGAACTGAAATGGGTTAAAATATTGTATTGTGGAACTGTGGAGTGGTTGAGTGTCGACTGGAGGCCGCTGGAGAACAGAGGGACGACCAGAGCTGGCAGTAGCCCTGGAGGCCTTTGTCGGCTGGATACTCCTTATCAGTGGGACACTGGTCATCACTCACCTCCAGCCACCGCTTTTTGTCGGCCCCTGCCCTCATCCATCTTGGTTCTCTGTTGGAACTGAGAGCCATAAGGTTCCTATTGGCTCATTTATTTATTTATCACTATTCCAGGGATATTTATGTTGCATTATCCGACTTGTTCTTTTCTCCGGTTAATGTATTTCTAGGAATTAAAAATAATAACACCTATCACTGCTACATTATATAGCATTTTCAATATTTTATTGGAGCCCATTTAAAGTTCCTAACAGTAGGGTGAAGGCCCCACTCATTCAAACGAATTGGGGTATTAAAACTGGAATACGTTATTAGTTCTCGGGATTATCAGATGCCATCATTTAGTCTTGGATATCTTTTATTTAATAGTTTTTTTTCCAATTACTACATTATTATTTAATAGTTTCCCTTACACGTTTTATTTATATTAATTTGATAGAGGCATTACTACTATAATTCCTACATATATAATTACGAGTTGTTTCTAGTAGTGTTGCAATGTCTTGATTCGTCAGACCGTTATCTTCTCTCTTGATTTTTGTATTTTTGGCATTCAAAGAATGTGTTCTATAGTCAGATTTACCTGACATTCGTTGCATTTTGGGGGTTGTTTGTCTTCCAATAAGTAACTGTGGGTTAATTTTGAGTGTCCAATTCTTAGTCTTGTAAAGATGACTTGTTCTTTTCAGGTATTGTGTTTGTTGTTGCTTTTGAATTTTTAACATATTACATTTAATATAATAAGACACAGTTTCCCCCTATTTTTTTAAAGTTATAGTTTATTACAATTCTGCCGAATTTGGTAATGATATGATAATTGCCAAGGTGGAAGTGATAAAACTAAACATTTAAAAAAAATGGGAAGAAATGGCTTAACAGTGAAGAAAAAATAAAACAATAATAGTAAAAAGTTAAAACAAAAATACAAACCATATTTTATTCAATTATCATAACAATAACAAAAATACAAATCAGTTTAATGAATCAAGAAAATAAAAACAAACATTTCTAAACAAATTAAATAAAGTTAGACTTGCCGGCTTGTTCGACTAAGTTCAGCATTCTGTTTACCTCGGCTGGTTCGAATCCAGTCTTGTGTTGGTATTCATTTCGCAGTGCATCCACCGAATGAACATCGACCTTTCCATTATTTCGAGAATAGGTTGGTTACTTCCTGAACCAGTTAGAGTGCATAAAGAAAATAAGCCGAAACCACCAAATACCAAAAATAGGCATGGAAAGAAAAAACATTAACAAAAATGAAATGTTTTACAGGGATAATATGTAGCTGACAGGATAAGGAACTGGAATCCTAACTATGGGATCTAGGTTTTTCTTTAGCTGAGGCAAATAATTATTAATTCTGATATGTCGACCAATTAGACAGGAGACCCTGACTCTGGCACACTCAACCTCTATAATGTTTACATTAAATTGGGGAAAACAAGGGGGTCGAAAGGAATCCTTTCCAAATCGTCTCCTCGCACAACCGTTTTCCAAAAAACAGTGAAACCGTCGTAAACCCAAGAACTTCCTTGGATTGTAGTAGAAAAAGTTTTAATTTTCATTTGTTACGCCAAAGTGTAAAAAAACTTGAATTGGTGCCGTTTCGACCTGCCTTGCAGGTCTTCTTCAGGGCTAACATTTTTATTTCTAGTTATTTTAACATTTTTAGTTCGAGATAACTTGGACGTGTAGTTTGTTACTTCTAAATTCATCTCAGACTATCGTCTCCATAAATCATATCATACATACAGTATTACTGTGGTTAAATGGTTTTATTTGGAAATCTAATTATTCTGGGAATTTATTAAATAAACAAGAAAAACGATCTAAATTTCAATCAATGCCCTTTTCAGGATCTTCTTTTCATTTGATGTAAAATTGCTATGATACTAATGATCCATTAATATTATGCTATGAACCAATATAAAACAGGAACATGAAAGCCATTTTCGACTCGATATAAATATTTCCTGCAAAGACACCACAATCCTGGATCGGGGATAAAAAACAAGAAAAGGCATGGTGTCAGCAAATTGTGGTGGTAGTTTTATTGTGGGGGGGGGGGATCCAATATCCCCTGATTTCATCACAGAGGCCCCATAAAGACCTCCCTCAGCCGGAATTAAAACCAGCCGTCCCTCCTCGGCCTGTCTGCAGGCTGGTCAGCTGGGCTCTACCTTCCTGTGTCCAGCTTTTGGGAGGGTCTGAAGAAAAAACAATAAATTTAACTTATCGCTGAATTCAATACTTTTAATAATCACCCTTATATAATGTTAATTCAATGATTTATAAAGGATTTCTATTTAACATTAACGCCTCAGAAGGTTATCGGGAGTCGAGGGAGAAGCAAGTTGGGAGCCTATTGGATTTGAGAGGGTATTCCGCTTAGCAAGGAAGAATAGGTGCCTTGTTTGTGCCTAATTTTGCTATATATAAGAGCTTTAGATTGTTATGGATATATTAATTTTTTTATATTGATATGTCTTTCGACTATGGGTATATACATAGTTTTCTTGTGTGAAGTTTTTTTTCACCCTAAAAATAGGTAACGTTTTATCATACCCAAAACTGTAACATTTTGACACGCTCAACCTCTGTTGGTGCTGCTCGGATCGGAAATTTGTTGGCAGTTTTCTAATCAGAAATTTAATGGAGAATATTTTTGTTATATGAAATTTGTCGTTAGTACCTGCCTTTTAGGAGCTATATTGCTTTGAATTAAAAAAGTCACGTTTGAAACACCTAGTTTCTTCCAACTTTGTTCTTCTCGATTAATCATTAATTGATAAATTAATTTTTAATTTAAGTTACTTGAACCTTTTAATTCTATAATGTAAATTGGAAAAAACTGTAGATTGTAGATTGACATATCCATGATAAATTGTTTTGCATAATCAGGGAGAATTATTTATTTTTTTTAAAGCCCAAGACTTCCATTGAAGTCCTATACTGGCCTGGGTGGGAGGTCAAGATTCATTTCGTGGGTCCGCCACGAAATAAATTTTAACCCACCCAGGTGGGATTCGAACCCACTACCTTCTGGTTACGACACGCTGAGACCCTCGCCCCACCCACTCGGCCATTTGGTTCAGGGAGAAATTGAGTTTTTCTTTGTTATATTTTTTCTTTTCCACTCAAATCCTATGGCCATACTATTACACTATATTTTAACTTTTGAACTTTTTTTTAAAAAAGTAATTATTAGTTATATTGATTGAATTATTAGTTTTATTGATTGAATTATTAATTTTATTTTTATAATGATCATTTGTTTTATTTATATATTTTATTATTATTTAATTTGTGTGTATGTATACTTGTATATATGGTATGAATGAATACATCTTTAGCTCTGTTACCTATTGCCCTTCATTGAGGCAGATTGTACATATATTTCTATAAAAGAAATATAGAAATCTGGTATATAAGTTTGTTTCTTTTTAATAAAGAACTATATTTTTACTTTCGTGGCTACAAAAGTAGTTCTTGAATCTCTTAAGATCCTGATATGTGTTTTAATCAGGCAAGGAATTGGATTGGCCAGCAATTTACTAGCATTACGATATGTATGTATTGTTTATTGATATTATAAATTTACGATTTTACCTATTTAAATTTTATTTATTTGTTTATAACTGATATTAATAAATGTATACACATATATAAATCTATATTAGATTGTCCCTAGGCAATCTTCTTTTCAGATGTCTTGGAGTGTCATCAGGAATCGAGTGAGAAGTGAGTTAGGAAACTAGTGGATTCATAAGAGTATGTGCTTTGTCATAAGGATAGGTATCTTGTTTGAGCCAAGCCTGCAACATGTGAGTCATTTAGATCGTTATGAAAGTTTATTTGCGACATAATAAGGAGCAGTGAGGATTTTGGATTGTAAGGATTGGGTACGAGAAGATTTGGAAGATTTAGTGGAACTCCAATCCACCTTTTCTTCTTCTTTCTCTTCCTCTTGGCATTGAGATGCCTCGATCCAGCGACGCCAGTCTCGGTTCCAGCACAGCAGCTTCATTTCATTCTGAATTTTGTTTCTTTTGCCCCCAGTCTTCTGGGCGTATTTTACGAAAGGAGATCCTTGGGTGACCGTGGGATATTTGACGTAGGTTTAGCTTCCAATGTCTTCTTAAGTTCTCTCTCTTCCTCCATCCAAAAGACATGACCAAACCATTTAAGCTGTCACCTGAACTCCTATCAATTTAACTAAACTTTGTTTAAATAACTATCTATGCAAATCCCAACCAACAGTTTTATACGCGATGTAGCTCTTATTTCGTTATATTTCTGTTGTATCTCTGCACCATAAAAAAAAAAAAAGAATCATATTTAATGTTTGAAAAACCCAAATTTTAATAAATAGCCTAAGTAAACTATTTAAAGTATAATTTTGCAACTATAAATTTTATCTATTATCTATTACATTTTAATAAAAACTCTACTTATTTTCTTTTTACTATAAGTAGAGCGCTTTAGATTCGCTTAGATAATATAGCAATAAAAATGCATTGCTAGGGCGAAGCAAGCCATTTTGCATACTCGCATGGCTTAGCGTCCTAACCCCTCCTTATACAACCAAACATACGCTTTAACTAAAACCAGGATTATGTAAATTTAGAAGGTGTTGATGCTACCTGAGTATGAATAACTTTGAACCATTTTCACAAGCAGGCAGAAGAGGTGTCTAGTATTTAAAATCAAGCTTAAAAAGGGAAAAAAGTCAAGTTAGCCCTGATATTTTTAAAATATAACAAACTACTTTTTTACGAATTATATTATTTGACACGGGTAATTAGCTTTAGTATGGTAAATTGAAGGATTCCAACCAGTTCTCTAGTTCTGATCGGTAGAGCAAGGCTTCAGGAGGTTTTGGTGTACATTCCCATCCGCGTCACTGGTATTAATTCCAGTGGAGGCTGACTGACATCAAAATTGTACTTATTTAAAAAAAACGTTTCGAGGCCATCGCTGTTTAAATCCTTCCAGAAAGATTAAAAGGATGATATAAATTGAATAATGATTAAACCAAAGGATTATGATGATCAGATGGATTTGTATCATTTTCGGAAAAAAGATAAAAGTATATTTTGGCTAATATAAAATTTTTAGTGTTGGTTTAATAGTTTGAATTATTTCAAATTGTTTGGAAACCAGGATTTGGACTAGATGAATGTATAGGCTTGACGTGTGCTCTAATGTACTCCAAAATTAAAGTAGGGCCAGATTGGTTTCACGGTGGTTTCGTACATGAAAGGTTTGTTGGAAAGAATTAAAAGTGAACTTAGAATAAATAAAATCGTAGAATAAAATAATCATATAATAATTATCCTAAATAGAATAAATAAAATCATGCATATAGCGATCAGAGAATAAGATGATTCCTGGCCAATTCACTGCCTATAGGATGGCAAATAAGATTTCATGAGATCCCAGCGCTACAACTGCACACTACACATAATGATTGCTTAATTTTATTTAATTAATATATTCAATAATCCTAATTCCTTTTAGTATGCCCTAGCTAAAATATGTGATATTGTAAACGTCTAAAAAACACTTTTAGCGGAGAAAAATGATAAAAACAGTGAGAGGAATATAAGTGGGTAAATTTAAAATAAATAAGTAAAAATATTAAATTTAGTATCATGTAATAGACTTCTTTTTTTTTTCTTCTGGCCACTTTTTAAAAATGTTGTAAGAGGCCTTTATCATTGCTTGAAAAGAAAAATCAGTAAAATATATTATAGTAATAAAATTTCCTTATTATAATAAACCATTGAATGTTATTTAATCTGCTGCCTTGTGGGAAGAAATGATCCGAAGGTGAGGAAATATATAAGGGTGTGGAAGGAAACAAAACCAAACAGTTAGCCGGGAGGTTGGTTACCTTAGCCCGCACAAAATGGACTCGCAATAGCCCGTCTATCTTCATAAAGCTACCATTTACAGTTTGTCTTTTTATCCGAGGGGGAGCCTCTCGCCTATTTCTCACCGTCTATCTCTAAACTATTCCGGCTAGCTTTGATCCTTTACACCACGATTTCCTCAACATTCAGGCACCCTGGAAAGAATAAGAACTCGTAAATAAAAAAAATATTTTTTACGAATACATCAGTGTTATAAAATAATAAAATAATATTTTTATTATTATATAAAACAATAAATGTTCACGCATAAATGAGTTCATAAGAGAGTAGTCCACAAGGTAATTTAAAAAATCACAATTATTCTTCATAAAAGCCAATTTTTAATTTTTTTTTAAAATGTCCCTCAAACACTCTTATCCAATATTGTAAACCTTTAAGAGTGGTGTCAAAAATGGAGAATCAAAATAAATCATAATAAATCCCTTCAAATAACCTATAGGTCGTAAACCTACGACCTCAAGTCCTACGCAGTATCCTTTAATGATATTCTCAATATCCTTTAATGATATTCTCCTAATCCCTGTTCAACAGATCTGCTAGGACTCAACTTGGACAAACGTCTAGCAAAGACGTTCCACATAGAAGACTTAAACGACAGGAAACTGCTCACCGTTTCGACTTCTTCAACAGTTACTAGCTATGGGGCTCAACTCAACCTTCTAATTCTTCCTTAAAAATTCCTTAATGCTCCCTAATTTGCTGCAAATAAACTTATCCATAAAGATCTTAATGTTCCAAATGTTGCTGATTTAGCCAAAACAGATACCTATCCTTACATAGTAAGCTCCATAACCACTCACATCGACTAGTTTCTCTACTTGCTTCCCACTCCATTCCCGATAATCCTCCGAGGCCTCCGAAAAGAAGATGGCCTAGAGACCTTTTAGTGTAGATTTTTATTAAAGTGCTGCTAGTAAGTTATTTACATGCCATTGTATTCACTATCAACGAAGTTACTTGATGCATATATTCTGTACGGTTGTAAATTTCAATAAAAAATAAAATAAAATTTAAATAGATATTCATTTATAATGATCCATTCACCACATTTCAATCTCTTTAGAAAAAGTTTTTGGATTAAGAATCTTTAAATAAATTGTACGAATCTCATAAATTTACCGTTACGAACGCCTGTCACTTCACTCGATTTATCATCTTCCTTATTTGTTTAGTAATCATTCATTTGAAAATTCCAATAAATACATTTTTTAAATATTAATTTATTTGTTTATGCAACATAAATATTAAAAGAAAGCAGTTTCTTCTCTTATGCGTTTAGCAAATTTTTAGTCTCTTTTTATTGTTTTTTTTACCAATTCCGTTAATCTAACTAACTAATTTTGATAAAATAGGCTGTGGTATGGTTAGTATTGTGAATTGAAGGCATTAGTATCTTCGAAAAACTATAACCCAGACAAGAGGTGTAACCATTAAAGTACTACGAGTAAATAGTTTGATGAGCTTGCAATTTCGAAACCAATTATTACTAAACAGAATTGAATAATTCTGTATTTTGAGGTTTTATATTTTAATTCTAGCCGATTCGTTTTCTCAATCAAATCTTTTATTAAAGATAAATTCGGCGTCAGAGCAATATTGAATTGATCAGTTGTGGTAGGATTCAAGGCTGTGATAACCTTTGAAAAATCAGAGATAAATATATTTCCTAAAAATTTAAGATTTGATTGCAAAAACCAATTCACAGCACTCCAATTCAAATTTAGAAAGCATGATTTTGATGAAGTTTTATTTTTGGACTATGTAGGAACTTTTTAATGAATCTACTTGTTGAAAAACCATTACATTATATAAACAAAACAAATAACAAATATATTTTAAGGATCTTAGGGATGAACAATTAAATTCACCTTTATCGAAAATTATTTCGATATTTTGATCAAAACTTGTTTTGATTTATGTAATGTGTTCACAAAAAGTTATGTATGCTGTTCACAAACAAAATAAAGAGAAAAATATCAATGTCAATGTTTTGAAAAATATTTTTTATAAATATCAAAAATAAAATAAACAATCTAAAATATCAAAACAACTGATCACATAATAAATAAACAAAATAAGACCATTTATTTTTTTTCTGAAAACCGAAGATTTTACTTTACATACAACATAACACCTTACTGCTCATGTTTTTAGAGTTATGTGTAGTTATGAAAGCCTTCATATGACACACAATGTATTTATATAAACTGGTGTTTCTAACGTAAAAAACAAATAAACAAGCAATTTAATAACTATATTATAAATAGTAATATATATATATATATATATATATATATATATATATATATATATATATATATTTTAGAACTATACAAAATATACACATCAAGTAAATATGTCACAGCACTTCAATAAAAATTCTACTCTGGAAGGTCTCTAGGCCATCTTCTTTTTAGACACCTCGGAGGATTATTGGGTATGGAGTGGGAAGCAAGTTGAGAAACTAGTGTATTTGAGTATTTATAGAGCTTACTATGAAAGGATAGATATCTGGTTTGCGATAAATCAGAAACGTAAGGTATATTAAGATCATTGTGGATAAGTTTGTTTGTGACGAAGTAAGGGGCATTGAGGATTTTTCGAAGGATTTTAGATTGTAAGGATTGGATACGAGATGAATTGGATGTTTTTGTGGAACCTCAAAGCTCAACTTCGTACGTCTAAATAGGTCTAATCACAATCATGTATATGAATCTTTTGTAATTAATTGGGGGCTTTGAACGTTCGTCTAGTAAATGTTGAAGTAGTCTGTAACAATAATAAAATAAAATTTACATTTGTGTAAAGAAATTTATATGTATTTATTGGAAGTCAATTCAGTAAATTTAAAGAACTTTATTTGTTAAAGTAATTTCAACGTTTCTGTTTGGTAATAAATTTACTGTGAACAATACATCGGTTCAATACAATCGTTGAATTGAATCCATTGTGCCAATGTACTTAGGGATAGACATAGGGAATAGGAAATAGGGAACAGGGAAGGCATACAGGCCCTTGGTGCGAACCTCGCCTTACTGGCTAGCTATTTAACATTCATCGCGGCAGTTCCATTTGAATATAGGAACAAGCCACTACAATAATTACATATACTACGCTCCCATCACATACGGAATAATATATTAGGTACGAATATTTGTTTAACCTGTTACTGAAGCGTCGGATTAAACTTTGCGATAAAAAATATAATTTCGTGCAGCTATTTAATAGAAATTCACCATCCTAGACAGCTGGCCAATTATAAAAAATCTAGACAGTTATAAATGGACAAGTTAATATTTCAACAGACAAGGTTGACCTTGGATCTAGGTTACAGTTTTATTCTTAAATCCATGCTATTATATAAAAGAACAAGCCATTTTTCGTTTGTGATCTACCGCGGAAACTATTTAACCAATCCTTACCTAATTTTACCATCATCTTTATAGTTCCAAGGAGGTTAAGTGATAATAAAATATACATATTTTCAATTAATTTAATATTTAAAAAACAATAATATGTTTATAACAGTAAAGTTTGATAGGTAGCGAGTGCCATTCTGCATGAGAGGTTACTAAGCTACGATGCTGTATAGAGCTTGAAATTTATTAAAAATATATTTAAATTCAATTAAATTATTTACAACAATTTAAATACGTGGTTCAGCATGTGGTTCCCAATGAAGTTTGAAAATCGAAGAATACGTGGTCAGTACCATTCCTCAACAGATCATACAATGGTAAAACCACTAAACCTGTAACAAATTTGAACTACATATTTTTCATAGTTAGTAGAAGGCTTAGCAATAATGAAATTTACAATAATAAAAATTTAAATGCACGCTGATTAGTGACAGAAAAGAGGTTTGCCACACTGTCATATTGTTAGAAATTAAAATCCAACCAAATGAAATCAATAAAATTATTTCTGCCGAATAAAAATGATTACCAAATCAAAATGTCGATACTTTGCTTTTTGATATTACCCATAATCCCCAAGAGTTTCTTAATGGACTCGGTCAATCTGGGTTACCGACTAATAACATAGTTTAATGTCTAATAATCTTTTACGTAATCTTTAACCATCTGCTAAGTGCTATTTTAACCAGTTTAAAAATACCACTGAAGAAATATCTTTCAATTGCATGCTACAATACAAGAATTTTATCGGAAAACAAATTAACCTCCAATTATTAGTTAAATTATCTCAATTCTTTACGTATGAGAGAGGGCGAAGCTGTTACGGGGGTTTTAGTTATGCATAAAGAGAATTGATAAATAATTCTTTGTATTGTTTTTTTTTTACTTTATTATTTTTATTTCCAGTTACAAATATAGTTTAAAAAAATACATCAACATTAAATAACTTTAGGGAGCGGAGTAGCTCAGAGTTCTGCGTTTAAGAATTCCTGGACTCAAGTTCTGGTAGGAGGTAAAACTTTTTTTATTTTTTATAATCTTTATTCTGGGAAACCTTGTCTCCTAAGAATAACATGAAAGTACAATATACATATAAATATATATGGTGGAATTCTAGATTTAAAAACAAATCTTCGGGTTTATATGAAAAAATAAAATAAATAGCAATTTATTCATTTATTTCAGTTGATCGCTATACCACCTCTATTTATACCCGATGGACTAGAAACAATACTTACTTATCAAGTACTGAATCTTTCATGGATTTTAGTAGTGTAGGTTTATTTAGTCTTTTTTGTTTATTTTTTTTTACAACTAAATCGGTTTGTCAAAGTTTTGTTTAACCGTACTGATAAGCGCCATTACTTTGAGGAGGTGTTGAATAACACCAGGCATTATTCCTGTATTTAATTCAACTATACAATTTAATTTAGTAACCTTTAAATAGCAACTTTGACGCTCCCACCCTTTTCTCTCTCTCTCACTCTCTCTCTCTCTCTCTCTCACTCTCTCTCTCTCTCTCTCTCTCTCTCTCTCTCTCTCTCTCTCTCTCTCTCTCTCTCTCTCTCTCTCTCTCACTCACTCTCTAAAAAAAAAAAAAAAATAATCAATTGTAATCTTTGAAAGTGGACTAGTGATTAAGATTCATTTTGGGTAGAAAGGTGTCAACAATGCAAAGAATTAAAAATTTAAAGCTTGTACTTTGTTTAGATGAACGTGTTTTGCTGGATATCTACTCTGCATGTACCGACTGTTTTCAATGTAAGCATAAAGATTAAAATTTTATATTTTAAGTTCGTTGGTATTTATTTTAGTCTAGGTATAAAAAGTTATTGTAAGAAGTTTGTTGCAAGTAATGAATAATCAGATATATTTACTGGTGGCCATGTTACTATTCTGAGTAAAATGCTAACATGAAACGATGTTGCTAAATATATTTTTGAATCCATCTCTTCAATTGATTACAAAAAGCAATTGTCTTTTATTAAATCTCAAAATTACATTAATTTATTATCATATTTTTTTAAAACATTTATTGAATTGAAAATTATTTAAAGCTGATTTGTAAATAAATTATTCAGTGTATAAGAGATCTGTTCTAAATAATTAGCAATGGCCGCTTTCGGAATACCCAAGTAGCGTAAACATTTCTGGAAGGGATACTTGCTCGTAACAGATACGGAATAATTTCACAGATAAGTTTAATTACGAATCCATTTGAAGAGAGCGTCCCTGTCAGGTGCAGGCTCTGTATGTGGGCGTTACGTAATTGTATTGTTAACAGTTTACAATTTCTCAGGGCATATGTTCATGAGTTTATAAATGATTTAGCGTTTGGCGAAATCCTGAAGCTTCAGTACAATTTTCAAATTCGTTTAATATGGCCAATGTCTAAACTATAGGATATCCACAATAAAATTGAAGCAAAGTTAAAATATAAATTTTATAGCATAATTTTTATTTTTATTTTTTTACGAAGTTCGGAGCATCTGAAATATAAAAAATTAAACTACTATCTGTATTACAACTATAAAGGTGCTAAAAATATTAGTAAAAATATTTACTAATGCATCGCTATTGTTAAAATTTTCATGGCAAACAGTTAATAATAAGTTCTTAAAAGTTATGGTCAGTACTAAAGTTCAGAAATAGATTGAGACATAAGACGAATTTTTCGAGAACTGACCTTGTAGATACATAAGTTAGATATAAAATGAAAATCACTTGTAATAACATAAGTAAAATATTGAACCATTATAAAATATCGGGACCCATTTTAACTAGTTAGGAAAAAAAATCTGGACCACTACAACACATAAAGAGTTTCGGGCTCAGCAATTAGTTAAAGACGTACTGTTATTACGCTAACGGTTGCAAAACTAAATATAGCCGAAATTACCCTCAACTGCCACATGTTTCCCTCAATTAAATGGTTGGATGAAGGGGTTATGTAACCAAACAAAATTTTGAGCAGTTTAAGTTTAAATTTATTTCTTATAGTACAGTCGAACCTGGGTAAGTGGAATCTCTTGGTGACAGGATTTCAATCCCACTTATAGAGGTTTTACTTATCCAGGTCATTAAAGCTGCATGTACCACTAAAAGAGGTTTTCAAACAACTAGTAATTGTTATAATTGTAAATATGTATTACTTGTGCAAAATTCTGGGCCTTTTGTCAACGCCCCACCAATTGGTACGAGTATATTTTTACTTAAGCACTGCCGCAGCCATGTTAGGAGACATTTTCCTAAGGGTATTCACAAGGCCGAAATCTGTTTATTTTTTCAAGTCCATCCGAACACTCATGTTCTATTTTGTTTTTACTATTCAAAATCCGGCACAATGTTGATTGTGCACTAAACTGTTTTGCGAACTCATTCCTTTACTTTCTACATTCAAGTTCACAAACAAAACTTATAATTTTACAAATTGAATAAGAATTTAGATTTCGAGACATGTTGACAGTATGAGCTTCAACTGGCAGGGAGGTTAGCAAAGATTTGTGTGTAGCAACAATAAATGAGAGTGGAATATCAATGTGCTTAATATTTACACTTTAGTGACCAATCAAAACAAAACTAACCGTATATACAAATTTTTTTCTAATTTAGAGAGGCAATTCCCACAAAGATTGATTCCACTTATAGAGGAGAAAACATTCTAGTTAAAGAGTTTATTTAAGAGGAAAATGATGGGATTAATAGTATTGTACCATTTGTAGAGGTATTCTACTTATGCAGGTACCACTTATCCAGGTTCGACTGTATATTCCTTCGGATGCAAAATGTTACATACCTTCTTCACATCTCTGTTTCTAGTTATTTTGCAATATTCAGATTTTTTTTTTCTATCTGATAATTCAGCACGTAACTCCTTCATCCGATGAAATAGGTGGTATTTTAAAAACAAAATGCGGCATAACCCATTTATTTCAATTAAGGATACCTACTTTATGGATGCTAGGTGTGCTGCAGAAGAATCTCTTGAACTTGATCCACGGATGAAATAACGCATACAATTTTGTTTCCCTTTAGCTGGACTTAAACTCGGGTCCGGGAAGCTGGCAGCCAAGAGATACCCACCAGATACCGCCCGCGCCTTTAAATTATTGTTGGGCATGATCCAATATCCCCAAAATGTAAATCAGTGGTTGGTATATAGTCTTCCAACAATGATCTGATTAATTCTTTTTTTTTTTTTTTTTCATTTGAATTGTGAAGTAAATATTGCCGATCCAAATCTATTTCATGTTAATAATCTTTTAAGGAGATATTTTTATTATGTCACAAAAAGTGTTTTTGCGCAGAGTTAAGACCATAAATCAAATCTGCTACACTTTTGATTTTTTTTTTCTAAATTATTCTCAAATGGTATTGATCATTCGTTTCAATTAATTAATATTGTCATAAATTTATCAAATTAATCTATTACAAAAATGTTTGAAAAGAAATAGAATTTTAAATATGAAGGTTGAAATGATATCAGCTATGATTGTACAGCTATTCATAGATTTTTTTATGGTCAGGTTTCGCTGATGATTGTTGCAATACGTTTTTTATCAAAGTTTCTCACAAGGATCACGATGGCAGAGGGCGTTGGTGCAGAAGCTTGTGGGTTCAATTCTCGGCTCAGTTGGTTATTATTTATTTATTTATGGCTGTCCCCTGCAATAAATAAAACCTTCCCACTCTTGATAGAAGAGGTTGGTCACTTACATGATAACCCCATCTTCCCTGCCCTATACTATAGTGGGAGTGTTTAGCTCCACCAAACCTTAAGATATTCTGTTCGTTCCAAAAACAATAAACTCAATGCAACCATAGTAAACTTAATATCGATTATAAAAATAAATTTAATTATAACTTTAATCCTTCAGTACATAAATAATTGTAATATTTGTAGTGACAATTCTGTTATTTCAGAAGCCACGATGTTGGTACCAAAAATAAGTACCGAAAATAATCGTTGAATAATTTATCTAATTTTTCAACCCTAGCTCATCAGGTCATGGTTTCTACTAGTAATCAATATTTAAAATATATAAAATACTAAAAGTAATTTATTCATTATTTTTGAAATATAAATATCTTAAGTATGATCGTCCTACCTCATATCTGTTGGTTAGTACCTTCTTGGAATTGATGAACTCGTTATCATATTTGTCTTGAATACTATTCGCCTGGATATTGCGAAATATGAATAATGTAAAATATGTTTCCAGGAATGAAGGGTAATAACCTTTTAGATGAAGTAAACAAAGCTTACATTCCATTCTTTAAACAAAAAAAAAATGAAAAGGGAAATTTATTTTTCCAAGTAAAGTAGCTTCGCTATCTCTGGTAATTTGTCCTCATAATATATTGATGTCTTCTGAGAATCCTTTCTATATTCTATTTTTTTTTCCTTTTAAATTATAGCTTAATTACAGATAATTTAAATCCCTCCCCCCCAAAAAAAGAAGAAAAAAAAAACATTAGCATGGCATCCCTAATAAAATTCCTCTCTTTATCCTCTTTAAAATAAACTTTAATAGCAATTTTAATTAATAAATTTTCATTTTTCCTATTTAATTATATTTCTCATATATTTATTTTTTGTGTTAATATTTTAAAATGTATGCATTAATCGGTGTTGCTTATGGTAACTTCGTATTTTGTTAATTAGAGGCATATTGTATTTTTTTTTAGCGAGAAAAATAGAAAAAAAAAGAAAGAAATATAGTTTCTATAAGTGTCCTACTTTCCAAATTGCGATGGATCATTTCTTTGAATTCCAAAAAATGTCAAAAAAATTGATATTTGAATGAGGTCAGTTACATATCTCTTATTCTACTTGTCGTACAAGAAAATTTTGAACACAATTCATCATAACGTGTCTTTTATAAAAATTAAAACTTGTTTTAAAAGTCTAAAACCAGCAGACAGGTTTATTTGGAATGGCGTCAGTTGCATATTGTGCTTCTATTTCTTCATGACATAAAGTTTGAACTGGTGTAACCTTTTTATTATTATTTTATTTAAGTTTTAAGATATCAATCTTTATTAAAAATTGGAATGTTAAAGATTTTTGAAACATTAAAAATATCTATTTCTGAGATTATTAATGAATATTTAATGAGTAAACGAAAAAATGTATTTTCTAAAATATAGCAAACCATAATTTTAACATTTTTTCTGTAGGTTTTGACATCAGAATACGTTTACCGTTTTAAATATGGATGTAAGAGACTAATGGTGAACAGGTAAACCCTTTTCAGGTCAAGCATTCATATTTAAAAACATTTCAATCCCCTGTTGTTGTTTTTTTTAATGGTCTTATATTGAATACATCTGTAAAACAAAAATAATTTACTTTCATTTATTTTATTTTTTTTGTTTTTAACCTCATTTAATGTTATTGAATGACGGGGCCCTCCAAACAATCTATCGAATTATGGTTACTGTAGTACACTGAAAAGAAGAGTAGGGAGGAGGCAGAACGTTGAGGAAGGCCAGCTGAAAGCAAACCTGCAATGGTTCTGGTTTTTAACCTCCTTGATTCGATACTGTGTGTCTTGGTGCGTTGATCCCGGAAATAATTTTAATTAATTTCCATCACTTAGAATGTTTTGCAATTTGCAATGTGTCAAGTGTGACGAAAAATATCACAAATATGAGATTTAGTGACATATTTAAATAGGTTCGCTACGTATAAAACGTGTAATTTTGTAGATTTTAATTGACAATGTAACATAGTATATAATATTTAAACATATTTATATACTTTATAATATATATTAAACACATGAATTTATATATTAACTCTTCTCCCAAATGTTAAATACTAAAAAAAATCGATAACCCCATATAATCGAATTAAAACATTTTATTGAATTAATTTGATAGATAAGAATATTAATTAAAAACTGTACTGAATATAACTTTATTTACAAGCCAACGTTGTATATAAGTACATTTATTATATAAGACTAAAACGACAAGAAATTGCCCGTCGTTACTGACAACTTCAACATTTACTAGACAGACGTTCAAAGCTCCCAATAAATTACTGTGTACATAGATTCATAGAATACCAGCTTAGCGTGCTTTCCATGCTTTACATAATTTCATTATTGCCTTACATATTTTTTTATTATAAGTATTATACATATCAAATAGATTATTTAAAAAAAAAAAGAAATTGCTCTCTCTGAAACCCGGTTCATGGGAACGCCGGTTATAGTACAGTAAAATAAGGCTCCAAAAGTCTGTTTTCAAAAACTGCCGAATATTTATCCTCGAAAAACGAGGATATCACAACAGTACAGTTTTTTTTTAGCGTGCTTTTAAGGGACATTATTAAAACTTCACATATAATAGACTAATAGTAAATTTAATCAGCTTTAAGACGAAAAAAGTAATTTTGAATTGGACAAAAAGTTTTGGAGATTTAGACAAAAAGTACGACAAAAATGTTTTAGCGGAGAAGTGGGACTGACCGCCAGTTGGCCAATTTCTATACTTTTTCCCAAGACCATATCTTCACGGTAAATGGTCTGATTTCGAAGTATTTTTTTTTATTTCGTAGGTAATGATTCCGGCTACAATTAATATTTATAGGATTTTTTCGAAAAAAAACCTTCTTTCTCGTGTTATAGGTAAAAAATAATAAATAATCTTATAGGTAGAAAATAAACGGTTTTATAGGTGTTTTTTCTTCTTTTTTTTTTTCCATTTTGAGTATGTAGCAGACGTCTGGCGTGGTAGCAGTTTTTTCTTCGGCAAACCTTTATTTTACTGGACTATTAATAGAGGCCCTGATAATTGGGGTCCTACTGGACACACATTTACAGAAATATATTTAACAATTTGATTGGCATTGTTTGAAGATCTATGACAACATTCGTAGCCACAATATTGGTAGGAGTTGACTGATCGAAGGGGTGGGGATGGAACTGTATAAACTGCCACCGCACTCCCACAATATGGCACCATTAATATTCACACGATGGCTAGTACAAGCTAGATATTGTCTGCTCTCTCTTGCTTTCTCTCTCTCTCTCTCTCTCTCTCTCTCTCTCTCTCTCTCTCTCTCTCTCTCTCTCTCTCTCTCTCTCTCTCTCTCTCTCTCTCTCTCTCTCTCTCTCTCTCTCTCTCTCTCTCTCTCTCTCTCTCTCTCTCTCTCTCTCTCTCTCTCTCTCTCTCTCTCTCTCTCTCTCTCTCTCTCTCTCTCTCTCTCTCTCTCTCTCTCTCTCTCTCTCTCCCCCTCTCTCTCTTTATTTTAGACTCTCTTCTTAGTTGGGGCTCCGTGGAAAGATAGCTCCTAATAAGGGCATTAAAACTAATCCGGTAGGGCGCTTTTCCGCTTAGTTTAGTGCCCTCCCTCTTCTTACTTATCTTTACTCTATTTTCTTTAATAGGCTAAAGCTTTCCTAGTTCGGCTTTACTTTTAGTGCTTTAATGATGACTTTTCATCCTTTTACTGCTTGGGGAAACTAAATGTGGCTCTTCAGCTTTTCCTTATCTAAAAAGCCAAGTCAAGATCTTTAGAAGGACTGGGATTTCCCTCCCAAAAAAATAAAAAAATAAGAGGATTACTTTTAAAATTGTATGAGGCTTTCAATTTTTTTTTAATCAGGATTTGAAAATGATATGTCTAACTGATTTCATGTATAATTGACATGGACATGTCTTTTGGCTGGGGGTCAATACTTTGCTGTTGAAACATTTTTTCAACAGCTCAAAACGTAACAATTCGCTCTGTCGGTATAGCTTGGATCGAAGTTGTTGACAGTTTTCTTATCATTAACTTAATTTTTTTAATATAATATTTGTCTGCAAGTCACTTTTTGTCTGCATTTTTTAATTGTTGGGTCTTTTTTGACACGTCCTAGCTCTGTTGGTGTTGCTCAGATTGAAAATTTGCCTACAGTTTATATATCAGAAATTCAATTGAGAATATTTTTTGTATCATAGCGTTTGTCGCTAGAACCAACCGTTTAGGAGCTGTATTGGTTTGAATGAAAATAGTCACATTTGGAACCCCAATATTCTCTCAACTTTGTTTATTTCGAATAACTAGTGATTGTTAATTCAGTTTAATTATTAATTTAAGTAATTGGATCCTTATAATTCTTAAATGTAAATCTTGAAAAGCCTTATATTATAAATAGGCATATTTCATGATCTACTGTTTTTCCCAATCAGAGAAAAACAGTTCTTTTGGGCACACATTCAAATATTTAATAAAATTACCTATTACTGAAAAATTACCTTTAATGATGGAGCTAGTCTAAAATATCAAGTATGTAAAATTATGTTTTGATATTTATGATTGTTTAAAGCATTCCAGCTTCATATTGGGCATTCACAATGGAAAATAATACTTCTCTAATAAAGGATACATATTTTTATGTTACTTAACATAAATACTCTCGGGACTCGATTAAGCAAGACTTTTTTTAAAATTTTATTTTATTTATATACTTTTTATTTAAAAAAAAAAAAGAAAAAAGAAAAGTTTTATAGCTTAACAAGACATTAGACAATCTTTGTACAAGTATTACTGAAGGAAAAACTGGAGAGTGAAGAAGAATTTGCTGGGTTAGAGGCACTTTAATATTTAGATGCAGCACTGATGCAACATCCTTCGATTTGATAATTTTTAGATAATGTAATGATTTTGCGGTGGTAGATAGAATTTATTACTAAAAAAAAAAAAATTAAATTAGAAATTTATATCCAAGCCATAAACTTTTTGATTTAGATATGTAATAATGTTACATGTTATGCATTTTTTTTGAGTCGATTAACCGAGCATTGGGTTGTCCCTGCCTACTGCGACCCCGCCCAGGTCTGTTAATCGGGTTACGGGTGTATAGTTGGGTATATTTTTTTACGATTACTGGGATGCAGATTTTTATATTATATGCTGTTTTTTGCCTTCTTATGCTTATCTGCCTAAAATTTAGCTAGATAATGTCGAAACGAAACAAAAGTATTCAGAGTGAAAAAAATCGTTTTCTATTTTATTTTACAATTTGCATTAGGACTTAACGACTTTACTTCGAGATCTCGAATCTAAATTTATTCTTTGAAAGGGTAAAAATTACCGTATCAAATGGTCGATTAGACAAACTATTTGATTATGTCTAAAGAATAAATATAAAAAACGTTTTCCACATTCGGGTACTTTGCATTTGATTCGACGCACCATTAAGACTAATATTTCTCTTCGGAATATATTTTGTTATCTAAGGAATAAAGGAACCCCTCCAGCGGTCCACTGCCGCCCCTCTCCCTGCTGGATGGTGTACCAGAGGCCCCCCGAAGAACAGCGGCCCTAAGAGAACCCATAAACTGGCGGCTCTGAGGCAATCCGGCCAGCGCAGCAGATCCCCCCCCCCCCGCTTTAGTTTATTCAAAGTTCACTTAGCCACGCCTCCAGGACATAAATTCAAATCCTCCCTATGACAGCCGGAGGAGCTCCTCGCTGCGGAGGCAATCGTGATTTTATTAGGCGTGGCGAAGCCCAAGGTGGGGGCTTAAGTCCTGACTTTATTTTGGGCTTATGTAATATCGGCGGGGGGGTTGAAAAGGAGGGCAAATATTCGGAAGTAATATCGGAGGAGACCCCTCAAAGAGGCGACCTAAACCCACTTCTCTCTACCCCGATTTATCAGCCTGTTTCTTGTGTCAGTCTCTTTGTCATGACAATATCCCCTCTCGGTCTGTTCACTTCAGAGTCTCTCCCTCGTCTCCTCACCCCTCACAGTTATTTCACTTGAAACAGACTTACCTTATTTGCGGTCATCTAGACGTTTTCTTTATATTTTAACTTGGTCTAATCGATGACATGTCACTGTACAAACGTTACTAGCATTTAGGACATGAGATAGTTTTAACTTAACCTATACTTCACACTTTTCTTATCTTTAGTGCAAAACCCGGGTTCAATGTTATATCCCTCACAAATTACATTATATCACATATACTATTTTTCAGATCCGCCTGGATCTGACGATTTTTGGCGGCCGAAGGATATCCTTGGCCACTCTCCTCTTACACTTAGAATTAGTTTGTTTATTTCGTTTAACGTCACTTTATGCTGCTATGGCTAATCGGACGATGCTACGGTGGGAGTCCTAAATTTTGCCTATCCAGGTATAATTAGGATAGGGATCTTTAACGAGTACATGACATCGCACAGGCTCGGGACCCCCCATTTTTACGTCCCTTCCGAAGGACGGCATAGCTATGGATTTTTTAATCCCTTTAAAAAATCCTAAGGTCATCTGCCGGGCTACGAACCCGCGATCTTGGGTTTAGTAGGTTGCTATGCTAACCACACCACAGGTGACCCCCACTTAGAATTAGTTTTCGTCCTTAAGTATACTATTTTTTTTTTTTTTTTTTTTTAACGATTTTATTAGTTATTTTACGATTTTATTAGTTATTAGTTATTTTATTATTAGATGGCGGAAGAACATCTTTGGGCCACATATATATATTAGTTTTCGTCTTTAAGGATAATATGTTGAAATATTCCAGGATTTAATGAAGGATCTAATCTTATCACTAATAATTTATTATCATGCCTGGAGATTGTACCACTGGGTGCTGACTCCTTCATGCCTGATCATGTCTATTGTATTAATGTAACTTCACCTTTACCGGTTGTAAACAAAGTGTTTATAGGTGTAAATAATGTACTTTAATTCATTTGCTTCTTTCTAGTTCGGCCATCTGTGGTCGACGTTCAACAATTCAATCCTTACTCTTCCGTTCTTTCTAATACTTCTTCATTACCTCTGCCTAATGTTTTCTCCTTTCTTCTTACTACCATCTATTAATTTGTGTTTTAACTATTTCTGAAAGTTTGATAAAAATTAATTATTCGGTAATTTTTTGCTCTTTATCGATTGTTCATAACTCTTTTATTTATTATAGGTAATATATTATTATATATTATATATTATGTATACATATATTATATGTATATATGATGTAACATAATATGTTACATTTAATATATATAATATATGTAACGAAGTTTGATGTTTTGAAATTTTTGTATGTTCTTAGAAGTGATGATGAATGCTTGACATTCGAACCTAGTTCTCGAATAAAAATAATTCCAATAGTAGTGGCAATTAATTCGTCATCTTGGATGTTCTAAATCTTCTGTACCATCATGTGTACCTCAAGTGACAAATATAAAGGGCTCAAATAATATAATTCTCTGAAAACTGCGAGTGTGTACATAACCTAAACAGTTTGCAAACAAACTATACAATAAAGGCCGATTAAGATTAAATTTTTGTTTGGATCTAGTCGTATTTGATTCGTAAGCCGTATTGTTTAATAATAATAAGAAATTATTAAAGTATTTACAATTACAAATCATTTTGTCTCAATTCTCTACATGATTAACATTCATACATGATTTTGTATCAATAAATACACTGCACATCCTTTAATTAATTGAATTTAATACACATTCATTAAAAAAAAAATAATAATTAACTACTTTGCTGTAATTATTCAAATAAAAATGATTAACCTCTAACCTGATAGAACAAAATCCAATTTTTTTATTGTTGATCGAGGCCTCCTACCAACTCCTTTATGGGTATCAGTGAAATATTAGAGCTAGAAGAGAAGTAGGAAAAAGATAGACTCCATAGATTAGTGGTTTATTGCCCAGAGTAAAAAAAAAAAATCTCTATCGATTAGGGTTTATTTATTGGCAATATACTTGTGGCTCATTTCATAAATGAGGCCGGGAGAGAAATGGCGGAGAAAATTGGTTGGGACGAGGACATTGGCTTGGATATCTTAATCATTTCGATAGGTG
The DNA here is from genome assembly GCA_003667255.2 of Euschistus heros. Taxonomy (NCBI): domain Eukaryota; kingdom Metazoa; phylum Arthropoda; class Insecta; order Hemiptera; family Pentatomidae; genus Euschistus; species Euschistus heros. Next base: position 411,405 of record RCWM02000372.1, on the reverse strand, counting down.
GGCAGTTCTCTTAGCCAGATTGGTTTTAGCTAGAATCGTTTTTGGGTTGCCTCTTCTCATCTGTCCACTGTCTTAAATATTTTCCATGGCCAGAAAACAGTTGGGGTTAGAAACTTCAAATAAATATACTTCTTCATTACTTCATTTTCCGCAGACAAGATATAAATGAATGAAAGGCTTAGTGAATCCGAAATATCGGTTTTGACCATCATTACGATATCACATCTCACTATATTTCCCTAATCTACAATTCCCATATCGGACCATTATTCGTTAAAAAAAATTTAATGCAATGCATAAATAATAAATAAAACAAAAATAAGACACATACAGATAAAATACATCCAAATTACCTTTTTTCAGGTCAGGGATACATATTCAAAATCATATAAATTCATCATATTCATTGTTCTTTTTTCTTTTTTATTGCTCTAATATTGAATAAATTTATGAACAAAATAATTTACTTTTATTCGCTACAATTATTTTTTTTGTTTTTTAATGTTTTTGAACGATGGGGCACTAAACAAGTTGTACACTGTGCCCAGAAAAGAGTTAAACAGTAATAGTACACACTTTCACATATTTAGAATATTTATATTCAGACTAGAGATCCCCAGATCGTCTTTTCCCCACCAGATATCAAGCAGAACACCGGGGAATTCTAGCTTTTCTTTGGTTTCACTGGTTCATGGACCAGTTGAGGAAGAATGAGTGCGATATGTATGCAAGCGATTTGGACTTCTAGGGGCCAGTGCCGTTTTATCCTAAGAGGAGAATTATATGGATAAGTGGAGCTGAATAAAGATAATGTTAACAAAATAATACAATAATATAATGAGAAATCATAAAAACATCTTTTAAATTCGTTGTTTCGTGGGCAACGGTGTTGGCCAATTTCATAAGAAACGATATTATTCAGACTATGCATTGGTAATTGCGATTTAAAAAAAAAAAAGCAATCAGTACTGTGCAGCATTTACGAGAATGTCTTTGCATTTATGAAGAGTCTTCTTTGCAGACACTGAAGAGACGGTAGCTAAATTGTTTTAACTCGATAACTGGCATTGCCATTCAGTAAGTATAAACTAAACTGAATGGCATCGCCAATTATAGGATGTTGGAAGTTCAAAAAACAAAACATTATTAAAATATTTTTTATCTAGATTTCAAGAAGTTATAGAAGAAAATAGACTTTAATTTGAGACAACTTAAACGCTAAAAAAAAAAAAAAAAAAATTGTATTTCTTTTTACAGCCGTATTAAAAAAATACATCCAGCAAATATGCGGTAATTACAATGCAATGCAGTAACATGACAAAGACTTGTAGAGAAACTACTCATTGCTTGCATATTCAAAATAATTACACTCAAATTTAAGTAAGTGATTAAACAGTTCTTTTGATTTTCTGCGATTATGATCTACCTAGAGCCATTAATTATTTATTATTTTCGAAAAATTTTAAGTTTCACCTCGAAAAAGATAAGCTAATTGCAGCCGATCCATCACTATTTTTCAAATTTAACAGCTCTGTTTTGGACCTTAACGATAATGATGTTTGTTTACGAATTTATGAGCTTTATCTGTTTTCCTTTTGGGCAGGCAAGGCGCCACCATTTAGCGGTTCAATTGTTGAATGGATTCGAGTAAACAATTGTGTAATATTTTGCACCTTCAGTTGTTTTGTTTGTACTATCGGTCGCCTCTGGCATGCTGATTACGACGCAATATTTCGCTTCTCTCAAAAATATAAAAAGCCATATGCGTTTTTGTTGTTTTAATTTAGAAATATATCGAAACTAGCATTCCCAGCCGCGACTACGCCCGCTCACACAAGTAAGGAACTTGAATAATTTTAACTAATAATTGAACTTTTGTTTGTTTATCGATAAAAATCTAGTATTGAAGCATGCAATTGAGCATAATTTCTGAAATGATATTTTCACGTGTTGAAGTAATCTCGTTAAAATTGCTCTGAATAAGTGTGTGAAAATTATGTAAAAGTATTAATAGTCATCCAATTTTTCATTTTAAGGTATGAGTTGCTAATCCAGATGGTCGGAGACTATAAAAAAACTTGCGGATGGATGCAATAGTACAGGTACTTTTCACTTTGCAAGAGCAGGCTGTTGTTCAATCAAATTTTGATGCAGTCGGTCAATATTTTTGCGATGCGATGTTGCCTAGAAATTTTCTCCCTAAGCAAAATGGATTACCCCATCAATCGAACACCACACAAAAATTTGATGAAAATTTTAAAAACCAACAGCTAATGATTCTGTCATTTTTACTCCCTATATCAAAAGCTTGATACTTACTGGCCACCGATATCGCCAAGTTAAAAATCATAAAATAAAATTACTGGAAAATCTTGTGTTTTTATTTTATTTTTAAAATGAAACTAAAATCAGTATGCCATCTTCGGAAATAAATAAAGACTGTTGGCCAATTAAGTGTTTTCTTATTTATATAAGATAATTTTTTTTTTGGAATCACAGACAACGCCTTAATCCCTTATACACCTATACACCTAAAAACCCTTTTAAAAAAATGTGTGTTGTTTTGAGCATTTTTATTTATAATATATATTTGTATTTATTATATATATAGGCAGATATATATATTTTTTTCCCTCAAATTTTAGTGGACTATAATTTCCTTAATTCTAAATATTTTATGGTTTAGTTTTAAAATATAAAGAAATGATAATAAAAATAAATAACCTTTGGTAACTTCAACGTTTTTCTGAAACCACTCGTGTAACTTGTTTTCTAAGATCAAATATACTGCTAGCCTTGAAGATAATATTGCATCCAGGATGAGAAATGGTTCATATGCGTTCTAAGGTAAGTTAAATCTGTTGATGCGAAGTGGAACCAGGCCAGAGCTGTGGACGTTATGCAATTGAGTTTCACAAAGTATTGACCATGCATCCGTCCCCTCAAATCTTGAATTATATTGTTGGCCCAACGTCAAATATTCAAATGTTTTCAGAAGGAAATAGGTTTCCCCTCAAGGTCCTCTCCTGTTTACTTTAAGCATGAGTCAAATTTTGCGAAATGCATTTCAAGGGCATTTTTTTTAAATAACTGACTTACTGATGCGTAGAGCTACGCTAAGGTCAACCTTAACGATATGGCTGTTTCAGATTATTATATGCTACTCAGGTATTTCTTTCAATTCAATATAATAAGATATCTATACTATAATATAAAAGGACAAGCTATTTTTCGTTTGAGATCACTAACCGCGAAAACTTCTGAACCAATCAGTTCTAAATTTTAACCATAACATCTTCATAGTTCAAAGAAGGTTGAGCAATAATAAAAAGATATTGCCATAAAAAAGGGATAAATATGTGATGCACAGTGAAGTTTGCTACTCATCAGCAGCAGTTCGATAAAAATGGTCTCTAAGCTATTTTCTTTTCAGACGCCTCAGAGGATTATCGGGAATCGTGTGGGAAGCAAGTTTAGATATTAGTGGATTTGAGTGGCTATGGAGCCTACTATGAAAGGTATCTGGTGTGAGCTAAATCAGCAACATATGAAACATTAAAATCTTTATGGATACGTTTATAGGTGACAAATTAAGGAGCATATGAGAATTTTTTGAAGGATATTGGATTGTAAAGACTGGATACGAGATGATTATATGTTTATATAAATATGTATGATGATACGCGTTATGTCGAGAGATGGGACGCGTAGAAATATATGCACCCATTGCAAGGTTACTGCAATGTGGAAAACTAGAAAACCATTATAAGACTGAAACGTTGATATCTAAATAAATTAATTTATAAGCATTCTTTTTAGGTTGAATGATTCCTCTCAAACCATAATCAATTTTAATTAACTATCAATAATTCACCACCTACCTTTTAAGATGTTATAAACTTAACCCTGTGAGCAATAGTTTTCCAAGTCTACAAGTTGAATATTTATGAACCAATGATAAATAATAAAACCGAGATATAATAACAGAGATTATTTTTTTAAGCATGACATAATGATAAAATCATATGACACAGAATAAAATCATAATTGACCATGTTTTTTTTGTTTTTTTTGTTTCCCTTGAAATTTGGTTCAATATATTTTGAAACATATATTTTATTAATGAAAATAAATTCGGGCACTACTTTTCACTGACTAACGACATCCTCGAGATCCCGGAGCTGGGTCACATTAAATTATCATGGTGCCTGCTCTTTCTTGGAACAGTGTACATTTTTAACAATCTTGTGACTAAGGGGATCGTTGGAATTCTTTTGTTTTATCTCCCATCAGCTACCATCTTAATTGCCATCCTGAATAAGTGTGTTTAAAGTTTAAATAAATTCAGTTGTGCGTAACTCACAGAGTCTGGTATATTTAATTGGAGAGGTGGATTTGTTGAATGTAGGTAAATACAACTGTCTATATATTTGAGGGGTGTCAAACCAGAAAAAAAAGTAATGCTAAATTAAAATATCTTTTTTTTTAAACTTGTATGCCTACGTTTCGGCCACAACATTGATGGTCAAAAGCTACTAACAGCATTGATACAATAGTAAACAGGATACATCAAATTTAAAAAAAAAATTAAATAATAAATATTACCAAAAATGGAAACTGAAAGTGACCACAAGCAGATCAGAAGCAATTATTTTCAGCAGATTACTCATAGACTATTATATACATAGTTAGTACCTCTTAGTGTAAAAAAAAAAAAAAAAAAAAAAAAAAAAAAAAAAAAAAAAAAAAAAAAAAAAAAAAAAAAAAAAAAAAAAAAAAAAAAAAAAAAAAAAAAAAAAAAAAAAAAAAAAATAAAAAAAATTGGGTGAAACTAGATAAAAAAATGTAGAAAAATGCCGCAGACCTCACCTTTTTATTACAATCCGTTTCAGATATTCGATAAATCAAAGACTTTTTTGGGGAAAACACGGTTTCTACCATAAAAACTGTAATATCCCCATTTTGTTTAAACATTTCTCAAATTGTGATCACATTTTCGGATTTAGCATTAAATTTCATACAAGAAAAGAGTACACGTAACCTTGAATTTTACAAACTTGGTATCTAAAGAACAGCTTGATATTCACCTTATATAGGGAAGTCACAATGTCTTATATTACTTCAAAGCTCACTGTTTTTCGAAAAAAACCATCCACAAAACGTCAAATCTCAAAAAAACTTGCAAATTTAATCAGCTTTCGAAACATATGTTAAACGTAATGATTTTATTTCAATTTCATAAAGAAATTCCTTTTCGAAACCGAAAAAATATGGTGTTCTCATTTAATGTTAACATAACATTATGACAATCTTTTAATGAAAATATGCATTTTAAACACAATAAACTCTTCATTGGAATATAAAACAAAGAATTTTGCCGTTAGCTTCTGAATGCAGATTGTGTTAAAGAAGACTGTTTTTTGAAGTGAATTTTATGGATCTGCATTCAGAAGCTAACGGCTAAATTGAGGACTATGTTGATTATCATTGCATTTTAAACATTTCACTGAACCTCTAATAAAATAAATCCTAAATAATAATAATAAATAAATAAATGTAATAACATAAGATCCTCTGATCAGGTGTCGCTTTATTGGCAGTTTTCCTTTATTTTCTATTAAACAATAATTTTTTTCTTTGCTGTTCATTCCAATGAAGAGTGTATTATGTTTAAAATCCACATTTTCATTAAAGGATTGCCATAATGTTTTATTTACACATGTAACTGATGTATATGCCAAATGAAAACACCATGTTTTTTTCGGTTTCAAAAGTACATTTCTCCATAAAATTGAAACAAAATCATTACGTTTAACATATCATTCGAAAGCTGATTAAATTTGCAAGTTTTTGTAAGATTTGACGTTTTGTTGGTAGTTTTTTCGAAAAACGGTAAGCGTTGAAGTAATATAAGACATTGTGACTTCCCCAAATAAGGTGAATATGAAGCTGTTCTTTAGATACTAACAATAAGTTTGTAAAATTCAAGGTTAAAGATACTCAGCTATTATAGAAAATTTAATTCTAAATCCGAAAACGTGGTCAAAATCTGGAAAATATTTAAACAAAATGGAGATATGGTGGTTTCCTCAAAAAAGTCTTCGATTTGTCACATATCTGCAACGGATTGGAATAGAAAGGCAAAGTCTGCGGCATTTTGCTACATTTTTGATCTAGTCTCACCCATTTTTTTTTTTTTTTTTTTTTTACCAAGAGATGCTCACCCTGTATATAAAGCAGTCATTTGAACTGAAATTACTTATTCTGCACCAGTGTGGAGCAAAACTTCTGCTACCAACCACAGTAAACTAGAAAGGATTCAAAATTAATGCTTTAGAATCATCAATGATTACTCACGATACCCTAAAATATCAAATATGCTATACGACATAGATCAAACATCACGATTTTAGAAAATTCACTTATCCAAGAAATCGGTAAGTACAATAAAACATCTCTCAAAAGATATAACCACTAAAGACCAAAACATGTACTCCTAACGTATCTCAGTTTACTGTTGTTATGCTAAATATTATTTATTTATATTTTTGTATATTTTTTAATTTTTCTACTGTTTATTAAACAATATTAAAATTTAAAATCTATCTATTATTGAAAAAAATATGTTAATCATGTAGAGGATGCCGGAAGAGGCCAGAAAATTGATTCTTAAAAGATATTGTAATTGTAAATATGTAAATAATAATAATATATATTGATAGCCTTCGTCATGGGAGATAAAAAAAATAAAATAAATTAATAAAAAAAGAGCAAGTCATGGGCCTTGCCAAGGAACCTGATTACAGCTCCGGTTTATTAGTGAAATACAATTTAGATTTGTATATGACATTATTTTTTTCAAGATTAATTTTTTATAATTTTTATGTTAGTTATAAATAATATAACTGATATATAGTGTATTAAACAAATAGATATTTTATAAATAATATATAGTGAATTAAAAAGATATATTTTTTGGGATTTTGCCAATGAGTTTCTTCGTTGCTAATAGTTAATCTACTGATTCACCAACGACCTTCCCGGCAGTCCAACATCGAATTCGATCAAGATTGTTTCGATTATTCTTCATCGGGAAAAAATCGATACCGATTGATAGGCCTCAGGAGAGGGGGGGGGGGATAAAACATGCAAAAAATCCTAAATTATATCTCGAGTGATGTGGTTTTTTTCACCAAAACATTTTTATTTTAGAGTAGATCAAATGAAAACAGGAAATATAAAAATATTATTATTTTTCTTGTTGAAAAGTTTAATCATCGAGTAAGCTAGCCTTATAAATTTTATTAATATAAATAATGATGTCAGAGTTTTACCCATCAATACGGATATAATTTATCAAACTCAAGATATAAAATGAGATTTTCAACACGTTTTTATTTTAGGGCTCTCAGATGAAAAGAGAATTTTTTTTTTTTCAACGTAAAATCACCAAAAGAATTTGGATCAAAATCGGCATCGGAGAATCTGGAATGTTTCTCTCAACAATAGATACCCTGAAAAATCGCACTTTAAATAAATATAAATTAATTTCGTAAGCTGTCATATAATCGGATTCTTCTTGCTCTTGAATAGAGACATTTATTAATGTACGGTGGCATTGGTGGTTAAGATTTCTTTTATATTAAATTATACTAAAATTTTCTTGTTATATTTTTAAAAACCTGAAAAAAATTAATGAGAAATATTTTATCAAGTACTAAAAAAATTGTTAAATATCAGGTTTAAATATGTAACTCAAATTCAAACTCAAATTGTATTGTTTGAAGCGATTTTTCTGTTATGTTCGCCGCAGCTGTTCCGTTTAAAGTAATCTACTCTTGATATAGATTTAGTTTTGGCAGGGCTCTATGACAGCCTTCTGTATAATTTGGCTAAATTTACCGTTCCCAGCAACATTCTGATAATACGATTCTCTGTATCGCCTTCATATGTGAACTAATTAATTTTATTATAAACAAAATTTAGATACAAGAAAATATTTGATAAATAGTTTATTGAGTTCAATTAACATTACCAATTACTTAATGTTTTTATCGTTCATTTCTTTTTTAAATTATTACTTAAATTGTTTGGAGAGATATTGAACTCATAAAATTTACTACTACAAAAGTTTTTTTTATAATGTTTTAGAATTTTATATTGACATTTTCCGCATCGATTTAAGAAATGTTATTTCAATTATTTTATTGTTAATGATATAATTTCAAAGGGCAAAAAGATAATGGTACGCTAAACTAAAATCTAATATAGATAAGTAAACGTCTGTTCGAAATACGAATTGTTGCCTTTGAAGGTTGAGCTTCCCTAACTAACTCAAGTTGAGTAGGAAGGGCGGGTTATCCTACAGGTTACCAACCTTATTGGTTATAACCAAATTAAAAAGTGGAAAATTATGTCTAAGCTTCTTGGAGCTTGGTATGGATGTGTGAGATGTTGTGATGACCGAAAATATAATCCTGGACCCCTGGGCATTGTATACTACCACTTGATGGTGATTTAGTTTTAATATTATTTTTTTTTCGTTATCACCTATATTTGCATATGGTATATATTAGATTTTGAATTTTTTAACTGTTGAGCAAGAGCGTGTAAAAAGAAATAAGGATAAAACACCACACCAAAAAAGTAAAGACCTGTAAAAAAAGCATATCTCTGTCAAAAATTGAATGTGATATTAATAATATATGTTTTGCATATCATCGGTATCTAAAATAAATATTTTTTTTATTATTTCATTGGAAGTTAATGAAAACTTTAATTCTTGTGTTTATTCGTCATAATCTCTCATGTAGAATGGTGCTTGCCACCTACCTGTGATTTTTCAAACTTAACTTTTTTTCAAATATTATTGACTTTTTATTACCTCCATACGTCGTAAGTGGTACAGGTATTTTTTATTATTGTTAAACCTTATTGGAACTATAAAGATAATGTGGTTAATATTTGGTAGAGATTGGTTTAGTAGTTTTCGTGGTTAGCGATCACAAAGTAAAATGGCTTGTCCTTTTATATAATATTTTAGATAAAGGTATCATTTTCTTTAGAACAATAATTTCATAATTATGAATTTAGGTGATATTGTTTTAAGATGGGTTTAAAACCACTGCGAATTTTATATCTTTTTTTCAGGATGAGACCTAATAACAGTTTTTTAAATTAATTTTTCTATTTTAAGACTAAAACGACAAGAAACTGCCCGTCGTTACAGATTACTTCAACATTTACTAGACACACGTTCAAAGCTCCCAATAAACTACAAAAGACTCATATACATGACAGTTATCAGACCTCTTTGGACGTACGGAGTTGAGCTTTGGGGATCAACTAAAACATCCAATTTAACTTTTGTTTAATCCTTACAATCCAAAATCCTTTGAAAAATCCTCAATGCTCCTTACTTTGTCACCAATAAACTTATCCATAAAGATCTTAATATTCCATATGTTGCTGATTTAGCCCACACCAGTTACCTATTCTTCCATAGTAAGCTTCATAACCACTCCAATCTACTAGTCTCCCAACTTGCTTCCTTCTCCATCCCTGATATTCCTCAGAGGCGTCTGAAAAGAAGATGGCCTGGAGACCTTTTAGTGTAGATTTTATTGAAGTGCTACTAGTGAGTAGTTCTTCACAAGTTAATTACATGCCATGGTATTCACTGTCAACACAGTTACTTGTTGTATATTATTTTGTACAGTTGTAAATATCAATAAACGGTAAAACCAAACAACTTGTCAAAAAGAATACATTAATTGTGAAGGTGATGTATATAAAAAAATGTTAATGCTTCATCCTGAGGATTTTAAAGGAGAATTATAAAATCATATTTTCAGACGCCTCAAAGATTTATATTTAGGGGATAAAATGGGAAGCAGCTTGAGATGCTTGTGGATTTGACTAAAACGTATGCATTTGAAAAACTGTTGTTTTGCATATGTATACGTTTATTTCCACTTGTGATCAGATATTTTTAATGTAGTTTCTCTACATATGACTGAAAGAATTTTTAATATAGTGCTACTGATGAGTAGTTCTTATCAAGTTTTAACATGTTATTGTAATCGTTGTCAATACATTTGCTTAATGTATATATTTTGTACAGTTGTAAATTTCAATAAATGTATACAAAAAAAAATCTATTTTAAAACAACCAAAGTTTAGGAGATAATCTTTTCTCCTTCAAATGCATCATTTAAGTCTCTCTAATAATCATTGATTAGTCCATAAAAAATAATAATTATCTTACGATAACTTCAGAGGAATGGCTGGTTCAATGATGTAGGTTCCCTTTCTATTTAAGGTGCCTATTTCCTCTTAAATAAAATTACTTATATTCATTGTATCGCACGTTGTACAGTTGTGATATGAATAAATTTTCAAAATAATTACTGTATTTCACGTTTGATTCCGACCAAATTAATTGAAGTATTGTACAGATAGTTCCTATTGTGGGATGTATTGAAGAGATGTGGGATGTGTAATGTTATAGAGATACTCGTTAGCAGAGAGCAGCCTCCATGATATAGCAATTAGCGATAATTAGGAGATTGTAATTGTATACTTAGCCGCTCAGTTGGAGCATAGGGTCAGTCAGCTAATGAATGCTCTTTGTAAGTATCTGATGTATCTGTCTATTAATTATATTATAATTAATACCAAGAAGTACAGGGAAGCCGGGCTTAAAGCAACGTGCAATGTTTCCGTCTGAACTCAACATGGCTCGGCAAATATTTCATTAAAGTAAATTCATACTAGAATATGATTTTCCCACTCTTATAAGTAAAGAACTTAATATAATTGTAACTAATAACTGAAGTTTTATTTCTCTATCGATAAAAATCTTGTATTGAAGTATACAACATAGAATTATTTTTTAAATATTTTCACGCATAACAGTGATTTATAGCCTTGTATGTAAAATAATATTATTATACTCTTAAATAATCTTAAAATTACGTAGAAGCATAATGAGACATCCAATATTTAATTTTAATGTATGAGTTGGTAAACCTGACGGACAGAGACTATCAAGAAACTCTTGCAGACAATAAACTGTATTATCAGTGCTTACCACTAAAGGCTCATGAATCATATTTTTTACACACAATATCAAAAAGCAAAGATCTAAGATTTAATAATAGTTTTTATTCTCATATATTATCGCTTTTCAATAACAACTTTATTGAAAATGAATTGATTTTATTATTGCTAAACCTTCCTGGAACTATTGAATATGATGTGGTTAAAGTTTGGTACAGATTGGTTGTGTAGTTTTCGTGGTTAGTGATCACTAGGGACCGGATTTATAAGTAAAATAAAACATGAAATATATACATGATTTACTTTTTATACGTGATTTACTTTTTCATGAATATGTAAATAAAATAACAAATATTTAATATAAAAAAACTAATCTATTTTATTATAGTAAGGTAATTAACATAATTTTAATACATATGTAGACATCGTGATTTTACGTTATCGTCAAGACGGAAATTAAAATAAAAAAAAAATAATGATTTATTCCTAAAAACTATTAGAAGTTTCGACATTTTTAACTGATCAAATGTAAAGTTACTTCGATCTGAAGGTAGAATATTTTTGCATCTGCTAAATAAACGCTCCACGTCTACCGAAGTATTGGGCGCCCATTTGAACGCTGCAATTACGTTAAGTGTGAGCGAAATTTATTTTCTAAAATTCTACCCACTAAGAATATGAGCATTTCTTCTGATTTCTTCAAAACCATTTTTTTCTCATCACATCCTCAAGCTTAAAAAAAAAATTTTTTTACATTTGAAATCAGTGAATCTTTATCTTGAAACTCACTTCGTGCATCCTCAGCAATTCTATGGCAATGAGCTAGACATGTAACGTGAATTAATTTTGGGTAAAATATTTTAAGAGCTTTTCCTGCATTGATTATGTACGGCACAGAGTCTGTAACAAAAAGCAAAACGTTTTTATGTTGTACGCCCCAGACTAAAGTACACCCATAGAATCATTAAAAAATTGGGTAATTGTTGCGTGTTGCATTTTTCTAAAACTTCCATACTTAAAAGCATTGGTTTTGTTTTTTCATTGGATATTTTCCTCACAATGGCATTGGCCACATACCGTGATTCAACATCCGTTGTTTCGTCTATGCATACCCATAAGGGCCTGTATTAAAATTTGACTTACTAGTTGAGGAAGACAAAAGAAGAAATATAGCTTTGTTTCAGATTTATGTTCTTTTCCTTATTTCCTTGTACATAAGTGTTGAGATACGTAGAGTTACTAGAAATCGTTGGTTTATTGACACTTTTTTTCCACAACTATCACATAATAAAACATCACCATCATAACATAACCACCCCATGAAAAGTTTCGTCGGGAAACTCGCTAATGTATTAGGCTTCGAAGTCGATTTGATTTTGGGCATTTCAACTAAATGATAACAAAACCAACTCTCGACATGAAATGAAACAAATTTTGGATAGAAAAGTGGACATTGAAACGCTTTTTCATACTCGACAACCTAATAGAATTTTCAGGCTCAGGCACCTTCCACAATTCACTGAATTCATAAAAAAAAAAAAAAAAAAAAACTTATAAAACTTTGCTTCTGTTTTTCTTGGTTTGTTTTTCTTCAATTTTCATTGTTAACTAAATATGGATAAAAATATGTAAAAAACAGTAAAATATGAAAAAAAAAATATGTAATTTCGTCCAAATATGTACAAATGTGTAAAAAAAAGTTTTAATTACATTTTAAATTGTACGAAACGTAAAATAAACTATCGAAGATTGATACACTAGGTTCAAAAAACAATATGTAAATACATATAAATCCGGACCCTAGTGATCACAAACGAAAAATGGCTGGTCCTTTTATATATATATATTTTTTTTTTTTTCTCTTCTGAAGTAACCCTGAAGAAGAGGCGTTTATTTTATAGTTGTGCATACACCATGCAAAAAGCATATTATATGCATATAATGTTTTAGGTAGCGTTTCTTCTTTAATACAACACAATATTTTTAAGTTTCAATAACTTTCAACAAAAATAAAAAGATAAAAAAAAAAAATAAAAATAAAAAATAATTAAAACTGAAAAAGAAAAATGAGTATAAATAAAAATAAAATGGAAAATTTGTCAATGCACAATTAGTTGTTCACAATTCTTCAAGTAGTGTTACTGCAGTTTTAAATCATTGCTGTATTCCAGTAGTTTCCTTTTTATACTTGCGGTATAAAGCTTCTTGTTGAAGAGGCCATGTACCCCCTTCCATTAGAGAAGCCCTAACTAATTTGTGTCTTTCGTCTTCGTATAAGTGGCAGTCATTTAAAATATGCAAGAATGTTTGTGGAGTTAGTCCGTCACATTCACAAGCGTCTGAGTTTTTTTAAGTGAAATCGTTTGAGATAATGGTTCGTTGGTCCGTGTTCTGTAAGTAATTGAGTTAGTTTGTGATGAGTACTTTTGGCTATTTTATAGTTTTGTGGTGTTATATTTGGAATGTATTTCTGTAATGGTCGTCCTTTAGTAGATTGTTGCCAATGCCTGTTCCAGTCCTCAATCAAGTCAGTTAGTATGTATTTTTTTATATACGTGAAAGGAACTGTATTGTATTCGTAAGTTAAGTTTGTATCATTAGCAGCTGTCTTAGCCAATGTGTCCGCTTTTTCATTACCTGATATGCCACTATGTCCTTTTATCCATGTCAGAAACGTTCTTATGTCACGGTCCATTAGTTTTATTAGATTTTTTCTAATATTCTTGTACAGTAAGTGTGTCTTGTATTTTATTATTTTTTATAGAGTCTATCACTATTCTATTGTCAGTATATATATTGTAAGTAAATTTTGTGTAATCTGTTTGTCCTAAAATATAATTAGTTGCTTTTAGTACTGCCAGTTTTTCAGCTTGATTGTTCGAGCAGTTCTGTCCTAGTTTGTACAATTCTTCGTGGGAAATTCCGTTACGTTCAGTCGTAAAGGCACATCCTACTTTGTCTCCTTGCTTACTTCCGTCTGTGTATATGTCCATTATATCAGTTTCTAAAGTGGGTTCTACTAGTTCGTCCATGTAATGTAAAAGTTTTGCGTGTACTGCGGGGTGTAAACGTTGTTCTGTGGTTAGTTCACGTTCGATATTGTCATAGTTTATGTCTTTGTATCCAATCGTGTGTCTTTTTATTCATATATTGTAGTCAGTTTAGTAATTTTATAATTTATAGGTAACGTACCTGCTAGTACACAAGCAGCATCGTAAGAGACCGTTTTGAAAGCTTTGCAAATTCTTAATGCCATTAACCTCTGTACCCTCTGTAATTTTGTGAGATTAGCCTGTTTCTTGGCTCCCGATTCCCACACAGGTATGGCGTACAAAAGTTTTGGAACTATTGCGCCTTCATAGATTAGTCTCAGTACCTGAGTTCCCAGTCCCCAAGTTAATCTTGCCGCAATAGTTAATGCGTTCACTGTTTTTAAGGTACTGTTTACTACATTGTCTGTGTGTTTGTTCCAATTCAGTCTCCTATCAAACGTTAGTCCTAGATAAGTCATTGTTTCGGTTTGCTGTATTGTTCTAGAATAAGCTTATATTTAGATTTGGTAGATTGTGTTTTTTCGTAAATATCATATATTTTGTTTTGTCTATGTTGAATTCCAATTTATTAGCGGTTGCCCATTTCTCCAAAATGTTAAGTGATTGGTTAGTCAGTAATTGTAATTTTGAAAATAGTTTGTTATTTGTTAGTAAAAGAATGTCATCAGCATAAGCAAAGATCTGTGTTTCTTCAGGGAGATTTAATTCAAAAATTGTGTTTAAGAGAATGTTCCAAAGTGTGGGAGAAAGGCATGAGCCTTGTGGTATTCCTGTTATTAAGTCTTTCTTGAGCGTATGTTGATTAGTCCTAATTTCTATCGTCCTGTTTTCGAAAAAGTTTGAAATTAATAAAAATATATTTTTCGGGCAATTGTACTTTATCAAATTTTCTAAAATCTTTGGAATCCAAGAATTGTCGAAAGCTCCGACAATATCTAATTTGAGCATAAGGCAGTTTGATTTTCTAATTAGTGCATTTTGGATATACATTTTAGTATCGTAGAGAGCGTCTATTGTATGTGTATATATATATATATATATATATATATATATATATATATATATATATATATATATATATATATATATATATAGATTTTGGCTCGTTATTTTTCAGGTTCGTTAGTAAATTTCGTGTGTTTATTTGTATTATAAAATAACAAAATATATCCTGGTAGTATTGATTGAACTTATATTTAAAGCAAGCTAACTTGAGGGAGATTTTGATTTATTTATAAGGAATACAAATTTAATTTAACCGTGGTTTTCATGGTGGCTATAGCTCGGTAACCATTCCCTTTGTTGTTTTTACGGAGTAGCCCTTCTACTTTGGTAACATCAAGCCCTCAATAGTACTTCAAGAGCACTCAAACATGCCAAGATCAATGGATTGTGGCTGTTCAAGGTCAGCAGGTCGAATAGGACCCTCCTTGTTACATCCTTGAGCAGGTAATAAGAGCGAAATTCTGGTGTGTTAGTTAAAATATGGTAAGCTCATCAATACACTTATCTTGCTCGACTTCGCTAAATATTGAGTACCCTTATATACCTATTTTATTAATAAAACATTCCCGAACTAGCAGAGATATATAAAATCAAGGAGATGATATGTTGAGTGAATAAGATTTTGTTGGAGACTAAATAAAGGGCCTTAGTTATAGTTCGCAGGATTTTGTATACGTTTGCTGTTGGATTATTTTTTTGACCTCTGCAGATATAGCTTTACATTCTTTAGAATTTTTTACAGATATTTTAGTTGTTACAAAAATAAATTACAGGTAACTACTAAATTACAGGTAATTTAGTAGTTGATATTTTAGATATATTATGTTGTCGGTCACGATTAAATATCAAATGATAGAGTGCAGTCTATAAAACGCTAAACTTAAATCAACATAAAATAATTATCTGATGAATTTAAGTAAAAATCTGTTTGAAATTTGAATTGTAGTTTTTCGAGATTTAACGAACATTGGGAACTCACGTAAAGTATACCGGACGGGTCATCCAAAATGTAACCAACTGTTCTAGACAACAAGAAGTTCGAAATTTATTTTTATTAAAAATTCGTCAGTCTTCAAAAAATCAATAATTAGTCATGGTTATCAAAATTTTTTAACCAGAAAACGCATATGAACTATACAACATACTGCGTTTCTTGTATATTTTATTGACCTCCACAGATCATGACCATAGACCCAAATATCTCAAAGTGCTACTCATGATACTTATTATCCATTAAATGTTGAGAGGTACTACTAACTATTTAGTAGAGTTGGCTAAATCTTCTGTTAAGTTCTAGCCTTTGAAGTCAAGAATCTAGGTTTCATGTGTGTGTTTTGTCTAGGACGAAACTCATATAGCGCTCCATGTCAGATACAAGATATGGCAAGGACGTAAGATAATGTTAAGCGAGTAAGTTTTCGTTGGAATCGAAATAAGGGGTGTTAGATACGGTTCCTGTGATGTATCAGAATAATTGCATGGGTTTGTTATTGCGTGAATTTTATTGACCTACACAGATCTAATCCATAGGTCCAAGTATGTCAAATGATGAGTAGTTTTGTAATCGTCCAGTCAATAAACATATTGTAGAGTGCACGAAATACGCGATTATTTTTTATCTCAGGGCTTCATCATAAACATACTAAAAGTCCCCGCCCCTGGGGAGTATCATGTCTAACGGTGGGGGGAGGGAGGGGAGAAGGTAGCATTTTTGGGTTCTTTGATTATATCTCGAAAACAGTGAACTCTTGGAACATATATTACAAATTAAAATAATATAAATTCAAATTTCCTATAAAATTGTTTATATACATATTTGTCGAACTTCCAAGTGTTATTGAAAATCGATAAGTTTAAAAAACTTTTACCTCACTTTTTGTCAAACATTTGCCTAGTGCTTCTAACTAGTGCCTTCCACTATCGTTTCTCAGAAAAAAAATGTTTACATCAAACTTGTAGAGCGTTAAATTTACTTCAATTTCATATTCAAGCAAAAATTTGACAAAAATGAGGTAAGCATTTTTTTTTTAAAGTTCGACAAGTATGTATATATACAATTTTATAGGAAATTGATTTAGCTTTTATTGTGATTTGTTGCATATGTTCCTAAAGTCCACCATTTTCGAGATATAATTGAAAAACTCCAAAATGGGTCCTCCTCCCCCCCCCCTCCCCCAATGTAAACTCCCCCCCCCCAGGGGCAGGGACTTTTAGTATGATTTAACTACTTCTAACGAAGCCGTTAAGTCAAAAATTATCACACATTTCATGCACTCTATACCCCTCATTTCAGCACTTTCAGCACATTGACTGGTCTATAAATCATCCATTGAATTTTAAAAGATTCAACATAATATTTGATATAGTTCGGTGAATCTTATGTCTAATTCTTGCATTTTTAGTCATGTGTCTGGGTTTCATTTGAGTTTTCTGTCAAGGAAGAAACTAAGATATCGCTCTAAGTCAGTTATGAGATATTGTGTCTTATATAGGATTGATGGATAGGAACAAAGACGAATCATTAACTCCTATATTTAAATATAATTTTCTTTAATCGAAGCTTCAGAAATTATGTTTTATTAAAGCCAAGAAATACTGAAACTAATTAAGCTTTATTAAAGCCAAAGGAGGAAGGGAAGAGTGGAAATCTCGCCATGAATACATAAGTTTTAATAATTCCCGGTGAAAAGAAATAGCAAGTTTTTTATAGGTAAAGTTGCCCGGTGTTTAGGGAGGGGCAGAGGGAGCTGTGAAAGGGAGTTGTACCTACTTGATGAGGGCGCCAAAGTTTCTAGATAGACTTTGCAATATCTCCTATCTCCTACTTAACCCTCCTGCCTCAATTTAAATCTAGATTTACCTTCCTCATATACCAACTTGGCTCCTCGGCCCGACCTACTGAGAATACATTCCCAGCTAATATCGTCGGCTGTATCTTATTTCCAAAGACTTGAGCGTTTAGAATGTAGATAATAGATATGATTATAATTTTATTTATAAAAGATAATTTTTGTACAAATATACAAATGTGAGTCAGGTACATTCTCAGACAATTTTAAATCTGTTTACCCAATGGGGAAGAATATATGAAATAAAAATACTCTTATTATATACAAATGAATTAACATTATAACATGAATTAACATTATAACACGAATTAACATTATAACATGAATCAACATAAAAATAAATATATAAAGGATTTTTCTTGGTTATCTATTTAAGTTCACAAATGAACTCGTAAGTTTATACACACTTGCATCGATAATTATAAATAAATAAAGGCTTAGCGAACCCGAATGTTCGATGCCGAGACCACCAACCGTCGACACTTGTATAGATACATATAAAAATTTTAAATACTGTTCTTCTTATGTTTCAATATACACTCAATAGCAAAAAAAAAAACCGGACACTCAGATTTGGTCTCAATGATTTTGTTTATTTCGACTAACGTCACTTTATGCTGCTATGGCTAATCGGACGATGCTACGGTGGGAGTCCTAAATTTTGCCTAACCAGGTACAATTAGGATAGGGATCTTTAACGAGTACCTGACATTGCAAAGGCTCGGGACTCCCATTTAACGTCCCTTTCGAAGGACGGCATAGCTAGGAACTAGCTCCCTCCAACAAAATACTTTATTTAGGCGTTCAGCTGGACCGCCATCTTAAATTCTCGGCTCACGTTTACAAGAAAGCCAAATTAGTCAGGAGAAAATCCTATAGACTTCATCACCTCCTCACCTCCCCAGCACTCTCTCTCAGGCTAAAACTAGCCATCTATAAATCGATTCTCCGCCCATCACTCCTCTACGGCGCACCGCTGTTCACACATCTCTCCGAGGGTACACGACGATGTCTCCAGGATTTCAAGACACCATCCTTCGAAGAATTGTGAGAACGACGACGCTGCGAAAGAAGAAGCCCCCGGAGCTGCACGAAATTTTCGAACTGCCAACGGTTCCGGAATACATAAAGCGGAGGCATATCAAATTTTTTGATTCCCTCCAACACCTCAATAACCCTCTATTTAATTCCTTAACTCCGGCACCACCCCCTGTACGATGGCAAAAGACAGTCTGACTGTCTTCACTTCCAAATTTTTCTAATTTATAAATACTTTGATTTGAATTGATGTTTTCAGGAGAAAGGACCTCAACAAAAGGTGTGCCCCAACACCTCTGCAGATACATAGCGCCCTCTACCTCAAGATCACTCCCACTCATACAGGCCTTAAAATGTAACACAGTTACAGTAAAAGGCACTTACCTTTCTACCTCTTTACATCTAACGATGTAAAGAGTATTTACACTGTTTTTCTTATAGATAGGGGCTATGAAGAGAAAAAAAAAAAAAAAAAAAACGGCATAGCTAAGGATTTTTTCTCCCTTTAAAAAATCCTAAGGTTATCTGCCGGGCTACGAACCCGCGATCTTGGGTTTAGTAGGTTGCTATGCTAACAACTACACCACAGGTGACCACTAATAATTTTGCTAAATACGTTAATCTTTTCAATTTATGATAAGACATAGTTTATTTATATGTTATTTACACAAAACCTGCCACAAATGAATATTTTTTCACTTGAGGTACGCATGATGATATAGAAGGATCAATACAATTAGGATTGATGAATTAAATGCCACTTCTATTGAGATTATTTTATTTGAAAACTAGTTTCGAATGCTAAACATTCATCTTCAGTTCTAAAACATACAATAAAATTTTCAACACATCAGTACTATGTTACATAGATTATATATACTAAAGTTTTTAAAAAGATAAGACAAGAAATCAAGCATAGGCACTCACCTTCGAGGTAACTAAAACACTGAATTTGTGAGAAGTAAAAGGGGGCAGGTAGGTTAAGTTTTAGATTTACAACGGGGTTTCCCTTATGACTCATTGGGTTTTTCCGTTCCTATGGGAAACAAATTTAAAATGAGGCTATTGGATATGTTAATCTGATCATTTAAACAAAAATCTGGATCGGTTTTAAACGATTTTATTATTTCTAGTGATTCAAAAGTATTTAATTTTAGGCTATTTTCTACTTGATGTAATATTTTTTTACTCCCGAGTCTTTATTAAATTTGTGGTTATTTTCATTTAGATGGATAGCGAAATTGGAATTTTGGGTCTTATTAGTGTATGCTCTTATATGTTCATTTACTCTTTGATTTACTGATCGTCCGGTTTTTCCCGTGTATTTCAGATTAACATATCCAATAGCCCCATTTTAAATTTGTTTCCCATAGGAACGGAAAAACCCAATGAGTCATAAGGGAAACCCCGTTGTAAATCTAAAACTTAACCTACCTGCCCCCTTTTACTTCTCACAAATTCAGTGTTTTAGTTACCTCGAAGGTGAGTGCCTATGCTTGATTTCTTGTCTTATCTTTTTAAAAACTTTAGTATATATAATCTATGTTACATAGTACTGATGTGTTGAAAAATTTTGTTTGTTCTTCCAATAGCGGGTTGTTCTCCCTCTTCTACGGCGAAAGGCCCTAATCTTGTCAGGCATAGATAATTTCTCTAAAGATTTTATGTATTATTTTTCCTCATGAATTTGTTTACTCATACCCATCTCACAATAGACAAGATAGGAACACTAAGAGAGTAGATTACTTACAACATATAGTGTGTGTAAATATACACTTGGTGTCTTTAGTTTCGATTGATAATATTTTTTTAACACTTAAAGAAATATAAAAGTATCGAAATATAAGTTAAGATATTTGAAAACCAGACAGAATCATCAGCCCTAATTGAATATTTTAATTCAAAATTAGTAAATATTTACATTTTAAGTTCGTCAAAATGAAGCGAATGAAAAAAGCCAGTTTTTTAGCCGTCACAAATTAGCTATAACCTTTGCGCGAAACAACATTATGGGATGTGCAGCAAAGGAAAGTTGTCTTTAGTGATGAAAAGAAAATTAATCAGGATGGGCCTGATGTATTTTCATGACTTCAGAAAAGAAGAAAAGATTTTTAACACAGCGGCAACAGGAAGGAGGAAAAATTACTGATCTGTGGCGGCTAAAAAAATGGCTTTTTTTTTTTTTTAAATAGTGTTTTTGTTTTTTTAAAAAAATAATGTTTGGAGATTCCTCAGGTTAGTTTGACCTCCAGACTTCTTCAGCGATTGCTTTCCTCGCTTTACAAGAGTTAGGTTCATATTCCGTTTTCCTTGTAAACGACAAATCAGGGGTCACTCAGTTGAATTGTGTGTTCCATGTCTGTCGGTGCCTCATAAACCTCACAACTGATGAAAAACACTGTTTGAGGCGGTGTGCTATCTTTCAGAACTCGTCCCATCCTCATTAGTGAAGAAATCAAACGGTGCTCTTCATCTGAAAAACATTCATTTTTTTCCCATGATTGACGTGCTTATTTGTCTCTACGTTCGTACAAATATAACACAACATTAAAGTAAAAATGGTGTTCACTGGTCTCAACTAATAGAAGATTAGAAATATCGTGAAAAAAAACAACAAAAATAACCACAGTGTATCTATCGTTTCGATCCACTTAAAATGTAAATATTTATTAATATTAGATTTTAATATTCAATAAGGTCTGATAACTCCGTCTCCTTTTTATATATCTTAACTTATACTACAAGACTTTTATATAAAATTTATAAATGGTAAAAAACTGATATCAATCGAAAATAAAGAAATTTTAAAAAGATTTTCATATTTACCAGGGTGTCTCTAACATTTTGGCACTTAGTGTATACATATATATACGTAAAGAAAGATCAACAGAGATTACTTAAATGATGATGGGGAAAAAAAAAAATATTAATAGCAGATCTATCTTTAAGTTCCTTTCCAGTCTACTGTTTTCAAGTGTGTCAGTCGTAGGAGTATTTTATTATGCCTAGGAAAGTTGTGTAGTCGTAAGGGAATTAGTTGATGATCAAGGGGATGGATCCAAGCTGTAACGAAAGGCACTTAGGAGTGGATAGCGGTTATGATGACAATCTAAAAAAAAAAAATTTTAAACAGAAAAAAATTACTTTATTACTATAATTATGATAAAAGATCTTACACTCTTGATTTGCAATATAATTAGTTTCCAAAATCTGGCCGTTAGTAAATAATGTAAATAAATTATAAATTTTCATAAATAATACATTAAATTTCCAAAGATCCCAGTAAAATAAGGGTTAGGAGAAGAAAAAGGTGCAAAACTTTTATTTTCTCGCGATATTTATGTTTCTTGGAGTGCTGAATCCGAATCTGAAGTTTGCTACCACGGCAGCCAACGGCTTTATAATAAAAAAACAACAAAAAATGCCCTTCTTCGCTTTTTTTTTTTTTTTTTTTTTTTTTTTTTTTTTTTTATCTATTAATTGTAGCTGGATTCAGTACCTACGAAATGAAAAAAACAACTCCGAAATCGGACCATTTTCGCTAAGTTATGATCTTGGAACTATCATTCTGATCCAAAATGATTTGATTTAATCTTAAAGCTGGTTAAATATACTACAGTCTCTCTACATGAAGTTTGAATCAAGTCCCTTAATATGCAAACTCGATGTAAAGATTTTTTTCGAAAAATGCATCCCCCATTTCCAAATGCCCATTACAGAGAGTGTAGCATAATTTAAAACAAATATATATATATATATGGATAATATTGGATTTTCTTGACTGTTACTATTAAATATTTAGTAAGGTTCTTGAGGTTCAGTCATAAAATAAAAAAACAACTATTTTGGCGACGTTTCGAGACTATATTGTTCTCATAATCATGCCCTACAAAGAAAAAACAGGTTACAATAAAATTATATAAGTTATACAAGTTATTTCAAAACATAAAGTTAGCTAAAGTACAGGTATATAACAACATGTGTAGGGTAATAAAAATATATATAATTACAGAATATTGAGGAGTATGAAGCTACTTACAATGCTACTAGTGGATATGAATAGATTAACAATTCTAGTACACAACTAACCAAGGGGAGTGAGTTTAAACAGACAGTTAACAAGGGTTAGTGAGGAATTAGTGATTAGGGGGTTAGTGATTTACCCAAAATTATTCACCATGAACAAAATAATTTTAAAAGAAATATTAAAGAAATGATAACCATAGAAAAATTTAAAAACCGCGCAATAAACAAAAAATCAGACGTTTTAAATCTTAACACCTGTTATTCCAACTTAATACATTCAGACCAATAATATATTTTTTTTTTTAATAGGAGTTTTCCACTAATGTGGTTTTCCTTCCCCTAAATATCCCTCAGGATCCTTCTCCAACCTTCCCTGTCCAAGGCCTGTTCCTCTGTTATGCCATGTCCCATCAGGCTTTCTTCAACTCCGTCTCTCCACCTCACTCTGGGTCTTCCCCTTCTCCGTCTTCCATCCACTTCCATGTCCATAATCTTCTTCGGTAATCTTCCTGGAGGCATTCTTCTCACATGCCCGAACCAGCTGAGTTTTTTTTCCTCAATGGTCGATAGGATATTCCTATTTATCCCCATCATTTCTCGGATATCTTCGTTTCTAATTCTTTCTCGTCTGGATTCGTTGCCTTACATTGATTACCCATGTCTCAGATGCATTTGTCGTTATAGATTCGAATATTGATTTATATATTAGGATCTTAGTACTGGATTGTATATTTGATCTCCAGAGAACACCATTTAGCATTGCTGTGACTTTCCTTCCTTCTCCTATTCTTCGTTCAATATCGCTGGTGGAAGTGCCTTCATTATTGAACGTTGATCCCAGATATTTAAACTTTTCTACTGTTTTGATACCTTTTTCAATTGGCAAGGTATCTGTCGAGGTGCCAAGATGCTCTGTTTTATTATAATTAATATTCATACCCCATTTTCCATATGACTCTTCAACTCTCCTGAGCATGTAGTTAATGTCATCTCTATCTTGGGCCAAGATTACCTGGTCATCAGCAAACATAAGGTTATTGATGTACGCTTCTCCCCCAATCCCTATACCCATCCTCTCGCATTTTCTCATCCACTCTCTGAGAGCGACGTCTATATAGATTTTAAAAAGGGTTGGAGAAAGGCAGCATCCCTGTAGTAGTCCTTTCGAGGTTTGAAATTCTCCAGAAAGTTTCGACCCCGTTTTCACTTGGCATGTATTTCTGTGGTACATTTCCTTTATAATGTTTACCATGTCTTCCGCAATATTAGCCTCTTTCAGAGCTTCCCATAATTTCTTTCTAGGAACCGAGTCGTACGCCTTTTCCAGGTCAATGAATAGACATTCCACATCTTTCGATTTCTCCAGATGCTTTTCGAAGATTTGTCTCATTACAAAAATGTGGTCTATGCATGATCTTCCCGCGGTGAATCCACCTTGGTTTTCTGTACCTTCATATTCCTTTTCTATCCTATTCTTAACGATTCTACCCAGGACCTTCATACAAGGATTCGTCACGCATATCCCTCTATAATTTGTACATATCTTTTTATTACCTTTCTTGTATATCGGGCATAGATACCCTAATTTCATTTCTTCGGGTATTTTATCTCCAGCTAAGATCCTGTTTATCATGGTTGTGAGAAGTAATGTGATTTTTTCTCCACCATATTTCAAAAGTTCCATAGGTATTCCACCAGGTCCTGGCGCTTTCCCATTCTTCCCCTCCTTTAAAGCTTCTTTTATATCTTCATTGGATATTTGCCAGGTTGTACCTCTGTGTTGGTGCTCGGTTTCCTCTTCAAACTCCTGTCTATCTTCCTGCACAATTAGGATATAAGAAATCCACAGAAGCTTGGAATGCCCTAAAGACACTGAGGAAACAGACAACGCATAAAACCAATCTACAATTAATAAGTAATCGGGAATGGCAGGAATACTTTGAGAATTTGTTACAGGAAGATAGACCAATAATATAAATTTACATTTATATACATCATACAAACCATTCTTCCATTTATTAGTATATTACACTGAAATATTTTTGTACCTGCATTTTTGGGGATACCCACAAATTCCTTTTAACTTCATTTTTAAGAAATAGGGTTTTCCCCACTAACCCTTGTTAACTGTCTGTTTAAACTCACTCCCCTAGGTTAGTTGTGTACTAGAATTGTTAATCTATTCATATCCACTAGTAGCATTGTAAGTAGCTTCATACTCCTCTATATTCTGTAATTATATATATTTTTATTACCCTACACATGTTGTTATATACCTGTACTGTAGCTAACTTTATGTTTTGAAATAACTTGTATAACTTATATAATTTTATTGTAACCTGTTTTTTCTTTGTAGGGCATGATCATGAGAACAATATAGTCTCGAAACGTCGCCAAAATAGTTGTTTTTTTATTTTATGACTGAACCTCAAGAACCTTACTAAACATATATATATAAAACATTACTTTAGGAAATTGAAAGTATTTTTGTATAATTGAAATGCACAGCAGAAATGGAATGGAATCGGAACAAAAACATTTAAATTGCATATTTCAAATAATTGATTGATGTTTTTTTTTTCAAACTTCTTTTCACAACTCAATGGAAATTTCTTTTATATTTTTTTCCGGATTCACTCATTTCTTTTCCTTTAGTGATTGTGCTAGAGATTCGAAAACTATATACACATCTTCTACTATGGACATTTATGTTATTGTGGGTTATAAAAATCTCTGTGGTTTGTGTTATAGTACGGTGATTTTATTATAAGTGTAAGTATTTTTTAATGAAGTAATTTTAATTTAATTATAAATATGCAAATATTAGATGAATCAATAGTGAATTGAGATAATTTATTTTATTTACTACCTGTAGTGTTATATTTCTCTTTATTTATTTCTGATCAGTGTAAAGTACTGAAATTTTATTTATTCATTACAATAACATTTTATTGAAATATTATTTAAATAGTGTAATATTCATTAGTTGCAAAAAATTTCTTCATTACCATGTTATTCTTATGACAGATGGTGTCCCAGAATACATTTTTTTATTTTTTTTATAGCGCTTACAAAAATGGATTCAAAATAACCTTATATTTAAATGTTAAATATTTAAAACGATATTTTGTTTCACTATCTGCATTAAGTAGTTTCAAGAAGTTTCTACAAGCAACCTTTTGCTCCTCGGTGGGTTCTTGCTTTTACGCCGTTGTTACCATCTGCTTCTTTTGTTCGTAGCATGTACCGAGGGTTCGGCCTTTATTGTTTTTCCGTTGGTGGACATTCCAACTTCTTCAAAGCACTTAGCGTCCGTCATTGACGATTCCCAAGGCTGTCCGATCTCTCGTCCAACAAATTATCAGTTTTATTGCCCCGCCGGACCGGAGACCTTCCAAGCCTCGCTGCCATTCTTATTCAAATCAGAAGGCGCTACAAGGAACAGTAGCTGACCCCCGCTGATGATGGGCAATAACTATGTTAATAGTCAACCATGTTCCTCCTGACTAATTTTATTGCTCGTAAAATAGACAAGCATTGTGAGCCCCTCGGCAGAGACTTACAATGGCCCGCTAGACAAAAACATTTAACAGTTACACTCTTACGTGGACGTCTTTCGGTTACAATAGTCTAGGAGGGTCAAGAACATTCCGATAGGTTCCCATAGGGTCCTTTAAAACAAAGTTTTTTAATTCCATTTAATCGTACTAGAATAATTAGTGATCAGGTGATGGCTATGTTGTCATTATTATTTAATGTTAGGGTCTGGATTATAATACCTTGAATGTAAATGAATCTCCTGAAACCTGAAAGCCTCATCTGAAGAAGGCAACAGCTGAATTTTCAAAGCAGTATAAGTAGGGTAAACTAGACAGTTATTGAAACCGTATCTTAAAAATTAAAAAAAAAAAAAACTATTTTTTATATCTCGAGTCTGAAAAATGATATCCATATGGTTCTTTAACTAAAACATTTGTATTTTAGTTTAGATTAAATGAAAAAATAATTTTTCTCTCTCAAATTTTTATTCACACCTTTTGTTGGAGTAATAATAAGTGCGTTTGATGATATTGTAATAATACAGGCCTTAATAAGCGTGTGGGAGACTAGCACTCAACAGTACCTCCTCTGGGCATGGATTAAAAAAAAGGGTGTATTTGAGCAAATCTCTCATCCTGCTTCTTCTAAGCCTTCTGAGAGTATTTTCGGGTATGTCAGTCGTGGCCATGCCGTTAATGAGTATGTTGTTATGTCCATGAAGTTTGTCGTGAAATCTTTAATGGTTATGTATATGTTCCTTTACTGTGGGTAGTTGTAAATCTGAGTGAAGTGTGTGGTTTGAAATGTACCAAGGTGATTTCGTGATTAGTTTGAGCATTTTTGTTTTGAAAATGTTTTGAATGTAGTATTTTTTGTAGTCCCGTAAATTTGTGTGGCGTTTGATCATATGGGTTTAAGTTCATAAGGGTATATATTTAGTCGCTGTCGGAGTCTTATGAAGTATTGGATACAAAAGTTTTAGTCTCTTGTTTAGACTATGACGTCTTTGTTTTACATGTGGGCCCTAGGGTCATTCTTCTATCGAATTTAAGTCCTAAGTAATGAATTTCTTTTTTCTGTGGTATGGGTAGATTGTCGTTGAAGGCAGGTGGACGAGAGTCCTGTCTGAATGTAAAGGCGGTGTGCTGGTGTAGTTTAGTTTTATTTTCCAAATTTTGGAAATGTAACAATATTTAGACCTATGAATATTGCAAACAGACCTGAAAATGTGGTTTATCCATGAAACGTTGACCAAAAAATTCCCTAGTAAAATTTCAAACGAGATATGATTATCTCTCTTCTTTTTAATCGTACCATAACAGGTCTCCTAACCAAATAATATATTAGTTTAAAAGAGTTTATTTTATTATCGGATAAAAAAAATATAAATGGTTGAAATAAGCGATTGTTTTATGAATGAGTTTTCTTAGAGGTTGTGAATATTTATGAATAGAGAAATTGATGTTGGTTAAATAACGTTAAACCAATAAGAACACCTGGAACCTACAACCAAAGAACCAATAATTGATCCAACTCTCAAAATATAAATATATCTTAGACATAACAGACGTTACAGAAATTAAAAAATAAAAATAAAATACAAAAATTTTAAATACCTTTATAGAGATAGAAATCAAACAACGATGCATGGAGTTGCATTGTTATGGACACTACAATTTTAAAATATCAATTTCCGCCAACCAACAGTAACTTTACAGCGGAATTCGCGCGGCGTTACATTAGGTTATGCGTCTACGAGTAAAAGACGTAAAAGCTTTGTCATATTCACAGACTCTTTATATAATATCTCTGCTTAAAAGATATATAACAAGGACGCAATCAAAAGGAAAGCCCAAGAGCATTCTTCAATGTTAGAGGACTCGCGAAAAGCTTGGCACTTATCTGGATAACGTCTCAAGTAGAAGATATGGATTGAATTATGGGAAGAAACTCAGATAAACAATTAAAAAATATTAAAATCGACATCAAAGAATGTAATACTTCTCATCGGAAAACAGAAGAGAAGAAGTATTCATAGCAAGACTGAGGATCGGTGAGGATCATATAATGAAAAGCCTTACCTAAATGTTTATCTTGCAAGAGTCAGTTTACAATCAGACATATTCTCGAGAAAGGCCTATTGTAGAAAACAGTTTTTTTAATCAGTTGGAAAGTGAAGCACTCGATAATGATTGAAGATAACAAACCCAATATCAATAAAATTATTAATTTTTTCAAAAATTATAATTTCGTCGAAAAAATGAAATAAACTAAGGAACCGGAATTCTAAAGACAATAGAAGTTGAGTGCACAAAAACAATCTACCTGACTACCTATCTACCTAAAACGATAATAGCTTTCAGAAGTTTTCTAAAAGTTCTTAAAAATAAATCGAAACCTGGACTACAGCATTTTTTTAAATATCCACAGTTCGATATACTTTATTTTTTTAATTAGGCCAACAAATATAAAACCTTATATTTATTTACCTAAAATTAGGTTCTTATAGATATAAGAGATATTTATGCTGTTTTAAATTATGTGATATCATTAAAAAACATATATTCATTAGTTATTTCCCCTCTTAGGAAGAAACAGACAGACATAGCTGGCAACGACTTAAGTTTTCAGCGGAGCCTGGGTTATTCCCCGAGCCCCCTCCCATTAGGAGAGAGTAAATATAACCGCTCTTGGTTTACGAGCGAACTAAAACCATAAAGCACTCTTTGTCCTATTGTGACCCCAACACTGGCGAGGATGTTCCCACAAGGAGACGGTTAGCCATTTCGGGAAAAGGTAGACGGGGAAAGAAAATTTTATAGCCTAATAAACAATGAGAGGGTATCGCGCCCGGGGATTATATTCTAACACCAAGTAATTCTAGCTGGAGATTTTTAATTTAATGATACTGTTTTAATCGTTCACAGATTCATAAAGGAAGTAGATAACTTATAAACTTCTGAAAAATAATTGTTATTAAACCAATTATTTGTTTTGGAGCACGAATTTGGGGAGGGGGTAAGAAGAATAGAAATGAGAAAATTAAAAAATTTACAACAGTACAAATTTCAGTTTATAATTCATTAGGAAACTAGCTTTGAGTCTCTATGAAAGATAAAAGATTGTCAAAATCATCCCTCATACCCCCTCCGGTATCTACTAATTAATACACCTTATTCTCTGATTCGCATTATGGTGTCGGTTCAAAGACATTAACGAACCCCTAAAACTAGAAATTGACATAGTAGATATTAAAACATTATCATAGGATAACTATGAGCAGAATGTACGCTGATTTTTGTGATGCTATTACTATAGAATTCGGTTGATTACATCTGTTGTTATCGACGTTAGAAGTTGTTGATGAAATCTCAAATTTTAAATTTTAACTTTTTCGAAAGGGGTAAAATCAACATTTTTCTACAATATAAAAAGATAAAATTTCACATATAAAGGTTTTTGGGCGGGCTAAATCAAAATTTTAGGTCAGTTTTTCATGAAAAAAATGTCTACTAATTTCCAGCGTATTTCCTTGGAATTTTGACATTTTTTTTGGAGTTTTTGAGCACCCTAAAGCAGGGTCATGTCTTGAGCATAAAGAAAGTATTTTTATTTAAAATATCATACAAAACTACAATTACACCTTAAAGAATCATTTCTCTATCTTGACTGAAAGCTTAGAAATAAAATAAAATGTGATTTATATATTTTATTCTTTTTCTTATCTCCCAATGCTCATTGGCGGCTTTAACTCTAGTTTTGCACTATTATAGGTCCCTACTGCCCACACAAAAATCGGCATTCAAATCTGTGAGTTACTACTGAAAACGTCTTCTGTAAGTTCTTTACTTACGATATTGGGCGAATCCACTAGTATATTATTAATTTTATCTCAAATTATGGTATCTAGACTATTACGCCATCTTGCAGCACATTTGTGTTATTATTAGGGGACAATATGTCCTAGAATAAAGATAATTTATTTAATCCATATAAGTAAAAATTTACAATGGAATACCAGCAAATATGCAGAATATTTACATGTGGCTGAAATGTATGGATATGTGACTTGAATGTATATCATTCTCTTGAACCGCATTGGTAAGACTCCACTGATTTCTTATGTAAAAAGGTCAGTAGGCCATAATATTTCCAGTCCTCTTCCAGGATTATCTGGAAAAGAAAAGGAATATCAAAGTAGATTTGTGTAGGCTTAGGACTTATTCTTGAACGATATCAATTTCCGGACAAATCAATGCAAATATTATTACTTGAGGTACGCATGATGGAATAGAAGGATCAATACAATTAGGATTGATGAATTAATTGCCACTTCTATTGGATTTATTTGATTAGAAAACTAGTTTCGAATGCTAAACATTCATCCTCAGTCATGAGGATATCTAACATAGTAAAATACATAACACCTAACATAAAGGGGGCCAAATAAAAACCACGTGCCGATTAGAATTCCTTCTTACTTGTAGTTTTCTTTTTCTCTAGTATTCTTTCATCTTTTAGCCTTGTCTCTCTTTTTTTTTTCCTTCCATAACCTTCGTCTTGTTACCTTATTACTATACCTTGAATTTCTAATTTTAACACTTTCTTTCTGAAGTCATCTCTCTATGCTGACTCTTATGATTTTATGTTATATATTTAAGTATATTTTAAATGTTTACTGATTTTATTTTTTGTCTAAAACAATAATTTATTATAAATAGTATAGTTGACTCTAGAATATATTTACAAACATATTAAAAATTAAACATTTAAAAAAGTAACAATAAAAATAAGTTTTTTGTTCCCATCTTATCTTTCTTACCTTGTTCTTCCTTATACCGTACTAGTGGTGGTTCAGAAATACTGGACCTGTTATTTTGTAAGAGGTATGGACTGACTGAACGGTGCCCCTGTTATCGATATTTAGAAGTAACTGGGACGAGATACTTGCATACTTACTACTAACAACATTCATACCTATTACCTTCGTACTGCGTACTACCCTAGACTAGTATTTCTTGTCATCTCAACCTGTTACCAGATACTCGTTTACCTAAACCAGTATTTTTACTTCCAATCTCGTATGGGTATTTTCTGGTAAAATGTCAGCCGGTCTTCATTGTATTAGACATTCTTATATTCTTCTTTATTTTATTATTGCTAATAATAATAATCATAAAAATACACTCAAATATGAAATCTATACGTAAACAATTATATTATTTTTGCTAGTCATAAATCAAATAGAAAATATATATGCTTTTATAAATCATCTAACATCTTAAATAATAGTTTGCCAATTAATTATTATTTTGTTGATGATTCATTTATGTTTTTAATTAAAGTTTTAATAACTGTAATCAGCCAAGAAAGAAATTTGATCTTCATATAACTACCAGTATTTTGTGAATAAAATGGTTGAGGATAATAAAAAACGTTTTATGAAAAAAAAAAAATTATTTTTTGGAACAATTGAATTGTAAAAGATATATATTTGACTATCCCAGAATATTATTTTTCATTTCGTTAAATTGATATAATATTATAAGTTTGAAGGATGGATTGGAAATATTCGTATTTATTTAAAGCAGGAGGTCAAGAAGCAGCTTGTTGTCAACTGAATTCATTTAATAATTAAATAGAACAATAACTCTTAAAGTATGTATTAAAAGTACTTAAACGCTAAAAGAGTGTAACTGCTGTGGATATAGCGAGATAAGTTTTATTGTTAGGCATTAAGGTTAAATTATAAAAAGGCAATTGAGCTTCATCGCCCTTGACTCAGATGATAAGATCACCTTTCAACTTGACCTTCAGATAAAGAGAGTATTTAAAGGACAACTGGGAAAAAAATTACCGCTACATAGATATTAGATTACTCAGTCATATTAATAAAGAGATTTTCTACTTAAACTTTTATTATGTTATACAATCATAGAAGAGATGACTATAAAATTAAAAAAAACAGTTAAGTATTAATGTAACGCAATTTCATTGTTTCATAATTTTTTAGTTTAAAAAAAAGCCAAAAATGAAGGTAAACCAGACAGTTATTGGCACCCTATCTTATAAATTAGAAAAAAAAAAAAAAAAAAAAAAAAAAATCATAAAATTTCCTTTAAATTCCTACAACTCAACTGTGTAAAGGTACTTTAAGTTCTGTCCGTATTCTATAGGATATCCATAGGGTGTCAATAACTCATTTTACATATTTTATTGTCACTATCTTGTAAAATACATTCCTGAAATAATGTTTGGTATGAACTTTATTTTTTAGCTTAAAGTATAGTAATTAAAAAAAAATGACTGCAAATTTCAACTTTATTGAACTATTCTTTCTATAATTACAGTATGAATATTTCCTTAAGGGTGTCAATAACTGTCTGGTATACCCTACTAAGAACGTTGAGATTTAGTTTCACATAGCATATTTTTCACTGTTTATATCAACATGACGTAAATTTCACCTTTGTTGTATAAAAAAAATATTTCTTCACCTTGTTCTTTTATCATAAATCTATTTATTGATTCTAGTTCATGAAAATCTGTTTCATCAGTTCCTATAATTATCATCATAATTATCATATCAGTTCCTTGATAAACTCCTATGATACAATTCCTGTTGTAAATATAACTTATATTATGAATACATGTCTAGGATGGTAAAGGATTATTGAGATTATAGTAAATGAAAATGAGTTTCAAACATTTGAATTTTTTTAAAAACATGAATATAATGTTTTTTAGAGTTATAATTTAATGTTAAACATTAAGCTGAAAAAACAAAACAAAACAATCTAAGTGAATTCTATTAATCCCTGTTAAACAGATCCGCTACCTAGAACTCCACTTGGACAAATGTCTTGGAATCCACATACAAGACTAAAAAGACAAGAAACAGCCGGTCGTTGCAGATAACTTCAAAATTTATTAGACAAACGATCAAAGCTCCCAATTAATTATTAAAGACTAATATACATGACTGGTTAGACCTATCTGGACGTACGGAGTTAAGCTTTGGGGCTCCAGTAAACCATCCAATTCATCTCGTATCCTATCCTTACAATCCAAAATCCTTCGAAAAATCCACAATGCTCCTTGCTTTGTCACCAATAAACTTATCCATAAACATCTTAATGATCTATATGTTGCTGATTTAGCCCAAACCAGAAATCTGTCTTTTCATAGTAAGCTCCATAACCACTCAAATCCCCTAATTTCTCAACTTGCTTCCCACACCGTTCCCGATAAACCTCGGAGGCGTCTGAAAAGAAGATTGCCCAGAGACCTTCTAGTGTAGAATTTTTATAAAAGTGCTACTGATGAGTAGTTCTTTTCAAGTTTTGTCGCGTTATAGTAATAGTTAACAGCACATTTACTTGATGTATATATTTTGTACAGTTTTAAATTTCAATAAATTGTTATAATAATAAAAAAATTTTTTTAACTGAAATAAAAGTTCAGCATCGAGGGTCTTTAGTGTAAGTGCTTCAATCTACTTTATATTCTTCTGTTCATGATCTTCAACTATTTATTTTCATGTTTTTTGTAGTTTCTTTAATTTTATTGTAAAAGCTATATTTTTTGAGGAAATTGAAAATATCTATATTATTACTATCATAAACAAGAATTGTTGGAAGGTATCTTTGTAGTCGTGCTTCCAGAAAATATACATCCCATTAAGAGAAATAGAGAATAGGGTCCTCCAGAAGAGAGCGATTATTTTACAATTATCAGTTGTTATTTAGGTTATAAATAACATTAAGGATACAGTATTAAACTTAATTTAGTTTCTATTACTCTCTACAAACAATTTAACGAAAAATTACTTGGACGTCCCAACACACTCATAAACGACATGGCCACAGCGCACATTTCAGGCAATTCCTAGTCAAGGATGAAAAGGAGCTGGTTGAGGGATCTCGAGGAGTTAGAAAAAAAAAAAAAAAGTTAGGTGGAGGTGTCTCTAGGGTTCTACTCCCCCTCAGGTCTTCTACGCCAAGTAATTCGGTATTGCATTTAAGTCACTTTTAGGTAATCACTTGACAGTTGTATATAAAGGTTCAAAGTTAATACAAATATATATGTGTATATATATGTATATGTATATACATACACACATATATATGTTTTTTTTTTTAATTGTTCGTGCGCTCCCGTATGTCTCCAGTCCTTGCTATCTTGTATTTACAGTATTAAAGATAAATTCCAAAACAGCCCCATTGAGGAACTAGATGTACCTGAATTCTCCTTTGCTAAGTTTCCTTCCAGCTGTACCTTATCTCAGGGCTCTTACAGCTTGAGCCTTCAGTTTTACGATCTTCTCGAAACTGGGTTTTATCTTTATCTACTTCTGGAGGGGGAGGGTTTAAGTGTAGCTCTACTTAATCATAAAGACAATACCAGTATTATTACAGATAATGCTATTTATGATTTCACCTTGCAAGTTTTGTCCTTGGAAGATTAAATCTAATTAAATTTCTAATGGCTTATTTTAGGATTACTAGGTGCTATGCGATATAGCTAACTTATCAGGTATTAATCTCATATAGCTATTCTGTTTCTCCTTCTAAATCACTCTCTCAGTAATACAGATCCCTTTTTATTAAAAACTATGATTGATTATAGCCTAAAATAGTGAAGACTAGAATGAGGGAGGAGACAACTCCCGGAGTCAAGGGCCTCAACCATTGAGCATCTCTCATATTAATATATAACTAAAAAATATATATATATATAATTCCACGTGGTTCAATGACAATGGACTTATAATTAACTAATGATTTCACCTACATTTTACAATGGTTCATATTTAGCAGAGCCAAAAAGGCGACTCCATACGCCATATCTCATCGAAACACAAAACATCAATGTCAGCCCTACTCCTTATTGAACGTCTCCCGATCGTTTAACTTCAGTTCAGCATTGATTATCTGATATGGGATTAGTTTCCCACAAAGCCCAAAAATTTTACGCTTTTATTTTTAATACTGTGATTCTGTTATATTTTTCCAACGGAATCCTTGTTTTCCGCATTCCACTTTCCTAATTCTCCAGTACACTCCTCTTTCTTCCGGCCAAATATTTACCCAGTAAATTCCATTTGAAACTTCAGCCGTATCGTTCTACTTTAATTACAGATTTTGTCAACTGAACCGGTATATAATTTATTTATAAAAAAACCAATTATATGAATCTTCATAACATTTATTCTGTATTCACACCTATCGTAATACATATATATTCATGTATTATCTAAATAGCAATAGGTGTTTTGTGAGGTATGGCGAGGGGCATAATCTAGAGTTACCTTTTCCTATTTTGACTTTAATATTTCTAATTTTTGAGCGTTATTTGGTGCGCTGTGTCTATGTCTTTCATAAACGTGTTGAAATGCAAGGTAGGTCGGAACATCGGCACTCCATCCTTCAATGTTTAGTTTACGAGACCTGACTTCATCCCTGGCCCATTCTTCAATCTTCTTTACAGATCATCTGCGCCTGTTTATAGTTGAAACGTGACTATCGTAATATCAGACTTAGTTACAGATAGTCATTACTCCAGCATTAATCATATTAATCTATGATTTTAAAAATTATTTTATAAATATTATTTTGTTTTCATTTATGTAGACAATGAAATATTAAAGTGTTGAGAAATTATCTGGATTATATTATTGAAGAGGAAGCTCTCAATCATATGGTCCCGAGGCCATTTTCTATTCAGACAACTAGGATTAGGGATGTGTCGATTTGAAACGTCAAGTCTTGAGAAAAGGAATGGTATCGAGAATCTTAAGTCGTTTTTCGTAACCGATCGATACTTTTTGTGATACGTAATTATATATATTTGTTATATCCTAATTCTTCTTCTAAATGGTAATACAAAAATTTCATCTTTAATAACAGAGCAATTTTTCAAGCACTAGGCAAAAACTCCTAGTTTCTCAATTTAAAACAATTCTCTTCAAAAATTAAGCATTGCTACTTTAAGCGTAAATTTTCTTTTTCTTTTTTTTAACATAATTTTTGACAATTTGCAATGCTGTATTAAAAAGAATAGACCAGTCTCAAACTTATAATAGAATACTAATGAACAAATTAAATATATGCAAATCATAATTTACAGTGAAAGAAAAAAAAAATATATATATAACATCCTAGTAATAAAATAAACAAAAATTGTAACTATACATTTTTAAATATCTATATATTTTTATATACATACATACTTACTCATACATACCTACATAAACGTTAACTTAAAATTGTTAATGTATTCTCTTTCGCAAAATGAAGAAATAGTATTAAAATTTTAATCTACCAAAGCTGAAGCACTAAAAGAATTAATTCAGCCAGACAACATCCCCATTTTATTTACTAGGAGTATTGTTACTAACTCAGCATAAAGATTTTATTTTAATATACATTCGTACAAATTTCCGAGCCCTAAAACTTTATTAAAACAACAGTGAATATTTTTTTTTATTTATTTAATTACATCTGTTTGCTTTTATATGGATTATTTTTTACATTAGTAATTTATTTTTACTTATGAAAGTATCGATATCAATAATCAAGAATCTATTATGATATTTTCATAGGATTTTGGATCGGGAACCTGGATATCTATAGTTAAATGTTATGTATTCAAATTTAAATGCCAATGAGTTAGTTTAAAAAAAGTCTGCAATATAAGAATCATTGCATTTTTTTTTTCCTAATCGCTTTTTCAAGGCCGAATGTTTATCTCCTTAGCCCACACGCGCCCGGGACTTTTTTGTCTACTTTTTATACCAAGGACGGACGCTTAACGAAGAAAAAACTCAATAAAAAAACAGTTTAGCCAAAGGACGTTATGGAAGGAGCGGGTGAGGAAGGGTGCGGACCGGTTGGCACCCCTGGCCGATGATGTGAACCGACTTAATAAAAATTGTCAGGATCAATGGTCTATCCTCGGTGATTTATCGCTTCTGGTGGGAGTCCTCGGCGCGAGCCGTTTTTTATAACGTTTTTTCTCCATCTGCTAGCTCCGGGATGGTCTTCTGGAAGTGTAGGTGCGGATGTCTGTGGGAGGTCTAGGTCCCTTGTGGGTGTTGGCCTGTCGATCGATGGGTGCAGAAAGGTTACCGATGCCGTATGTTGAGCAAATATAGGAATCTATGTCTGTAACCTAATGGACTGGTCTACCTTTCCGATTTAATATTTATAGGTAGTTGGTAAAGAATGTCATTGTATAATCCTGTAATAGTCCTACTCATCTATCACGAATTACAATAACAATAACAATAGTACAAGCTAAATCAATTTAAAGTTGCAGAGTGAGGAAAAATTTCTGATTTATTACATTTTCAAAAAATTAAAATATTAAGAAAATAAAACCATTCCAACCTAAATTTCTTAGGTTGTTAACAGACTCCCCTCCTTACGTATTACGACAGTTAAGAGCCACATTAATAAACATTATTGACATTTTCATGAGAACTCACTTGGATCCTCTAATAAATAGTTACACAATATTGCAACATTACACATTCCTGTCACAACTCAACGGAGGCTGAAAAGGAGGTGGACGAGGGATCTCCTAGTCTAATCCCTAATAATTAAGTATCACGACTGGAGACTGCACCACTGGGTCCTGACTCCCTCATGCCTTAACATGTATGTTGTTTTAATGTAACCTCTCATTCACTGGTTGTAAACAAATGTGTACAGTTATGAAAATTACGACAAAAAAAAAAAAGAAGTCGATTTTAGAAATCCTTGACAGTGTTAGTTATTCTTCAAACTGAAATTGGTAATTTTATTTCTAAATTCCTTATATTTTGACATCTATTAATTAAGAAGAAAATATTATATTTGGTTGAGGAATAAATAAATTCGTAGTATCCCAATAGGTAACTAAAAAGTCGCTAACCTCTGGTAATCTTCATTCAGTGAAAAAATAATTTCGTGGGATCGGCCATGAAAATTCCACAAATAAAGATAGCGTTATTGATTCATTAAATTTTAACTTTTAAGTTATTCTGCTTTTAAAATATAGATCATAGTCCATTTTTGTCATCTTTTACTTTTTTACTCCCGAACATGGATATACTGTGGGGGTCAACGAAAATATGGTGTTTTTAACATCGAACATCAGCGTGTGTTTTGAACCATTTACATAAAAATGGATACCAAAAGTATCTATCAAGCGTACCTCAACTAAGGTATATTGTAGATAGGTCATTGTAAATAGTAATAAATCGAAGAGTGATGTGTATATCAAGTTAAATAAATTTAAGTTTCTTCAGTACACTCCAAAGGATCCCACATCCCTTTCTCCCAAAATCTATCTGACGGGCCTACTAGTGACTAGATAACAACAATTTCCAGTAATATAAAATTCATCTATATGTAACCAGATAATAAATGTGTAATAAAAAAACATGAGGGCTTATAAAATGAGGGCGGTGAGAGAAATTCTTGAATATCTCTTTAAAAAATGAGGTATGCGTTATCAGTCCCTTAGGTCTACTTTGGGGTCTTCATTCATAATGTGAGATAGAAAAATATTGCAGTAATTTAGCGAGTAATTCAATTTTTCGGAGGCTCGGGGGCGCTTTCTACTTCATATTTATGAGTATAAATAGTTGGGGCATTAAAGGCAGGTATAGTCCCTAAATTAACGAAGCTCTCTTAGTCATGCTAAGTATTAATTTGTGCAAACAATACTATTTTTTAAATAACTATTTATAATTATGATGTCATTATGTATGGTGGGCCTTGGGAAAAAATGTTTTATGTATGTATTTAGTAAAAATAGCAAAATAAAGTTTACCATTGAATAGCTTTTAAGATTTTGGTTGTGACATTCGTTAAAAATAATGACCATGTTCAAAAAATGTTCATTGCTTAGAATGTTATGTGGAAAATTAAAATTCTTTCAAAATAATGTCCATATATAGTGTATTTCCAGAAATCCTCTGGACATTTCTTTCCCAGGAGGTTGGGTCATCAGCGTCTATTGAAACGTCATACTCATTATCTATGTCTGCTTGTATGTTGGAGTAGAAATGCCCTGAAATGAATCTGCTCGAGGTGATAAAGATCTCAATATTTATCCAACTTAATTGCGAGGGGTTCAACGTCATCGCTGGAGTGGTGCCTTTTTTTTCTTAATTCTTTTTTTACATTTTCTTGAATCGAAAACTTAATGAACGCACGGAAATATGAGGTTGTATATAATTTGAACATCTGTTGGTCTTTCTTAATTTTTTCCTTTCTGATAGTTCTCGTTCGTATGGGGCATATTTTTCTGTACATTCCGTATAAGTACTGCGTCCACGTTTGAAACTGTACATCTCCATAGTTTAAGATTATGAAAGGTGACGGCTGCTTTTAACATAAATCACTTTTCATTTTGCACTGATCGCATGAAACAAACGTTACTAATTCAAGAACTACGTAAAACTATAAGGTAGTTGTAGGTATTGTGTTGAATAAACAATCTTTGTTTTGACTTCAAACGTCAACACTGCGAATTATTTAGGTAGAAACTTTGCGTCGTGGACACTGAGTTTTCTTCCCTACACGCTCACGGACCTAAACGTTTCTTTCCCGGGATATGAAAGTTTCAATCTCCATTATTTGGGTGATCTAACTGCTCCTTCCCCTTAAATGAATATGAGATCTGAAGTTTAGTTAAATGTGGGTTGAATGCCACCGTTAACTCAAATCCGACAAAAAACAAAATAAACGTTTCTTTCGCCTGGACCCGTCATATTCCATTTTTTTTTTTTTTTCATCGAACGGCCTTAGAGACTACGCAAATATTATTATTTTCACTTCTTTTCATACCCCTTCTCTCCTTTTTTCTTTCTTTCCATCTTTTCCTCATTCTTCCCGATTGCTCCTTCCTTCTTTATTCGGTTCACGCCATTACTTCTAGCATCTCTCTTTCCCACAAGGACCTTAATTTCTTCTAGCCTTTTTAACAGTTTTTTTAACAGTCTTGGTCTGTTATTTTCAGTCTCTCAGTTACTTCCTTCGTCTGTTTGATATACCCCCCATTACTCTTTTATCCCATCATTTTATAGAATATTTCTCTATTTAATCTCTTTGGGTGCATCCTCACTATATGCCGATTTCTTATTTTTATGTCCGATTCCAAATCATTCATTTCTTTGTATATTTCCTTTTTAGGTCTCAACCTATAGCCTTCTTGGGGCCGTAAATTCTTCTTAGTATTCTTCTTTCTATCCTTAACATTTTCCTTAGGCTGGGGACGGAAGCGGATTCCATTCCGTACAGTATCACCTGTTTGACGACCGTATTGTGGTTTCTTATCTTCACGTTTATTGACAGGCTCCTTTTTTATATAAATTGCTTGTCGCGAAGCTTAGTCTTTCCAATTTATAGATTTATTTTTATTGTTGATATAAAATTCATTATTAGCATTAATTTAGGATGAAGTAGCAAATAATAATTATTGAAGAGCGGATGACAAACGTAAATGGGTTGACGTTGATATGTCAAGCTAGAAGGCGAGGTGACGTGCGATTCAGCGGAAGGGTTGTCAAGTGGTTGACTGATGGCTGAGTGCGGGGGCTCCATGTGACAGAGGATATCCTAAATTCCAATTTTTCACATCGGCGGCTGTTGTACTTTATTAAGAGATATATTGGGGTTCCTTGTTAGTGTTTGTTCTTCGCAATATTTAGCTCCAATTAGGCGCACTATCTGCTCGTACTGTGGTAAATATATTAAATTATTATAACATATTAAAAATATATATATATTTTTAAACTATTAATTGACATTTACAACAAGTAAATTTGAGGATAACGGCATGTTGATAAATTGTGAAGAACTACTCACCAGTAGCTCTTCAGTAAAAGTTTTAGATTAGAAGGTGAGGGATAGATTTGAGTGGAAATGCAGTTTACTATGAAAAAATTGGTATCTGGTTTGGGCTAAATCAGCAGCATATGGAAAATAAAAATCTTTATGGATAAGTTTGTTTGTGGCATAATGAGGAGCGTTGAGAATTCTACGAAGGATTTAGGATTGCAGGAATAGAATACGAGACAAATTGGAAGGTTTGGTTCCACTTGGAAGATCAACTATGTATGTCCAAAGTCCTAATTATGGTCATGTAAATCAATCTTTTGTAATTTATTAGAGGATTTTAACGTTTGTCTAGTAACAGTTGAAGTAGTCTATAACGAAGGGCAGTTTCTTGTCATTTTAGTCTTGAATGAGGATATCAAGTTACGCGTTTGTCCAAATGAATTCCTAAGTAGCGGATTTGTTTAACAGGGATTAATGGAACATTATTTAAGGATACTGTTGGACAGGTAGACTTAGGTTCAAGACGAAGGGTAAAAGTTATTTAATGAGGTTTGTTTGATTTATTTTGATCATCCAATTTCGATACTAATCTTGAAGGTTTGTAGCATCAGATTGTAGAGTTTAGGATGCAATGAAGAGATAATTTTTTACCGATAACAACCATGTGTCATCTCCGTAAGTTGTAGGGACGGCGATAGGGTCAGTTGGAATATCAGCTGTAGAGGATGGAACCTAGGATACTTCCTTGAGGAACCTCGGTTGACTGAGTAAAGACGAATGAATGAGTAAAATTGTGATATACTCTGAATGTTCTATTATTGAGACAGGAACATATAATAAGGTAGTTTGTGAAGCAGTTCCTGGTTTCAGACTCGGTCAAAAGCTTGTTCTACATCGAGAAAGTATTAACAATATAGAAATATTATCTATAAGTTAACAGTAAAGGCACCATTAACATCTGACCACACTCCTCGCTATATTCCACCCAATCAAAACCCTGATCCACAAGATTGATCCTGACATAATCCTCCCATCTTGGAAGGGAACTGTTACTTATACGTCTACCTCTCGGGCATTTAACTAACAGTTCAACGCTGTTTTAGCTTCTTAGGGAAACGGATAAAACCAAAACCCTACGACTTTAAATGCCCATTTCAACCGTCAAATCACCTGAGGAAAACTTTTAACCAGTAAAATATCCCGAAATTCTGTAATGTGTAGCCTAAATATCTCATTTTTTTGTTTAAATATTTCACGTAATAGTTTTTATTTTTTTAATTTAAGGTGTTTTTATTCTTTTAACCTAAAATGCCAAGTTTTGCATCCGTAAAAGTCTGAAACTAGAATAGCCATCTTTAAAAACTAATTTTTATGTTTCTGGACAGTCTATGCGAACTGGTAACTTTTAAGCCAGAGAAATAATAAACGTGATCCGTCTTTAAGCTTAACTCTATTCCACTTGAATTTTATTTTTCCTAAATATTGTAGACCCCAGAATTTCAAACAGCTTGTTTTAGTATAATAAATAAGTGAAGAATCGATGAAGATAATTGAATAGGAAATTTTATATTTATTTTTTATAGTAATAATGTATTGCTATCACTCAGCCTGTATTGATCTTCAACAACAGTGACGCACTCGGGAAAGCGCTTTCTTGGAATCCTGGTTTGTCCTCCATAAAAGGGAAGCTTTACATTTATTAGATGTATTTTATTTTATTTTGTATTCAGTTGTAAATTCCAATAAATATTTTTTTTTTC
This sequence comes from Euschistus heros, assembly GCA_003667255.2. Classification (NCBI taxonomy): domain Eukaryota; kingdom Metazoa; phylum Arthropoda; class Insecta; order Hemiptera; family Pentatomidae; genus Euschistus; species Euschistus heros. The sequence goes on along the minus strand of RCWM02000372.1, from coordinate 368,242 downwards.
CAAAAAATAATCAAAATACATAAATAGAAGGGAGTGGCTTGGTTCCAAGTTCCACAGGCTGAATGTGCCTATCATAGTATATATATATATTTACTTTAATCTTTATTTAATTTTACTTTTTGCATATTCGTTTATTTTAAAATGATATATTTACTTTCGTTAGTAAGTATTTTACGAAGGGCTCATGCCTATTGCTTATTGCCCGTGAATGCAGATTTTTTTTTTCATTGTCCTTTTTTTTTATTTTATTTTTTTTATTTTATAAAATAATCATTTTCATTTGAAGAAGCAGGTTTACAAAATTTAAAGATTCTGTAACTTCCTTTCATATTTTTGAAGACACATTCCTCCCGTTGTCTTCTTCTTTTATTAGTTTTCCATATTTGTAGTCCTGTTGATGCTCTCCCGTCAGGCATTATTTTTATATACAAACCAGAAATAAATTAAGATTTTATTTCTCTTAAACTACCTCCTTGGTGCGTAATAATAAAACACTGCATACAGACTTAAAAGTACCACCCACTGTAGTGCACAATATCAAAACAGAATACAGAATATTTCAAGTCAAACTTTATGATTATCCTCAACAGACCCGTAAAAAAGATGGCTACAATATTAAAAATATTGCTGGCAATACGTACTGAAGACTAAAAAGGAGCTGGATGAAAGAAAATAAGTAAATTTCATTATCAATTTCAAGCTTTATCTAACACTGTATCATTGTAACCTCTCTTATAGAATGACGCTGACCAATTATCGGTTGATTTTCAAACTCCACCGAAATCCAAATATTTATCACATTTTTAATAACAATTTAATTATAAATCAGTACATTTTATTATTTGCAAACCTTCCTTAAACTATGAAGATGATGTGGTTAAAGTTTGGTGCAGATTGGCTCAGTAGTTTGCGAGTTTAGAGATCACAAACGATAAATGCCTTGTTATTTTAACAAGATACACACAGTGTTAAAAATTTAGTTCATTATTTCATATAGTCAATTATTGTTAGCTACTTGGCTTAATGACTCCTTTGATGAAGTGCATTCACCTGTAAGGAACAGCAACCGATCGCCTAGAGCCTTCGCTTCCACTCGACAATGGATCGTAACATCTTGGGACCATCTGCCTGAGGTTACCAACCGCTTCCATGTTTGCTCAAACCAGGGACTACTGGTTTCATAAATATAAATGAACTAGCCACAGGGTTAGTTAGCAGTGAATATAAAAGCTATTGATAAAGATTTATGTGGCCGGGGCAAGGACCGGTCTCGATTGAAGGAGTGCATCCGTCCGGAAGTGCAAATATCCTCCGCAGCGTGGGACCCCACAGATTTATGGGCAGATAATCTCCCCACTGAGGGATCCTAATCTTCTCTTAATCGACGAGACAGCTGGCCGTTAGTGGATCTTCCGAAGGTGTCGGTGGAGGGATATCTCCAATATCGCTCTCTTGGGCTGGAAGTAAGATACGCTTGAGCTGTTTTTCACTTCATACTGTCGCCCAGTAACTAGAAAGGTAGTTAGTTCAAGGTGAGCTAACCTGTTAACAAATATAAAGATTATTTTTATTTTATTTATCTTTTACAAATTTTTATTTATATTTACAACTGTGTACATATATACATATATATGCAATAAGTAAATGAAATTATTACAATGACTTGTCAATAACATGTAAAGAACCACCTGCTAATAGCACTTGAAAGTTCTACATTAAAAGGTCTTTCGGCCATCTTGTCAGAGGCCTCTGAGGACTATTGGAAATTGAGTGTGAAGCAAGTTGAGAAATTATAGGATTCGAATAGGTACGGAGTTTGCTGAAAGGACAGGTACCTGGTTTGGTCCAAATCAGCAACATATGAAACATTAAGATCTCCATGGATAAGTTAATTTGTAACATAATAATAAGCATTGAGTATTTTTATTTTTAAAATGATTTGGAAAGAAAAAAATATTTTTTTATTATTATTCCGCATTATAGGCACTTAAAATCCTTAATAATATATACAAATTTAGGAAATGGGCTGTCTTTTATTTTAATTAATTTCTTTTACGCTGGACATGAAAAAAAGTTGATGACATTTCTATGAAGCCTATATCACTGTAATAGAAGAAAGGAATCCATTTTCGTTTTAGGCGACGGGAAATATTATCGTACGCAAAAAATCACAAGTACGCATTTGCGTATTGAGTGATTTTGTGGTTCATTGTTGTCATTATTTTTTCAAATCATTTACGGTAATAGTCGTAAAGGATTAGTTATTTTGCTACGTAATAAGAATCATTAAGAATTTAACAAGAGTTCTAGGATTAGAGAAAATGGATAAGGCAAAGAAAACGATAGCTTAATTGAACTCATCAAGATTTTTTTTTATTTTGAGCGTTATATTAATTAAATTATTTGTTCTTTATTTTATGTATTATATTATAATTTTTAATATATTGGTTTTTTATTTCATTATAGTTTTGACTTTGCTCTCAGTATCTTTTCTCCTATTTTTATCATTTTTTACAACTAGATATCGTTCTTCCACATTTCTGAAATGTCACTTTTTTCACATTTTCTTATCAAGCCAAAGATTCCTCTGATATTCGATATGTATTTTGACAGGTGTGGATAAAGAAATATCGTTTAAAAAATTGTTTTTATTTTATGATGTTTTTGTACTAATGTTGACTTGAGACATATAAATGATGATGATGTAAAAGGATCAATACAAGTCATATAAAATTCAACAATCCTCCTTGTATATTGTACATTTTTGTATCTTTGTTAATTTTTTTTTTAATATACCTAATAAATATATATATATATATATATATATATATATATATATATATATATATATATATATATATATAATATCCATTGTAAATATTCGAGGGGACTTCCATTCCATATTAAAAGATATTTTTTAATTTTAATCCCATATTCATAAGACGCGTTGCTGAATAGTTGATATGTATAGTCATATAGATAACAGTTTTTATGTCTATTGGGAGATTAGAACGTCTTTGTAATTTAAATTTCGAGTAAAAGTTCGAAGTGATATTATGGTCTATTTGAATTTGAAGATATCTGACCTATTCAATATTATTTTCCGTTAAACTATCACAAGATACAGAAGGATGCGATGTGTTAGGTTAAAAACGTATATTGTAGGTAATTTTCTAGGATATTTAGAATTAATTCAAACTTGCCAGTTTTAAACCATACTAGAGTTTGTTAGAACTCGTACACAGTTAAAAGGATGTCCTATGATACTGCCTTGAGGAACGCTTATAGTAATTATAGTAATTTTAAATTTCTAATGAATAGTGAAAGGAACGGATTTAAGTTTATAGTTTATATATTTTATATATGGTATGTGAACATAATTATAATTGATATATGAAACATGATTAACCCTGTGATTAAGTACTTTCAGGTGGCTGATGGTAACTTTACAATCAAATATTATTATATATACGTAACATGAGAATAATGTTATTTCGTGGCATATCTGTAAATTATGGTCATTATGGATCTTAAGTTTTATAATATAAAAATCACAATATTTCTGATTTTAAAATCATGAATTTTGATTTTTATGGCTGATTTTAAAACAAAAACATGACCACTTACAAACCCATTCTCGGATTTTTATGGCACGACAAAGGAGGTGGAATATATTAAGGGTATTTTTAGGAGGCTGGGTGTGCAGATAAAATTTTAACAGAAAATACTGCCTTCACGTATTTTTACTATTTTCTATTTACGTAACTAAAAACGATAAAAAATTAATGGTTTAATGGAACCCCAGAGCTGCACATCGAATGGACCATAGTCATGTTGATAGTAGAATGTTTTTTTTTTTTTAAAGTTTGTCAATCAATTGTTGAAATCCATACAAATAAAAACCAGTGTATTTTTATTAGAATACCAGGTTAGTGCTTAATCCAACAGAATGTTACCTAACTTTAGTATACTAGGGCAGGATGTTGTAATTTTACGACGAAGGGATAAAGGAAAATTTAAACAAGGACCTAGAAGGGATGCCATATTTTGGCTGCGTTCCAGTATAGCCCAAACTGGAGAAGCACGCAATTCCGTTTACGGAAGTATAAAACTTATTTTTTATGACCAAGTTTCTAGGAACTGTTAGACGCTCATAATCGCGGCTAAAGGTGAATCTATAAAATATCTTATTGATTTGATTATAAAACCAAAATAAAAAGTATTTATTTAAAAATTTGAGGTCAACAAGATTATTTTTATCTTAATTTTATTTATTATATTTTATTGTTACCTCTATCATATTTTATTTTAATTCATATAATATTTTATTATAATCATTTATTCATTGTTATGAACATTCTGATATTTATTTTAATATTAGTTCTAAAATGTTCGTAAATTATCAACAAATTTAATAATATAATAAAAAAATCTGTAAATTCTTATCAAGAACACTTCTATAGTAAGGCCGTTTATGGCCGGGCGTTTTGGAATATCAAACTTTCTACTTTAGTATATATATGCTTTAGTATGCTGGTAACCTGAGCGTCGACTCTCATGACAAAGTTCATGGGAGTAATAATAGTATTCAAGATAACTGAATAATCAAACACCTCCACATTGCAACACACATTGCCTGTGTTTGTACATTATACAATTTACTTTACATTACTAATTAGCTCTACAACTCAGGACGGGTCTTGGCTTCCTTCACAATCTCTATCCTTTCGCCCACTTTTCCATCTTCTCCCAAAACTATCAGATCCTCCTTCAGGTCCTGCAGTCATCGTCTTCTTGTTCAGCCTACTCTTTTTTTGCAATTACATTTTCATGTAATAGTTAGTTCGGCATTCTGTCTTGAGGTATTCTTATTGTATTGTCAAGCCATTTTATTTGGCGTGTTTTAATAAACTGGACCACATTGTTTTCTGATATAGGGAGACTGATACAATGTACTACACCAACACCTCAATATTTTGACAATGCATTATGTTTGTTTATGGAGGACTGTATGGTGAGCTCAAAGTGAGATTGAAGAGACCTATGAACTGTTTCATTAGATTCATCTTCGGGAACTTACTTGCCGATATTCTGAGCTTGGACGGCTTTTTCTTAATTTCCGACGACAAAACTTCCCTGGCACTCTCACTAAAAACCAAGAACCTTCCTATAATCATGATCTGATAACTCTACATTATTGTATTCACCTCCTAAACTTCAACACACCAGGTCCCAACTTTTTGATCTAAATAACCCTTCCCCTAGAACTGCTTCCTTTGTTATTCGAGCTATCTGCTTTCTGTGATTCCCGACTCATTCCTATTCGTAAAGATTCTCCCTTTGCATCTTTTAAACATGATTTATTTTTACACCTCCTATATAATCAACCTTCCGCAAATATAAAAATAGTTAGGAATATATATTTAGATTCGTTTTATTTTTTTCAAATATGATTATATTTTTTTCTTTTAACGTGTGCTGTTATAATTGAAGCATTTGATTAGTAAATAATACGGCCAGACCATTGTACTTATAACTTTGCATTATTATTATTCTAAGGGGAAAGTGAGTAACAGAATAAATAAACTAATCATATATACTCTTCAACAATAAAATGACAGGACACACCATCTCACTAATACAGGACAGATTTACAACTATCGACGAAGACACAACATTTTTTCGAAAAGTACCAATTTTTGTTTCTTCTTCTTGAATAGTCTTTCATTCTGTTACCATGTCTCTTTTTTTCTTTCTTCTGACCACTTCTAACGTGTTCTGTTATTAGATATATTTCGGAATCCTAAGATCACTTTCTATCAGAGGGCTTCTTTTCCTCTGTGCTGCTTCTTCTACTTTTATGTTGTTTTTTAAAATCTTTTTATTTCTCATATGTAGCTTGTTAATTTCTTTTTCCAAAATACTTGAAGATTTTTTTTGACAGCCTATTGTTATCATATGTATAAATGACCAAAAACATCATCTTCATTTCCTTATTACTTCTGTTATTTTTTCTCTGATTTGATAAATATCATCATTTACTTCTTAATTTCCAGGCTCCTTTGGTTATTGTAGGACCTATAATTTCTTTAATAATTCTTTTCACAAATATTTTCTTATTATTTGTTTATTTTTATACTTTTTTTTTTTTTTTTTTTTTTTTTTTTTACTGTATTTCAGAGCAGAAAACATCTTGATCAAAAACGCTCTAATTAATGTAAATTTAAAAATTAAATACTATGCAACATTTTACATTTGAGGGAAATTTTATAATAGAATCGATGGAATGTTGATCATCTAATATCTTTGATTTATTCATTGTTATTCATGGCTGTTTCAACACTGTTCTTATGGTACTGGCATTCTTCAAAGATATGTAGAATAGTTAATCTGCTATGGCATTCTTAATATCTCGGAGCTGTTTTTTCAGTGATCAGATGTAGATGGGTAAGCCTGCTATGTCTTAATCTGAGACGAGTGATTATGATTTCTTGACGGTTACTGTGTCTGCAGGTAAGTTATGATTCATAGATCCCACATCGACTGCCATTCTGTTGTTATTTTTCCCTTTAACAGATGTGCAAAGCCAATGATATCGGATCGTCTGGTTCTCGTCTTAGAAGGGGTAATGCTTCTATAGTAGCTCAATCGGATATTATTTATTTATTATTATCATTATTTTTAATCAGAAGGCGGAAAAAGAGTCGAATGAGAGATCTGTTGAAATAATAATAGCAGTAGTAGTTGGGGAATGCATTTTAGGAATGAAGACAATTTTATTATTTATCATGTTGTTTATGAAGAGTTTTACTTTCATATATATATATATATATATATATATATATATATATATATATATATATATATATATATATATATATATTTCTGTACCTAACAAGATCCTTTCCGTAGAGTGGAAAGAAGCTCAAAAAGAAGCGTAGACGCGAAGGAGGCACGGTTCGTTAAAGAACTCCATCATAAGAGGAGACGACCTGACTATGGCTATGGCTCCTGGTGGAAACATATCGTTAGCGGGGAAACAAACAAGACACCGAGGAGGAGAGAGCAAAGTAGTATAACCCCCCCCCCCCTACCACCTCCCCTTACCCCTACTCCTCCCCCCTCCCCCCTCGCTATTACAATATATAGCTAGAGCTCCAAACATCTTGCCCATTAGCTCCACTGTAATCACTATTATGTCAAATCAACATCCAACCCGCATCCGCCGATTGGAATCAACATAATATTTCTTGTTCGCATCGTCTACTTTTATTGTTACTTGCTTTGTTCGTCCCTTTAATTAAATTTTGACCTGCCTTGCTGGTCTTCTTCAAGGCCACTAAACCAAACAGAAGAGGAGACAAGCAATAATCGCACTATGAAACATTGGCACCCTATAATAAGTTTTTACTCGGACGTGTTTATTTCTTTATATCTGATTTATTATTGTTATTATTAAACATAAAAAAAACCCTTGCCTGCGATGGATTCCTGTGTACCTTAGTGCGCAGATCCCGAAAATGACCTTATAGTCCAGGCAACGAAGGAAATTTTGAGGAATTAATTCATGTAGAAGCTAACTTTGGCACAGTTGTAGGGGAAAGTGTCCTTAACATCATACTAAAAGTACTGGGGATAATTAATTTAATGCTAATTATTAACATAAAATTCTTTGCAAAACAGGTTCTGTAAATTTTTTTGCTGAGAACAATGCTTAAAGAGATATAGTGGGGGGAATATGTAAAATCAAAAAAAAAAAAAGTTTTTACTGTTAAAATTGAAATATTTACTGTTACAAATGAATAGTTTATTATTATTAATTAAATGGTTATTGCTAAAAATAAAATGTCTGTTGTTAAAGCTAACATGTTTATTATAGTACAGAGTAATTAGCATTCGAACCTTGAAATCGAACCAAAAATAAAAAGGTCTAGCTACTAGAAATTGTTCACCAGCCTTAGCTCTAAATGTGGTAAAAAGGTTTTCTCGAAATAGTATCGATTTTGTGCAGGGGAGGGGGAAAACTTAAAAATTGTATGTTTTTATCAGTATGATACAATAACTCGAAAACTGTTACTTTCAGCACATTTTGTGTGCTTTTATGCACACATTAATTTTGAATGCTAATTACCCTTTGCTATAATAAACATATTAGCTTTAACAAGAAACATTTTCAGCAGTAACCATTTAATAAAATTAAAAAAAAAAAAAAAACCCACCTTAGCTTCAACCCCCCCCCTCCCCATCCCCCCACTACTCTTAGTATGCTGTTAAGGACACCTTTCCCTACATGTGTGCCAAAATTGGCTTCTACATGAATTATGTCCGCTATTTGGTCATTTTTGGTCTTCGTTGCCTGAACTATTAGTTCAGTTCTATCACATCAGCATTGAGCTATGGGAACCCAACAAAACATTGAATTCGTCTCGCATTACTCCAATCCTTGGAAAATGTTTCTTGCTTTATCACAAATGAACAGATTCACAAAGACCTTAATATGTCGTAGATTTGCACGAACCGGATACCTTACCTTTCACTATAAACTAAATACTCACCCAAGTTTATCAACTTTCCTCTGATGATTCGTAGTCTGAAAAGAAGACGGTCTCAAGATCTTGTTTTAATGTAAAACTTTCATATGATTGCCACCAATAGGTAGTTCCTCTTCAAATTGTTGGCATGTCAATACTTTGCATTGTGATTACTGGATATTTACTTGATGCAATTTTTTAGTAATGTTGATAGTTTCTATAAACAAATGAAAATAAAAAATCGTTACCTTAATACAGTGGTCTATATGTAAAGGTCTGTCTTTTTTTACATTAATTAATTAAATATTTCCTGTCCTTAATAATTTTAATTAATTTAATCAATCCAATCGTTCAATAAGAAAAGGCTTCGGAATACCGATAATCTGTGAGATATGCCGCTCGGAGACCTCCCGGCGAAACTAATGCCCGAGTCCGAGGGCTTGAAAGCTATTATGCAAATGCTTCCATGATCCACGGGCCAAGAGCTTTCAGGAGGTGAGCTTTTATTCAATTGGCAGCTCCCGTTTAATTAGTCCATGGTTTTAAAAGCGTTCGTCAGGGGAGGAGGGAGGAGGGAGGAGGGAATAACAGAAACGGAGATTCCAAACATTTTAGCGAAAACAGTTACCTTTTGTCCTCAGTGGGCTTCCATCTCCCGAGCAATTATAAATCAACAAGAATGCAAATAGATTTATGGAAGCACTATCTGGGTCAGTGATTTCAAGAAATTGTAAAATTTCTTTTATCAGGACATTAGATGGCTTTACAACATATTTGAAATATAAAGAGAGTTTTATTTTACTACAAAAAATAATAATTTCAATATGGTGTACAAGTCCGGCTGAAGACAGAAAATTTATTTTTTGTTATTTCGGCTGTGGATCCACTTCGAGGTCGGGATAACCTCTAAGTATGGCGAGGAGGCGAGAAGGTGTACTTCTTACTATATTTTTACTATGAAAAAAAATCGGAAAATTAAAAAACTTTTGTAAAGTGTTAAAGAAAGCGTTGCATAAATGTTTTTTGAACGGCGTGTCAGGAAATTATTCGTAAAATGGCAGTAGTGTACAGGCTCACCACCTCGCCTTCTCAAGTTGCGCCTTCTCTGCTGAACCCGAGGCCCTACATGGATTGTTGTGGTACAGGTAACATATCTTTTTTCCTCCAACTCCCACATCTACTTAGTCAAAACAACAACTATAGGTCAATCTTCCCACATACTTCTAGGTGAGCAATAAGTACTCTTTTAGGAATTCATCAGCAGTCATAGCGGTTAGTTATGACTCGAAGCTCTTACATTTTGACTTGGATATGTCTTTTGGTGAAGGTCTATACTTTTTAACTTTAACGTTTTTTTACATTCAAAAATGTAAGACTTTGACACGCTCTAGCCCTGTTGGTATTGTCCTGACCGAAAATTTGTGACAATTTTCTAGTTAGAAATTTAATGGAAAATATTTTTTATAATATAAAATTTGTGGCTAGGACCTACTTTTAAGGAACTATATTGATTTGAAGAAAAAAAAAAGTGACGTTTTGTCATTATTTTTTAGGTGTTGGATCTTTTTTCACAAACTTTAGCACTGTTTGTGTTGCTCAAATCGAAAATTTTGAGGAAAAACAGTTTCCTCATCAGTAGCACTAGATATAAAAACAGACATTCATAGACATATCCATGATGTATTGTTTTTCCCTGTCAGGGGAGAATTGAGGTTTTTTGTTTATATTTATTACATTATATGTTATAATTGGGATATTAAAAAAATAAATACAAAAGTCTCTTACTGCTTATAGTTCAGTAAAAGTGTGTATTTTTTTCTTTTCAAGATCCAGGGTGAAAAAAAGGATATATATATATATATATATATATATATATATATATATATATATATATATATATATATATATAGATTTAGGTATATATTATATCTTTATAATAAAAAAAGCTCCTACGATCAGCTACATGTAGAATTTTAATTACATTGCGAACTTATTTAATTGCATTCTTATTGTAATATGTAGCTATAAAAAAATGAACCCAATTTTTTTTACAAATTTATACAAGCTTCTAAGTGCTCGACTGAATCTTCGGTTGTTGAATTATAATAAAAATTCTCGATAGATCTCTTCGAAATTTTATGAATGGGAAAATACAAAATAATAATACTATTGAAAATTTAATAATAACAGGGAAAAATGAGTTATATTTAATGCAAATATTAACAGTATACTTAAGAGTAAAATTGAAATGACCTCACTAAGCCAGCTTTTTTGGAATTAATTGGGTTGCGTTCATGCACGACGATGTTCGTAACATCCTAGTAGTTTTTTTTTTCCCCGGTAATAATTATGAATGTAATTATTTAATTTAATTATTTATTTTTTATATTAATTTTAAAATAATTAACCTTAAAATACTGTATTTCCAACATAAATACCATTTGGATACAGAACACAGCTCTCTTATAATCAAATTAACCAATGAATTTTTTTTTATGTGATAAGAAATGTAAAATTAAAAATTTTAAAAAATAATCGTTATAATAGAACTGAGCGTTCTTTTGAAAAAAATATATAAAATATGAATAAAAGAAAATACTAAAGGATATGGAGCCGGGTCGTGGAAAAAATCTAATCTCGGCTGGAGTGAGGACTCATTGTTTCCTTTTGAATAACAAAGCCATTCTTCCCAGCTACCTTCAATACTTCCTTCAATCTTAATTTAGCCCGAGTTCCGTCTCTTTGCAACACTCTTTATAGTTGCCTCATGTTTATTTTAAATTATAAAATATTTAAGAAATATTCTTTCAAGAAGGATAAAAGAAATTGCAAAGTCTCGGTACCAATTTTATATAAAGGTTTTTAAGTGTAAACTTCTTTTGGCCAGTTGGGCACCCTTTTGGATGGAGTAAAAAAAGCGAACTCGCGTCACGTACCGTACCCTATACCAGTAGATTTAGATTTGTTTACTACCTTTCCAATAAGCTAGAGACTTGGAGCTTATCTTACAAGTGGATGAAAATGAAATAATATGCAATAATGACAGTAGTGGGGACCACGCGGCGCAGTGCACAGCCTTGAAGATACTTTCGGACGACTTTTGACGTTGGTTGTAACTCTTTTACGGAACGAGATACAACTGTCATAGGCATACCGTTTTAAACAGAAAGAACCCTGATACATTTCGTTCAGGAATAGTAAAGATCCAGCCTCGTATATATGGCCAAGGTCCATATAGGTTTAAGTAAGTAATTGTATGTATTTATCATTGTCGGAGTTTTACCGTTTATGAAGTATTGGATACAAAAGTTTTAGTCTCTTGTTTAGACAGAAACTTTTTGGTAATACATGTAGACCCCAGATCATTCTTCTATCAAATGTCCTTAAAGTAATGAATTTCGTTTTTTCCTGTGTTATGGGTTGATTGTCGATGAAGACAGGTGGACAAGAGTCATGTCTGAGTGTAAAGCTGATGTTCTGTGATTTGGTGTAATTTAGTTTTATTTTCCAATTTTTTGAACCAATCTTGTAATATTGTTCAGTGGCATTCAAGAATTAGTGACGCAGTTGTGGGGTCTTTATCTCTAGTTAATATTGCTGTGCCATCAGCGTATGTGTGTTGCTGTTAATGTAGCAGGGCTAAGTAACATATCGTGAGTATAAAGAATATATAAAAGTTGAACTAGTATTGACCCCTGTGGTGCTCCGGCTTTTACTGAACGAATAGAAGAGACATCTAAAGTCTTGTTGGACAAAGAACTATCTATCAAAGAGAAAAGATTGAATGTTGAGATCATAGGTAAAAGGTAGAAGATTTTTCAATTTAAAAACAAGTCCGTATAAAGTATAGACTTTTACTTTTTCAAATATTTTAATACCAGATCGGAAACTACCTCTGTGAAACGTTGGAGATAAATTTTCTGCTTTCAGCCGGTCTCGAATTTGGGCCCCAAAGCTTTAGTTAAAACCCCATACCCGTTTTCTTAAGTCAATTAAGTAAGTCCAAGGAGATAAGTGTACGTTACGTTTTTATCCGATGGGTGATTTAGAACATGTGTGCAGTATTGAATATAATAGTATAAGAGGAAAGCTTCGTGATTTACGTTTTGTGTTGACGAAGGAGGATAAATTTCGGCCAGAAATTGGACATTTTGAAAATTGAGAAAATAATGCAAAACGTGATTTCCCGTTTGTGATAAATAACCACGAAAACTATTGTAACAATCTATACCAAATTTTAACTACACCATCTTCATAGTTCGAGGAAGGTTTAGCAATAATAAAATTTACAGATTTTTCAATAAATTTTAATTAATAAAGGGATAATATTAGGTTCTCAGGGATGTTTGAAAATCGACCTGTAGTGGCTAGCGCTACTCTGCAACTGAGATTGCCATAGTGAAACTGATAAACCCGTTTGTACCAAATTTTAACTACATTATCTTTACAATAAAAAAATCAAACTTTATCCTGGGACTTACTGTCTCCAAAGAATAATATTAATTCACAATTACAGGTACAATTGTCTGGCCGTATTACTTACAAATTAACTGATTCAGTAAATACGGCATATATTGTCGATAGGATAAAAAAAAAATAATAATATAAAATATAATCGTATATAAAAAAAAATTTAAATATTAATAATTTATTTATTTATTTTATTGCCTCTATCCTTCAGGATCATTGTTAAATGTTAATACTTAATTTAGAATAATTAATTATTTACATATTTTTGGAAGATTTGTTGTCTATAAGATGTAAATATAAATTATATTTAAAGGAAGTAAGGGGAGCATTTATAATAGCACTGGGTAGGGAATTCCAGAAGGTGGTAGTACGAATGATAAAGGATTTTTCAAAGGAGGCATTTTTATGTGAGGGGATATGCAGGTAAAAAGGTTTTTTTTTTCTAATTCCCTTTTATTTTTATGGATTTATAATACAATCACAAACATTTAAATCCATCTCTTTTTCTGCACATGGTGCATTTTAAGGGAGTTTTGTTTAAAGTACTAAAATTATGATTATATAAGCTACAGCAATACAATAAATATTGTTCTAGTGATGGGACTTGCTAGGTGTTTGGGAAAGAGGGTGTGTTGAGTTATCTTAGTCAAATCTAAGTGTTTTGACGTAATTTTGCCACCTCTGCGGTTTTTTAGTTGGCGTTAATGTATTGAATAGTGGGTTAGTCGAGTATTTGAGGCTATCAAGGAATTTGATATGCCTCCTTGTAATGTATTCTGTCACCTTTGGTAAGTCTAGTGTTTTGTCCTTAGAAACGTTGTATGTCGAACGATTCGTCTCAATACCCCGTTCTGAAACTGTTGGAGTCTTTTTGATGTCGATTGTGATATGTTTGCCAACATTGGAGCTCCATAAAGGAGAGCCGGTCTCAGCAAACATTTATAAATCATTAGTTTGAGGCGGAGCGAGAGGTTTGATGTACTTAGCAGGCGATTTAGCCTGTATGACTTTGTTCTCACCAATTTAAGTCTTCGGTTGCAGTGGTTTGAAAGTGTAAGGTGCCTGTCTAGAGTGACACCCAGATACACTATACTGCCTGCTGGTCTCTTAGCGATTCCTGCTACCTTATAGGTTTTAGGAAGAGGACGCTTATTTTTCTGGAAGGAGAAGATAATGCAGTCAGTCTTTTTGGGGTTGACTGCAATATTTAATCCTTACAATTTTTGCGTGATTTCATTACAAACCTCCTCCGCCTGTCGTAGAGCCTTAGTGGCGTTTAATGAACTACTATATATAGCAATATCATCGGCGTAGGCCGCCACAGTCACTTTTCTGTACCTAGCTCCAACAGTTTCAGCCGTGTATATTGAGAACAATACTGGAGACAGCACAGACCCTTGAGGGACAACGCACGTGAGAGAGGCTTCTTTGGATAATGCCTGGCCGACTCGCACCCTGATTTTACGTTGATCAAGAAATGACCACAATAAAGTTGAAAGTTGCTCCGGAAATTCGTGGTCCTGCTGTAGCTTACATAGCAACCCATGTGACACTGAGTCGAACGCCTCCGTGCAGTCGATTGATATCATTGCAGTCACTTCATTTTTAGTAATGTGTTGGCTTACTTCCGCCTGTAGTTTCGCCAGATGGTGTTCCGGGCTGAGGCCGGTCTGGAATCCCGCCTGCTCGGGTGGAATAATTGCGATTTCTGAACAGAAAGTTTTAAAATAATTTAGAATATTTTTTTTCGAAAATTTTGCCTAAGTACGGAAGTAAACTTACTGGTCAGTAATCAGCTTCCTGGGTGCCAGTATTCGCGGGTCTCAAAAGCGGGAAGAGAATAGCCTGTTTCCATACCTCTGGAAAGTACCGTAGCCTAAGACATGAGTTATAAAGGTTGGTAAGATGGACTATACCTCTCCTGGGCAATTGTTTTAACAATATTGTTTGTATCCCATCATGACCAGGGGCTTTATTTCCCCTCGAACGACGAAGGATGGCCTTCAACTGTTTCGGGGATACGAAACATATAGTTGTCGCCCGGCTCTTTCAGGTGCTTCTAGTGGGGTCCCAGTACGCCTTTTTATAGCCATATCGTAATGGTCCACGAACTTCGATGCTTGTTCCTCCGCTGTAAGCAATTTGTCACCATCGTGGAGCATCATAGAAGGTCTCTTTCTAGCAGATGTTTTCAACAGTCTCCAAAATCTTCTATGGTCACCGTGTGTGGCCCTCAATTTCTCGTGCCAAAGATTAGTCCTTCATTGTTTCAAGAGGTTGCGGATTTGGGTAGTGAGAGAATTGATGACTGATTTGACCTCCTGATCTCAATAAGTGTCAAAATATGGTCTGGCGGTGTTCGCAAAGCAGGTGGAAGAGGGCAAAACTTCGGTATGGCCGTTTCAGCGGCTTGCCGCACGGTGGCCGTGAAGAACTCTATAAAATCATCGATTTCCTTCTTCGTGCGGAGAGTAGGGACAGTTGATAATTCATGGTAGACTTGAGATTTAAATAGATCCCAATCCGCCTCTTGGTATTTAAATTTCGTCGGGGCTGGAATAGGCATCATGCCATCTATCTGATACAGCACAGGCCTGTGATCTGAAGTGATGAAATCCAACGCAATGCAGTCAGAGAATCGATGGGGCTGCCTAGAAAGCAATAAGTCTACTATAGACCTAAACGCCGCGTTCGCCTTATGTCTAAAAGTATGACTATTGGGGTAAACGACGGTATAAGGACTTTTTAAAACATTTTTTCCAGCTTTATTTGATGAAGAATTGGTTAAAAGGTTGGGATTTAATAATAATTTAAATGTACAGTGAAACGAGGTCTGCCACACTTTCATAAAACTTTATGGTTTGAAAGTAAGATCCAACCAGATAAAGATTATTTATGTCGCACTAAACATTATTGCCAAATTAAAATATTGATCCATTGCTTTTGGATACTGTGTGTAAAACTATGATTCACGGGTCTTACGTATAATTTAATGTGTCCTCTCCTTGGATAGAAAACAATAGGCGTTTAAAAAAATACTCTCGCAATTTTGTTCAAGAAACGTAAATTAGAAATGATATTCATCCAACAACTTATAGTCGCAGGTGACCTGAAAATAGGGGATGTTTTGACTGGTTTGGGTTTTATCCTACTACCTTCTAATATCAAGGTGTTCTACAAAAACCACTTATCTGCATAATTGAATACTGTCATTCAATTGAGGCCGTAAATTTTATTTTCAAATACGTCAATAAAGGCTCTGATGAAGGTACTTCTAAATAAGACAGCTAAGATTATTTCTCCATTAAGCAGAGATAATGCAGTCCATTACCTGCAAAAGTTTCTTTCTAAATAGTCTCTGTCCATCTGAATTACCAATTCATCCATTAAAACTAAAATTGGAGGTTCAGTTATGCTTCTTCTACGTAACCTTCAACATCCTAAGCAGTGCTATGGTACTAGCTTAAAAATTACAACTATGCGTGAAAATTTTGAAAAGAAAACAATTCTCTTTCTTGCTACGATACAAGATTTATATATATAAAAAAAAAATCTTCAATTATAATTATTAGTTAATAATTATTAATAATTATTACTAATTATAGTTATTATTAATAACTAATAATTTTTAGATAAAATTAGCTAAGTTCTTTACTTGTGAGAATCCAGCGACGGGGGATGCTTGTTTAAATATAAATATATTTAAAAAAATGAAATTTATTAATAAAAATGTATAATATTGCCTTGATAATTACAATTGTGACGGCTGACAGATCCTTTGAGAGGTCTCCCCTCCTCTTGCCCTTACCCCCTCCCTCACGATGGAGATAAGGCATTCACCTTCCCGACTGAGGCTGATACAGGCAGGCAGCCCTTATTAACTTTTTTAATCCGATCAAAGCTCAAAGGGCCCTTTGACCCGACCTTTGGTTCTGCCAAGACCTGCCAAAGGAATCGATGGAGGCTCAGGTTTTAAAATATCTATTGAGGAGGCTGGCCACGTTTAATTTTTAAGAGAAAATTCTAACTCTAGAACTCTGGTTTTTAATTATATCCTTTTTTGTTGGTTCTTAAGTTGCTGCTTCTTATTTCCACCTTCTTCCAACCCACATTTTCATTCATTCATTCATTCATTCATTCATTCATTTCATTCATTCATATGCTAACTCACATATTAAGGATACATATATTTTTTTTTAATTATGTATACAAATAAAAAATGAATAATATTTTGTGACATTATGGTATCCCAAATGTTTAAGTTTCAATTTTATCATATTTACTAAAGAGTATAATATAAAAGATTTTTGTTGGTATCGTTTTATTCAAAACTACCCCCTTCGATTTCTAAGTGTTGTACAATTTAAAACACACCATGACCTCGAGAAACATGGCAGAGAATTCCTGTAATAAGCTTATAAGGAGTTGGTTGAAGGATCTACTCCGTTAAAACAAATTAAATATCATGTTAGGAGTAAGTACCGCTGGGTGCTGACCTCCCTCATGGTCTGACATGCCAGTTATCTTTTATAGCATCGTTACATCTGCTTAATAGTCAAGGGGTGAATGGCAGCTATGGATTTTAAAAAAATATATTCATATTATGAAATTAAAAAATTTGGTAAAAGATAATGTCTTTGTAATTTATGTAAAAACTTATCTCATGTAGATGCAAAGAATTTAAATTAGGAGTTCTATTCACCAGAAACGTTAATGTTTCGTACAAATTAACGGCCTAAGTAATAAAGTATTATTTTCGTATGACGTGTAAGTATTAAATAACTAAAATACATGATTTTATTTTATTAACTATTTATTGAAATTTACAACTTCAATAAAATACAATTATAAAATCATATTTTCAGACGCCTCGAAGAGTTATATTTATGGGATAAAATGGGAAGCAATTTGAGATGCTTGTGGACTTGTCCAAACGTATGCATTTGAAAAACTGTTGTTTTGCATATGCATACTTTTATTTCCACTTGTGATCAGGAATTTTTAATGTAGTTTCTCTACATATGATTGAGAGGTAATTTTTTCTCATCGTGCTTTCATCTGGGATGATTAAGCATATGTGCATATATTTTTTTTATTTAGTTTTTATGATCATGTGTTTATTTATACTCTCAACTGTATAAAATATATACTGCAGTAATAGTAAATATGCAGGAAAATGATTATAATAACATCTCACTAGCTGGTAGAGAAACTATCCACCAGAAGGTAAGTAGTTTCTTAGCTAGTGGTTGCGGCTCATCAAAAGTTCTTCTTTTCAGGCGCCTAGTCTGTAATAGACTGTATATTGGGAATCGTTGTATGGAAACTTGTGGATTATAGGGTTTATGGAGTATTTTATTGAAGGATGGGTAACTGGTTTGGGACAAATCAGCGACATATGGAACATTAAGAACTTTATACGAGGAGTTAATTTCTGATATAAGAAGCAGCATTGAGGATTTTTCAGAGGGTTTTAGATTGTGACGATTGTATAAGAAATGAATTAGATGGTTTATTGGAGTTCTAAATCCAAACTCTATAGGTCTAATTACTGTCATATAATCAGTACCTCGTAATTTATTGGTATCTTTGAGTGTTAGTCTAGAAAACGTTGAGGTAGTCGTATCTTTTAGTTTCACTCTTGTATGCGGTTTTCAAGTAATTTATGCTTTAAATTATACTAATAAAATAAGTCTGTCCTTTCTAAGAGGCACAGTCCAATGACCCCAGATTTTACATTGATCAATCTTTATCTATATTTATTTATAAATCACTATTTGTTTAGTCGTATACTCTAAAGTAAACAATGTGTTAAGTGAATATTTATCCAGTAAATAAAAAAAAAAGAAAAGTTAAATGAATAATTCCAAAGCGAAATATATACAAATTACAGACCAATGCTTTTAGTATAGTCCACCTTTCAGTTTACAAAGACAATTTAGCTGAAGTTAGCATCAGTGTTTATAGATATATGTCCTACGTTTACTCATGCTAAGCTGTCAACACTTAGAGAAATTTACAAATTCGTAGAACAAATCATCTAATGAATAATTAATAAGTTTTTGGGAATAAAATAAATAAATATTTCTGCAGATTATTTGTTAGAAACGAAGCTGTTTTCATTTAAGATGAAGAATATTTTCTGAGTTGTTTCAATTTACGACCTACATACACTGCAGTTTCGCTAACGCTAATCGGAGACTTTTCTTCATTCATAAAATTTTAAAATAATTTTACGTTTTCTTCATTTTTCTTTTTATAGTGAGTTCATTTATATTTGTTGTACATATTATAAGAATGTATTTATTACCATCGGTAGTATTTATTACTCAGCAGTGAGGCTAATTGTAATATATATTCAATAAAAGAGGTTTTCGTAAAAATAAAATAATTTTTTTGTTTACTTTAAATCTGCTTATAAGACAAAGCATTTTTCAATGTAACATTGTTAAAATGTTTGAAAATGCGGATTGTTCGAAAAATTGTTTTTCCGAAACATCGTAAAGGTTAAGAAATTAATAAAGGAGAATAATACCTTGATTTTGAATATAAATAATTAAACCTTCTTTAACATTATATAAATTTAATTTCTATTGCAAAAATAATCTGTATAAAAGCTAAAAAAACAAAACCAAATTTACTAAAAAAAAAAAAAAAAAATGATAAATTCTTCAACGAAGGAGTTACTTATATTGATCAATAATAGTATTATAAACAGCATTCAACTCCTCTTTATTAAAAGTACAACCTTGTTACATGTTTCGGAAAACAAGGTCCCATCATCAGACTTTAAATCAATCTCTTGGTGTTAACACACCGTGTCTGTTTCTCTTTTACATAGTCAATATATAATAGAATATATAATAGATTCTATTGACTATGTTTATAATACTATTATTGATTTAAAAAAATGATAATTATTCCCAAACTATAGAGCAAACATTTTTGACATATATCTTTTGGCTGGGGTACTTTTTTGGTGTAACGTAATTTATTTTGACACTCTAGCTCTGTTGGTGTTATTCGAATCGAAAATTTGACGGCAATTTTCTTATATTATCAGAAATTTATTGGAAAATATTTTTTGTTATATAAAATTTGACTATAGGACCTACCGTTTAAGAGTTACATTGGTTTGAACGTAAAAAGTCACGTTTTGCCTAAATATTTTAAGTTTTTACACGCTCTAGCTTTATTTGTTGCTCGAATCGAGAATTTGATGATAGTTGCTGAATCAGAAAATTAATGGAGAATATTTTTAGTTTTATACCAGTCGTCGCTAGGAGCTACCGTCTAGAATACGACTCAATCCATGTCCTACTTGGAATCAGCATACGAGACTTAAACGATAAAAAATTGCTCGCCGTTTTCGACTACTCCAACATTAAATGCTCTCGAATTATTACAAAATACAAAGAAATTACATGAGAGTAATTAGAACATACAGAGTTGAGCTTTGGGGCACGATTAAACCTCCCAATTCTTCACGCATCCAATCCTTAAAATCCATAATCCTCCGTAAAATCCTAAATGCTTCTTATTATGTCACAAATAAATTCATCCATATTGATTTAAATATCCCATACATTGCATATTTGGCCCAAACAAGATACCTATTCTTCCATGACAAACTGCATACCCAATCGAATCCACTAGTCTCCTAACTTGCTTCTCACTCGATACCAGATAAAACTCCGAACTGTATGAAAAGAAGGTGGCCGATAGACCTTCGAATGCAGAACTTTTATTGAAGTGTTACAAAAGAGCATTTTCTTTACAAGTTATTGGCATATCGTTGTAATCATATTACCGCACATTTACTTATTGTATATAGTGTATACAGTTGTAAATATCAATAAAGTACATATTTTTTTTTAAGGGATAATAATTAATTTAATAATAAACAGGACCGAGATGGATGGAAAAAACTTATCGAGTATGTCCTGGTCCTGCTCCAAGGACTGTTGCACCGAAAAATAAATATAAAAATTAATAGAATAGTATGAGTTAACTTATACCTATCAGTGTATTATCTTACCTATCTTAGTTGAATTTTATAATTTTATGTCTAAATGTGGGTTCTTGTTCAATATATGTTTAGAGGTACATCCTGCTTGCTGTTACAGTGCTGTTGCTTTGTCTAATTAAAGGGCCATGGAAGTCGTTAAATTTTATCGGGGCCAGGGGAGGGGTTGTGGAGAGAGGGTAGAGGGGGTAGTGGAGGGGGGGGAGGGGTACATTGCATTACACTAGGACTGATTAAACCCTTCATGTTCCAATATAAAATTGGAGCTCATTTCTGTCTCAAACAATATTAAAATGAAAGGCTGATTTAAATTGAAATTTAGTTTATTGATATACTTAGATTAGTGATGTGTCGGCACCGATTCTTGATTTTCCATTTTTTCCATCGATCAATTATCAACATAAAATCTGTGGATGTCATTACTCTGGGGAAGAATATACAGCTTATATTATTATAAATTAATTTGTGAATTACATCTCACGTGGAATTTATATATCAGGCATAAGAGACAAGAAATAAACAAAACCTTCAGGACTACTTCAATATTTACAAGAAAAACTCTCAAATTGGGGACTCAATGGCCGAGTGTGTTGGCGCGAGGGTCTCACAGCGCTCATAACCAGAAGGTCGTGGGTTCGAATCCCACCTGGGCGGGTTAAGATTTATTTCGTGGCGGACCCACGAAATGAATCTTGACCTTCCCACCCAGGCCAGTATAGGATCTCAATGGAAGTCTTGGGCCCAAAAAAAACAAACAAAAGACTCTCTAATGTCTTAATAAGACTCACCTATATGAATATAAACATACCAGTTTAGACATAGGAATAGAGATTTAGGGGTTCCACTGAACCATCCAATTCATCTTGTATCCCGATTCTTGCCACTGAAAATCCTTCGAAAAATCCTTTATGCTTCCTATTATTTCATAAACTAACTTATCAATAAAGATCTTAATGTCCCGTGTGTTGCAGAATTAGCAAAAGCTAGATACCTGTCATTCGATGATAAGCTCTATACCCTTTCGAATCCCCTAGCCTCCTAACTTGCTTCCCATTCGATTTCCGATTGAGGCACCTGAAAAGAAGATGGCCTAGAGATCTAATGTAGAACTTTTGATGAAATGGATCCACTAAGAATGAAACACCCCACCTACTAACTGATAGTTTTTTTACCAGTTATTGACATTTTCTTGTAATCGTTTCCCAGCGTTTTTACTAGATGTAAATATTCTATATAGTTGTAAATAGAAATAAATAAATAAAGATACATCAGTTCGGTTCCTTTATGAATATCAACATGATTGATTTTTTGTCTATGAATTTTTGGAATTTTTAGAACTGATGGTGAATGTTTAACATTCGAAACTAGTTTTCAATTAAAAAAAAAATCCTAGTAGAAGTGAAAAATAATTCATGAATCCTAATTGTATTGATCCTTCTACACCACCATGCAATTTTATATTGTCTAGTTCTTCATTACATAGCCAACTACCTCTGAAAGGTAATAATGATCCAGAGGGAAGTAAAAGATGTCTTCAGAACTTATCCATAATTCAGATACATTTTACCGTTGCCAACTGAAGGAGCTAATACAAAATCATTAATAAAAGATAAAGTCTAATTCCCGCTAATCTACCAGCCTTCGCCGGGCGTTTCTTATTTAGAGAATTACCACTTCAATGGAATCCTGAGTGCGATCAAAGAGGAGAGAATTCCCCGCGGGTAGGGATTTAAAATAATAACAAACTGTTTAATATTTACCACCGCCCATTACGTTGCCGCTGGGGTGGGGGCGGCGAAATAATTCAAGAGTGGCACAGAGAAAGATTTAAATTAAGTGAGATCTAAACGATTTTAAATTGGGCTTGATCCTCTAATTTGCTAGGGCCTAATCTTCCCTTCGCCACATAATTAATCTTAGTCCCTCTAATCATTGTTTAACGAGTATCTTAGCAAGTCCTGGGCTTTTTCAAAGTCCGCCCACCCAGCTCTGCCCGATTTGGCTTAAGATTATACCGAAATTTGAAAAGTTGTCCATACTTCTTAATGATGAAGTAGTGCCTCAGCGAATTGGTTTTTAGTTAAGGTTGCTCAACTCTAAGGCATTGTTTTCACAATAAAAAAAAAAAAAAAATATTTCGTTGGGGGGAATGTTCTAGGGAGTGTGGTCTATGGAAAATAATTAAAATAAAATTTATCTAGTCAGGTGTAAAAAAACATAGTACACTAACATGCTCCGTTGCGGCTTCACCAATTTTTAAATATAAAGAACTTAAATAATTTATAAAAGAACGGGGTGTATAAAAAAAAATGACCGTTTTTGAAACAAATATTTGTATTATTATTTCTTTGATATAAAATACAATTAATACTCAAAGTATAGTCGATTGTTATCTACCGTCATTACCCATCTGCTAGCCAATTGCTCGATGCCACGCTGATAACATTCCTTGGGATGGCTGTCGAAGAACTCTTGGAAAGCAATTTCAACTTCCGCAAAATTATCAAATTTTTTCCCTCGAAGAAAATTGCCCATGGATCCAAACAAGTAGTAATCCGAAGGTGCGAGGTCTGGACTATATGGTGGATGAGGCAGGAGTTCAAACTCATGATGTTCTGTAAACTTTTCTTTGGTTCGACTACTAATTGTTGAAGAGTAAGTTAGTGAGGGACCAGTATACAGGTCTTTTTCACCTTCCCCATGGAGAGAAGATGGTGACTAACAGTATCTTTCGACACACTACACTCCCTGCAAAGTTCGCGAGTACTTGTGGACGGATTTGACTTAACAGCTTACTTCAGAACCTCATCAATATCCATTAATGGCCACCCGGAGCCCTTCTTCCTTTCAAACGTCGTATATCCACTTCTAAATTTTTCAAACCAACGCCACGCAATGCGCTCTTCAAGGCCACCTTCCCCTTCATATTTATTAATTTCGCGAGGAGTTTCAGCGGCTATAAAAATTTTTTTTTCTAGTAATGTCTTAAAACTACGAGAATTTCGTAGGACACTGCAATGTTTCTTCTTTGAAATAAATAACTGAACTGATGCTTTTTTGTGAACAAATTACCACAGAAAAAATTGTGTACCAATTTCACCCCACCCTACAAATGTGACCCCATTTTACGGTACATAAAATTCTTTATGATTTAGTTCATTTATTTCGAAAAAAAAGTAATATTTTTTATCATGTGACCTTTATCGAAGCAGGCAATTTTATAGTTAATATATTATAAAAGTACTTTGTCAATCAGTTTAATAACAAAAAAATTAACATTAATAATAAATAAGAAAACATTTATTTCGGTGGTTGTAATTCCAAAAATCTTCAAAACGACTTAACCTTCAATCAAATATTTGTTTTAACAATAATTTTATTTCGAAACAGGTCAAAAGAAGATAAAGACAAAGTTGCGGAATGATAAGTTGACAAAACCGTTGTTTGGAATTTGCGACATGCTCACAATCCATACAAGTCGCGGTCACGAAATCAGATAGTTGTGTAAAATTGTGCTTTGTCAATGACATCTTTACTGTATTCTTTTTTTGTAAAAAAAAAACAAAACAAATCACAGAATCAAATTATTAAAAAAAAAAAAAGTAAGTAAGTTTTACTTGAAATTGTTTTAATGTTAGTTTTTTAAAACATTGAGGTATCACAACCACGTTTTGGCAGCTCCTAGGTCAAGCCTATCGATTGCTGCTGAATATGGTAAATGGCGGTCAAGGCTCATCCACATTACAATATATTTATACTCGATTATTTTTATTGTTTCAAAACATTTCATTATTGGAAAAAAAATCGTACATTTGAGTGTGGAAGATTTATCAAATCCCCAAATACTTTTTGTAGAATAAGGCCTTGAGAATGTCAGCTTGTGAACTTAAAATAAAAATAAAAATATTTTCTATATGAATTAGAATTCTTTACTGTGATTTTGAATTCAGATTTAATATAATTTGCACTGTTATCTGTTAACGAAGTAGGTAAGTTCTGCTGGTAACGTTACGAACCCCGGCAACCATTGCAGCAGTGATTGCAACAGCAGACCGCTGAATTAAACTCCTGTCCTTTTGAAGCGTTCAATTTGTTTCTAATTAACGCTGGTAAATTAGAAGCTGATGTCTCGCAGTTGAGTAATGTTTATGGAAGCTGCGAGAGTTCCTAATTGACATCCAATGCAGTGGTCCAATTTTATTGTTATTTGTTCTAAATTATTATTGCTATGACGTATTCCTTTAAAAATAAAATAATTTCATTAATTTATAATTGATGTCGTACCTATATTCTTTATTTAAATTGATTTTGATTCAATAAATGAAATTGAGATTTTGTTGGTTCTAGATCAGTTAATATGTGATTTAGTTAAAGTACAGTAAAAAATAGTTCCGCAACTTTAGGCTAATCTAATTTCAGGTTTTTATTAAAATTAAGTGCAAATGTATTTAATTTTTTCTTTATATTTATTTTTCTCAGAAAGAGATAATTCTATATTCCTATTACTTTTTCTTACAATTTTTATTTTTTTTTTATTTTTTGATTATTTAGGATGTTTTAAAAAATAATTTTTATTTAGGGAAATTAAACAAAATATGAACTATTAGAATTATATTTTCATTCAATTTAATTCATCTATTAACTTAAGGTAAAAAAAAAAAAAATTATTTTAGAATTTTTTCCTTATTTACATTTTAGAATAAAAATGACCAAATTGCATCAGTCAATAATTAAATTACATTAACAACAATTATTTATATATAAAGTTATAATAATAAATAAAGTTATGAGAAAGTAGAGGTTATATTAAATCCAATATATCTTCTAAACTGCAGGTCATTTATTACTAATGTTATATTAGTTACAAAAAATATTTTTCATAAAATATCTGACTAGGAAATAGTCGGCGAATTTCCTATCCGGGCAACACCAATATAACAAGAGCTTGTCAAAATATCCAAAATCCCCAACACTTAAAAAATTTAGACAAAACGTGGCTTCTTACATTCAAACCAATGTAGCTTATAAACGGTAGTTCCTAATGACGAATGTTATCGAAAAAACAATATTCTGTAAGACATTTCTGATCAGGATGGCCAATTTTCGAACCGAGCAAAACCAACAGAGCTGAATGTTAGATTTTTGTGTGTGAAAAGAAAAGCCACCAAAAATGTATGTCTGCATGTAGGTCTCTCCCCACAAAATTCAAAATTGACTCGTAATTAATTACATATATTAAACTTTAGGAAACTGTGAACATAAAAAAATGATTGTGGTCAATTATTAAATAAAGAAAAATACTGCAAATCTATTTTAATTATTATTAAGCCTTCATTTTATTAATTTATTAGAAAAAATATGCATTTGATTAACCTATGTCTTAAACTGAATTATAAGAATAAGAATATGATAAACCAAATAAAGAGAATAGTTGCTTTAATAAGGAAATCACGATTATTTCATAAAGGGGATAGAATGATAATGCTTACAAGACATAGAAGACTTGTTTTAGATTATTATAGTCATTAAAAAAATAAAAATAAGTACATATTTAAAAAATTAAAAAAAAAAAAAAAAAAAAAAAAACCTATGAGCTATAGCTATGTTTTTTTTTTTTTTTTTTTTATTTTTTTTTTTTTATGACTCTAGGTTATACAAATAGTAAAGACTGTATCCACATACAATCAACAGCTTGCCGCAATATAAATACATATTAGATGTATTTATACCCACTTTTTAGTTGCTAAATGCTACAAGGCTTTCCAATCGATCTTCGTTATAGTTTGATTTTATCACACACAATATATTTTACAATTAAAATTTAATTACAGATTCAGTTTGAACGAAGCCTATATCTCAACTAAAATTGCGGAATGTAAATGTATTTATAATTTTATTTAGGATAAATTTTATAGGGTGTTAATGTTATTTGTCTCTAGAAGGTATTGAAATGTATTTAAAACAAAATGGCAAGACAAAGTCACATTGTTTATTTCGTTTAACGTCACTTTATGCTGCTATGGCTAATCGGACGATGCTACAGTGGGAGTCCTAAATTTTGCCTATCCAGGTATAATTAGGATAGGGATCTTTAACGAGTACCTGACATCGCACAGGCTCAGGACCCCAATTTTATGTCTTTTCCGAAGGACGGCATAGCTAAGGATTTTTTACTCCCTTTAAAAAATCCTAAGGTCATCTGCCGGGCTGCAAACTCGCGATCTTGGGTTTAGTAGGTTGCTATGCTAACCACTACACCACAGGTGTCCCCGACAAAGTCACATAAATTAATGTTTACGTTGGTTTTTGGTTCAGATACTCATCTCAGATATTATTATAAATTACATGTAAAAGTTGCTATACCCAAGTCACAGGATGTCTTCGATCACGTTTACACATACAATTTTTTTTACTTTATATATATATATATATATATATATATATATATATATATATATATATATATATAGAGAGAGAGAGAGAGAGAGAGAGAGAGAGAAATAAATTAAACCAAAATATACAAAAAGTCTATGTCAATGCATGGAGTTCTGTCTTATCTTCGTGTTCAAGTTCAACTCTTTGAACGAATTTCTTCAGTTCAGAAATATATTTTTTGAAAGTTTTCTTTCCTTAAATTGACTTTTGGTTCAATATTCTCCTTGTAAAATTTTTTTTAATAAAATAAAATCTGTCATTATCAAAAAGCGGACAGTTACATATACTATAGTATATGATTAAATTTTTGTATTGTCTATCCGTTGCAGTGGCGTGTTTCGTCGGCTAAAAATTATAACGTTTAAAATATTATTTAGTAAGTCAAAAATTGTGTTTGTACTGCGTACTTTTCAGTTTGCTGGATTAACATCTGGTATAAATTTTAAACTGAGTACCAGAATTTATTTGTCGTTTCTTATTGTTTTTATTGATATATAATATAGGTGTATATGCGTAAATACATATATAGATGTGTGTGTATATTTTGAAAAGTATAGAATAGAGAAGAAGTGAAGATTCTTCAAGATATTGTATTTATATTATAGGACATAACATAAAAATAACTGCTGAGCTCCAGAAAAACAAACAGAAAAATAATAACAATTTTCATAAAAAATTACTACCTAAACATACTTCAAAATTATTATATTTACTTTTGGTAACAACATTGCCCAGTCCTTATCTTAACAGTCCAACTTGTCCAAGTGCTCACGGCAATTCTATACTCTTCGAGATAAACGAAACAGGAGCCAGATTATGTTATTAAAGTGGAATAACACTAAGTGCTTTTTATGGCCAAAGCCTCCAGGATGTATAAGTTGAGGGGGGGGGGGGAGACCCTTATGATAACAGATAAGAAGGGCGAACGAAAAGCGCAGTAAATCTCGGGGCAAGTTGTTGGCCTTTATCAAAAAGTTTATTAAGATTTCTTAAGAGAGGTTCTGTTGGCTTCGTCTCCTTCACAGCCTTAAGCCACGCCCAGGACCTAATCAGGAAACAGGGGAAGGCTCCTTCCAGTTCTCAAAGGGACTTGGCAGATTGGTTATGTCGGGGCCAGGGTATCGCTCTATCAAAGGCCTCTCAGCTTTCCGAGCTGCTAATGGAGATTAGTCGCTGTTGGTCGTGTATCTGTCTTAAAATATGTCCATTCAAATTATCAAAAAGAAAACGAAACTGCTGAACGATTTCAAAAGAAGATAATAACGGTCGCAATTTTTCGGACCCAGCTAAATGAATGAAAAATAACCATTTTCTGAGACAAATCGTCTCATAAAGATAATATAGGTATATAATATGGGATGGTAAAAAAATGTGTGATGGAATTTCGAAAATGTAAGTGGAATAAAATCGAGGATTAAAGCTATATTGATATCATTGGGTAGGGATTAGTTAGAGATGTAAAATAAAGAATTTACTATAATCCACTGGATTTTGGATTGGAAGTATTGAATACGTTTGATGTTTGATTGTTTTGCAGTCCCTAATAGTTCAAATCAATAAGTTCAAATAGGTTTCAGTATACTTCGTTATCTATGGAAAGATAGTCTATACCATCTAGTCCAGTCAATAAGCACATTGAAGAGTGCATGAAATATGCGATAATTATTTACTTCATAGTTTTGTTAGGAGTAGTTGGAAGGGTAACATACTAAGAATCCCGGACCCTGGGGGTGAGCTAACGGTGGGAGGGAAAGGAGAAGGTTTTTTCGATTGGGTTTTTCAATTATATCTCGAAAACGTTAAACTGCAGAAAGATATGTTTTAAATCAAAACTGAAGCTGATTAAATCTCCTATAAAACTGACTCCATCGATAATTTTCAAAAAAACAAAAAAGAATTATGATCTCACTTTTTGCCAAACATTTGTCTACAGTTCTTTTACGACAAGTTGATAGTTGTAGAACATTAAATTTACTTTAAGTAAATATGTTTCTGGCACCTGAAGAAAATTTTTAATTAAAAGTGAGGTAAAAATTATGTTTGTTTCGAAAATTATTGACTTTCAATAACGTATATCTCGGAAACCGTTCGAAGTTCGACAAATATGTATATAATCAATTTTATAGGAATCATTGACTATTCTGTCCTGTTTCTTTTTCTTGCATTCTGGGTCTAGTGTCAGGTTTTTGTCAAGGAACAAACCGAGATATGAGGAACTGTATTGAATATGGGTAGTGCAGTATTGTTGATACATGGGACTATTTCTATAAAAAAGTAACCATTTTATAAAAATCTCAAAATGTGTTTGTATAAAAAAATTAGTTAAATAAAAAAAAGGAAAAGAATATGCAATAACAACAAAAATAGTCTGGAAGATCACAAACGAAGTACGTTATCACACTTATGGAGTGCAAGGTAGAAGGTGATCCCGAAATCAACATTGCACTGGAATAAATAAGAATAAATACACATATATACATTTTTTATTTTCTTTAATAATTGACACAATTATGCTCATAATTTTTTTTATTTTTGCATTTTCCTTTAGTGGGTACATGTTACATATCTCCTTTATCTTCTTCATATCTCTTTTTCCAGTAGTTTTGAAATATTCAGATTTACTACCTAACACATATGTACCCAAATTCTTCATCCAAAGAAATAGATTGTGTTTTTAAAAAAATGTGAAATAACCCCTTAATCCACCAAACCTTTCAATTAACAGATGCATATTTCAGCTATTGACGCTACCAGACCCAAGGTACCTAAATTCCTGGGTACACGTAATTCTTAAAGGACAAAGAATTTAAGACATTACTTTTTGACATACCACAACAAATACACAACTGAAGATGAATTTATTTTTCTTCTATTTCATTTAAATAATTCAGATATTAGATTTTTTTTCGAACTTTTTCTAGTACTTTCACAAAGGATCCATAGAAGTAATGAGAGTACAAGGATACATAACGAGAATCGCCGAAGCTGACGACAGGGACAGAGGAATACCACCTGAGGGAGGATTGCTTATTAACGCTCCAGGGATTTATATCCTGGCTGGAGAAGTTATTGGCTTCAACTGGAAATGGATTGTCACCGCGTCTTGTACGGCAGTCTTTGTGTAGCTTTTGGATCCACTAATTATTTACGATTCGCCCAAAATTTACTGGAAATTTACTCTTTACGATTTTCATCAAGGTTTTTACAGTGTTCCATTTTTCTTTTGATGTCCTTACCTAAGCCCGCTGTTGGGGACTGAAACTCGAAAAAAACAAAAAAAAAAAAAAAACTTTCCTTTATTCTGGTTCTGTTTATCTGGTGACTAAGATGTCGATTTTAATAATATTCGAACTTGCAGTCTATTAACTGGCTCCTCCAAATTATTTTTTTGTATTAGATATTTATTGAACTATACGACTATATAAAAAAAAAAAAAAAATACATCTATAAATGTGAAGATATTGTTGATAATAGCATGTAATTGCATATAATAGCACTCCAATGAAAGATCATTATTAGAAGGTCCGGATGCCGTGTTATATTCAGACGTTCGAATGTTATCGGGAATAGAATGGGAAGTAAGTTGAGAGGCTAGTGGGTTTTAATGGTTCTGGAGTTTACTATGAAAGGATGGGTATCTGGTTTGGGCTAAGTCAACAACATTAAGGGTTTACAAGATAAGCTTATTTGTGTCGAAGTAAGAAGGATTGAAGATTTTGGACTGCAAAGATTGGATACGAGATGAATTAGATGGTTTAGTGGAGCCCGGTGGACGTTTCTTTCAAACCTCAAGAGCGATAACTCATTGTTCATTGAAATTGTCCAGCATTCAGAACCATATGTGTGCTTAATTAACATAAAACTTGGAAATTCTCAATCAATTCCTTATTGCATTGATCCTTCTATACTATCATGCATACCGCAACTAACTGAAATAGAGTTGTACCGATAAAGTCGACCATTACAAAAGATTTTCAGATATTTTCTAGATTTCCTCTAAGACAGGAGATTAGTTAGACAGAGATTAGATTAGTTATTGGGATTATCATCTTTGTGTACGCCAACTAGATCAGGAAGGATTAGTTGTTCTACAGGTCGCCCCACGGTCTTCAGTACTGAGCGCGCTGAGACCCTCGTCCCAACTCACTCGGCCATCGAATGCCTACTAGAGATTAGTTACCCATATCTTTATCAATGGATAATTTATAAATACTTTTTACTACAATAATTTTGAAATATTCACGACTGAAATTAAAAATTTAATAATGAAAATATAGATCTGATATTGGAGCTTATATCCATCATGGCACTAATGAGAGATGAAGAGAGAACGGTGGAAAATATTAGTGACATTAATTATTGACATAAAGTTTTGGGACGAAGGCTACGGCAGAGGGGGGAGAGGACGAGTTGACAATTTGACAACGCATAATTAATTACACGAACGTTACACAATATGTGCATTATCCTATATTCTCCTCATCACTGTGTTTTCGTCACTAATATTTCATTCAGTGATAGTATCTATTTTAAAATTATAATTGACGTACTGCGTACGTTTTCTTCGTCCCACCGTACTTGTAGTAGTAATTACCGGTTAAAATGAAGTTGTATGCAGAGTAAGTAGGTATATATATTTTTTTACGTATGTTGTTTATTTTTTTATTTATCAACTAGTTTTGTAATTGTTGTAAGTGAAATTGAACATACAGTATGATTAATAATGTTTTAATTAATTAATGGTTTACCTAAAGATACCCCCAAGCTAATAAGACAATAATTACAAAATATCCTTCAGCCATCTTAAAATCGTTAGATCATGGAAGTTCTTAAAATAGAATCCTTAAGTGTCCTGTGAAAAGATTAAACAAGGAGAGAGGGTTTCATTTTATAAAAAAAAATTAAAAGAAAAAGGTTCCAGGATTACAAAAATAAATAAATAATGAAAAAAAAATTCAATATAAATAATTCACACAATCAATATTTTATTCTTTCATCATTATTTTTTTTTTTAAATAAGTAAAAAAGTTTAATTACGTTTTGTTTTGTTGAAAAATGAAAATTTACATTTAAGTTTGAAACTAATAATTTCATTTTTCAAATATTATTTAAAAATGCAGTGGCATAGTAAAAATATTTTAATGTTTTTGATAAACTGATCTGATAAAAATAACGTTCAAATCTTTCATGTAATTGTGAAAATTCTTCCATACATAATAAGTTAAACTTGTAATAAAATTAAAATATGTTAATGTGGAATGCAACAATCAAAACATATTTTGAAATAATATATAGTCGAATAATATTAAGTAGTGATTAAGCAAAAGAGAAGGTCCGATCTAAAATTAATTTTTTTCAACTGAAATATGGTTTAATTTAATAACAGGGCTTATTTATGAAGTCCCAATGAAAATATCAAAATCGTCATATATTTGCCAAAACATACATATTTAGCATGCTGGCTTGGGAGTATTACGGGACTCGATCAAAATTTCATATATGTATATGGGCTGATAGTAAATTTAACCAGATTTTGGTTGAAATAAAAATTAAATTTCAGATTGGACGTATAGTTTTGGAGTTATAGTGAACAATGTGCCAAAAAAACATAGATTTCAAAACAGTAAGCTGTGTTTAGTGTATTTTACGGTACTTGATTCAAACTTAATATACAGATTCCTATAGCAAATTTAATCGGCTTTAAGAAATTTTGGATCGAACTATTAGTTTTGGAGTTATAGCTAAAAGAGTACCTACAATTGTGTTTTCGCGGAGAAGTGCGACCCCAGTCAATGAGTGATGAATTGAGAGGTGCCGAGTGCATGAAATATGCAATAATTTTTTACTCAATAGCTTCGTTAGTAGTAGTTAGAAGGTAAACATACTAGAACTCCCAACCCCCGGGGGGTGAGCTTTCGGTGGGGGAAGAGGAGAAGGTCCCATTTTTGGGTTCTTCGATTATATCTCGAAACCGATGGACTCTAAATAACTATGCTACAATTAAAATTAAAGCTAATTAAATTTCCTATAAAATTTTTTCTACACATATTTGTCCAAAATTTAACGGTTTTCGAGATATACGTTATCAAATATCGATAATTATCGAGAAAAAACATTTTACCTAAATTTTTGTCAAACATCTGCTTCAAATGCCAGAAAGGTATTTGTCAAATTAAAGTAATTTTAATGCTCTACAACTTTGATTCAAACATTTTTTTTGAGAAACGATCGTGAAAGGCACTAGAAGCAAATGTTTGTCCAAACCGGTGCCCGCTTCTCCGCGCTCTATCTCGGTTGCCCTTAATAAAAAATGAATGAAACCAATATTGTTAAGAATTTTATTATCTGCAAGTTTTGTGACTTTCTCAAATGATGTCCTAGGCTAAATCTAGATATTTTCAAAAACTGATTTTTGTTACCTTTGGCCTCGAATATCTCTTGAAGCTAACACGCTGAGCTCTCAGTGACTTTTTTCCCTTATTTAGGTGGCTAAAGCAAAGATATTTGCAAAAAAATTAGCTTCATCCGTTTCATTCTGAGATTGTTAGTATAAAACTCCTATAATTGACTGGGTTATAGTGTTGTTTTTTTGTGGCGGATCAGCGAAATGAATCTTGACAAACAAATAATCACTTTATTTTCCTATTGGTTTTTTTTTTTAATTTATTTAATTTTAAAGTTTTTTGTCTCTTTATTGTTACAATATTTTATGTTCTTTATAATTTCATTTTCTGATTTACTTTATGCTTAAGTTAATAATATAAAGAAAATATTGGAAGTCTGGAATGTCGTTGATCAATATCAGACAAGTGATGCCCGAGGGGGAGAAGTCGTAACCTTCCCTCCCTCGCCTATCATCACGAAATTTGATTATCACAGAACTTCCCTCATTCAGTTTTTCATCAACTTTCTGCAGAAGTTTTTAGAGATATGTGACGTTGCCAGTTTAAAAGAATAAAGTTTTTACGGACTTTCGTCTTGAAGTTTGACATTCCAGAAAGTTATCACGAGATGTAATATAAATAAACCTGGAAAATTAAGAAAGATTTTCAGTTATCACCCACAAAGGGGTGAAGCAAACATTCGGCAATATTACTTGTAGCATCCGCCCAATAAAATAAAATAAAAAATATATAAAGATCATCTCTCTCTTTTTTTTTTATTCTTAATAGCGAAGCAGCAAATATTAGGAAGCGGCCATATAATTGCTGCAATATATCTTGGCGTGGAGGGGTGCCAACAAGAGATTGCAGAGCGGCTGATGTATCGCCGAGCATTAGCAACAGAGATTGCTGCAAATAAAACAACAATGGGAGCCATTGTAGTTGTTGGACCGTTCCATCGTCGTAGCCGCCCCTTCATTACGGAATTTTGTTTAAGAGACATCTCCACTGTCCTCCGAGATGATATTTTTTTTAGGTGGAATAAAACAAGGCCACGTTTTTTCCGACTGCGTGAGGATTAACAAATGATTCGGTCGGTAATGACTCTCTTCCTAATTTTTTTTTTTTTTTTTAAGAGATCTAGGACCAGCTGATGACTTAAAAACGTCACGTCGTTTTTTTTTTATTAATTCTGGAGCCGAAAGGTCAAAATGATGACATCAAGATCATGATCAAAGTTTTTGAAGAGCTTCATAATAGATACTACTGTGACTTAAAAACTGTTAAATCCTGGAATATTTAAAAATATTATCCTTAAGGATAAAAACAAAAAGGACAACAATAGTGGAATATCCTTCGGATAACATAAAAACTGCAAAATCCTGGAATATTTCAAAACAGTATCCCTAACAACGAAAACTAATATATATGTGGATGTCCGTAATACAGGAAACGCAAGATGTCCATATATGTAGAAATATTCCAGCATATAACTGTTTTAAGTTATCCGAAGGATATTTTGCCATTATTGTCCTTTAAATTTTTGTCCTTAAGGATACTATTTTGAAATATTCCACGATTTAACGATTTAAGAGGTCGATATCGACACACGATATATTGCCATTTTTCCTTCGACAATCCGATATTTTGTACCGGTATTTATTTGTTACGTCCATGACTCTCACCTATAGATAAAACCTTATCAATATTATTGCAATGCCTGTGTTTCATGTGGCATAAATTTATTTATTATTGTTTCTGCCACGGCTCGATTTCGAGTTCGAGAGACCCTCTTGGGTTACACTAAATCTCTAAAAAGTGGATATCCGTAATTGGGGAAAAAGTCTGGCAGCTGAGCTAGATTTCAGTCAAATCTCCTCCTTTCACAACCGCTGGCCCAGTAATAGTACATCCTAACCTAAATACTGAACCCAAGCCCCTTCATGGGTTGTAGTGGTATTTGTTTATTTATTTTTGTATGTTATTATTGTTATGCTTAATTATTATTATTATATTTTTTAATCCTCAATATCTATTATTTCCCTGCTTATTTATTGAAAGCCTCATTTGAAAACATCTAGTTTTTCTTTTTGGCCTTAGAGAAGGCCTGTAAGGGATGCCAAAAAGTAGTTATTCGAATAAAGATTTTTTTTTTTAATGTGTTTTTTCAACTTTTCAGAGCCCAAATATTTATTTCTTCCTTAATATTTATTTGTATTATTTCTTAATAAGTATACATCAAAATATTTGTATTTAATATATTATATTTTTTAATTTATTATTACTTCGAAGTTTACTAAAATCGAGGTAAAAATTAGTTTATTTCATTCATATTTAATTATCTAAGAAATCTTGATCTATATAAAAGGATTCTTTATCTTAAATAAATCACATTAAAAATAAACATTAATAGTCAGATAAACAATTACTAACCATTATCAAATATTTATCATAAGAGCTATCAGATGAGACTAACACAGTCCTTGCTAGTATCCGATCCCTCCAATCGTAATTTATGCACCCTTCATATCAATCGTGTAACATCTAGCAAGGTCCTATTAAATTGTAACATATGTTTATGTAAAAAGCTTCATTACAGTAGGAACATGATTGTTCATGTTTCTTACCCTTTATTTATCTAAAATAATGTAAATGTTTGAAGGGTTACCCTTATTTGTTATGTAGTATCCTTAACTCGAAAAAATGAGGTAAGTTAAAAAAAATAAATTATAAAAAATTACACATTTTCAATTCATTGATAGCCTCAAACATATGACTAATCCTTTATTTTAAAGTTAGTTCTTTATATCAATTTAAAAAAAATCACCACGTTTGAAACTTTGAAAAATTAAGTAAAAATAACACTGAACCTCTACAACCCCTTCATGGGTCTTGGGTTTAGTACCTGGTAGTACAAGGAGGTGATGTGGTCAGCAATCATACCCAACTACCAGGTCTTACTCCCAATAAAGGGTATCATAAAGTAAGCATCCTTAATTGGGGGTATAAAGCTAGGTGTACTCCGGGAGGGTCTCTTGACCCCGAAGTTAAGAAGAAGATTAAGATTTCTGCGAACTCGGGCCTCAGAGCATAGCTGTTCAGATCCTTACCACTCTCCCGAAAAAAATCCAAAACACTAGCAAAATATTTGTATCAACACAATATTCAAGCAATTAGTACTGTACGCTCAGATTTTTTTCTGTTAGTACCTTGAATAATAAATGAAGATATCGTCGTCACTATGTAAAGCTATATAGTGAATTTGAAAAAACCCATTTTTTTATTTCGTTCGTTTACCGTTGTATTCTAAACGGCCTACCTTGTGGTAAAATGCTATCAATTCGTAAAAATGACATTATAAATTTCGGTCTTCTAAATGCCGATCAGATTCGAAATTTTACCACAAGGCTTTGTAGAATACATTCACCAATTTATTTATTCGTTAGTTTTACATAGTGTCGACGATATGTAAGCATAAACTTGATAATTGAAAAACTCCATTTCTCCCTGACAAGAAAAAACAAATGATCACGGTATGTCTATCCATAATCTACTGATTCTTATAAGCAGTGGATGTTGATTAATGATACATTAACATTAATGATTTCGTAAAACTCATATCACTCTTAAATATAACATACCTCAAAGACGAAACCTAAAATTATATCATTGTATATGTATGAGTGAGGGCACCGAGGTTTTTAAATCTTTCATTAGCTGTTTCGTGGAATAAGTAACAGTTTCTAATAAATAAATTTATGACCTCTTATTAAATAAAAACGAAATAAATAAATAAAAGGAAAATAAAACCAGGTTCAGAAATTTTAATATTTAATTCTCCCTGGAAGGGAGGTTGTGTTCAAATATTTTTTTATTTAATATTTTTTGTCGTTGTTAAATTTTGTTATATTTCTAAAATGTTGTTAAATGAACGAGGAAATTTCCCTTTCCAGTATATATACCTTTTATACTGAAGGGAGATATTTTATATTAAAATTATTTTCCCTCTCCTCACAGTCTAGTGCTTTGGATACTACTGGCCTAAATGTAATATTTCTTTTGAGTTATAATAACATTCTTCACATCAATAATTCCCTCTTTTGTAGGACGTATTTTTAGGGATTTAATTTTTTACATTTGATTAATTTTACAAAAGTTCTCTCTGCATTAAATCAATATACTCTCAATTTTTTTTTTAAATTTTAATTCTAAGCGAAAAATTAAATTTAATATTGGGGGATTTAGAGAAATATAATTCATTAATCAAGGCATTCTATTTTTCAATCACTTCTTTGATTGCCTGTTCTGAAAAAACAACGATAAACTTCTGGTATCTTCTATCGTTTCTTCACTCATTGACAAAATATACTTATTATAAGGAGTACTTTCTGGCGATCTCGAAATGAGATCCAAAAGGCTGATGATTAATTTATCAGATTCATCTTCGGAATTTCTAGACTTTCTACGTCTCTTTTTGGTATCCTCAAGTCGTGTGTCTTTATCTCAATTCGGGAATCTAGAACTTACTAGGCACATTTATATTCCAAACCATAAAAAAATCCAATTTCATTTATGAATTCCTTTCTTTGCGTTCCTCCATCCACATTGTAAATACCATAGTCTATCCCACCATCATGTATACTCCTCCGCAACGAGCATCTTTCGAAAAATCCCTTTTACTTTATGATCTCTTCTTTATGAATTCCTTGACTATGTCGATTCGAAAATGCTCCTCTTTAAGATCATTAAACACTTTATATTTATTTACTTCTTCAATAATCATTCGAGTGTATAAAAAATCTGGATATGTAAATCATATATCTTTATTTATTTTGGTCAATTTTTGCAAATTATAGATGTTAATAATGATTAATTATCATTATAAAAACGACTGCTCTGTGATTCTAGCCTTATGATTTGGAACAAGTGGTCCTAAAAATAAGTCTATTTTATTCTTGTTTTTCAATTACACTAACAGCCCACAAAATTCAAAAGTTAACTTCGACCGGGATATAAGTGTAATAATTTCAAAACCAAACTCAGGTATTGATTTGTAAGGTGTGGTAAATATCAAAAAGTTTTTATTAATGAAAGGAGGAAATCCTATACCAATGGTTATTTGGCACGGAAATTTCCAGTCCAACCTTAAATTACATTTTATTCATTACTCACTGTTTGTTTTTTTTTCGGTTCGTATAGTTTTAATCTTAGTACGAAAAAGTAGATAATAGCAAATACATTATAATAATAAAACAGATTAAGATAAAGTTTAACATTTTCGTAATTCAAATAACAACTGTTAAAAGATTTTCATCTTTCATTAATAAAACAGCTTATGATATCCATTAAACCCTATAAAAGATTAGTTAACTGTGTTCACTTTTAAAAATTAAAGATTTTTACGAGCAGACAAGCATACCCCGTCGCGGCTTCGCCCGCTCTCATAAATAAATAAATTAGATTATTTTAACTAATAATTAAATTTCATTTGTTTATCTTGTATTTGTAAACATGTAATTTACCATCATTTCTTCCATGATATTTGCACGCATGGTAGTAATTTTTAAATTTTTAGTTTAAAATAGTTTAAATTACTTAGAATAGGTGTTTGAATAGTACGTAAGAGTATAATTAGACATCCAATTAGGCAGAGATAATTTTATCGATCCATCTGGTTGGAATTTCTAACTTTAAAAGTATATAAAAGTTTGGCAAACCTCGTTTCTGGCACTCAAGACTATACATGTTTATTATTATTATAGTAAAATTTATTATTATAAACCTTCCTTGAACGTTTTATGAAGATGTTATAGTTAAAATTTGGTACTGGGTTTAATAGCTTTACCGTTGCAAATACTGTTGCAGAATGGCCACATATCGGTCAATTCTTTAACTTCACATGTCGCTCCATATATTTATAATTTTTTTTATAACAATTGAATAGAAAACAAATCCATTTTATCATATATTTCTAGCTCTACATAACACCGTACCTTTGTAATCTCGCTCGAATGGTTCTCGACATCTTGTTGATTATTTAACTTTACTGAGCACCATATGTTCATCGCTTTTTATGGTAATATAATTGCAAAATTTTAAATTTTAATATTGCTAAACCTTCCTTGAACTATGAAAATGATGTGGTTAAAATTTGGTATATATTTATTGTTATTGATCACAAACGAAAAATGGCTTTTATATAATAGTATAGATTAAGTTAACTTTTGGCCTATGTAGAATGTTACTGGATTTTAAGAGGAAGACATTTTTTTTTATTTTATCAATTTATGTGTTGTTAACTATTACAATAACATGGCAAAACTTGAAAAGAACTACTCATCAGTAGCACTTCAATAAAAATTCTACATTAGAACGTCACTAGGCCATCTTCTTTTCAGACGCCTCGAAAGATTATCGGGAATGGTGTGGGAACCAAGTTGAGAAATTAGGGAATTAGAGTGGTTATGGAGCTTACTATGACAGTATAGATATCTGGTTTGGGCTGAATCAGGAACATACGGAACATTAAGATCTTTATGGGTAAGTTTGTTGGTGTCAAAGTAAGAAGCATTGACGATTTTTCGAAGGATTTTGGATTGTAAGGATTGGATACGTGATGAATTGGATGGTTTAGTGAAGCCCCAAAAATCAACTCCGTACATCCAAAAAGTCTAA
The DNA here is from genome assembly GCA_003667255.2 of Euschistus heros. Lineage (NCBI taxonomy): Eukaryota > Metazoa > Arthropoda > Insecta > Hemiptera > Pentatomidae > Euschistus > Euschistus heros. Next base: position 327,722 of record RCWM02000372.1, on the reverse strand, counting down.
TCACAGTCATGTATATAAGTCTTTTGTAATTAATTGGGAGCTTTGAACGTTTATGGTAAATGTTGAAGTAGTCTGTAACCGTTTGTTAGCAGTTTCTTATCGTTTTAGTCTTGTATGTGGATTCCAAGTAAGTCGTTTGTCCAAGTGGAGTTCTAGGAAGCGGATCTGTTTAAGAGGGATTAGTGGAATATCATTAAAGGATACTGTAGGACAGGAAGTCGTAGGTTTACGACGAAGGGTATAGGTTATTTAGTGAGATTTGTTTGGATTTATTTTGATTCTCCATTTTTGACACCATTCTTGAAGGCTTAGCATATGGGATTGGAAAGTATGGGAGACAATGAAGGGATCATTGTTTACTGATAGCATACATGTGTCATCAGCGTAAGTTGTGAGGACAGTGGTTGGGATGTTAGCTGTATACACCGTGTAGAGTATGGGGCCTTGGTTACTGCCTTGAGGAACACCGGCAGATTGGGTAAAGAGGGAAGAATAAGAATTTTTATGGCAGTCGTGAGTCCTAGACTCGGCCAAAAGCCTGTTCCACGTCGAGAAAGGCTCCCGTGCAGTAAATTCCGCGCTTCAATGCGGAGGAGGGAAGAAAAAATAAACTTTGTTCTGGGACAATCTATCCTCTAAGAATATCATAACAGTACAAAATATATATGGCAATCCTCTGGCTACGATAATTTGTTGTTAGTTTAGATGTTGAGTGGCTTTCCACGATGGTTCCTATCACGTGCATTCCTATTCCTCAAAGCCAACATGAACCCAATTGACAGGGAGAAATTGATTTTTTTTTATCGATATTAGATATTTTATTCCTTCCTGTTGAAATCAAATTCGGTCATACCTAACCCCATAATGGTGGAATGAAATAAGAAAAAATCCGAAAAATCTCCACAGTACTGAAATGAAGCAGAGTTATTACCTGATTGGAGGAACACCAAGCGGAAACAGCGGGCATCCTGGAACAATGGAACCTTTTGGATCTTTATTAATGAGTTGGTTTGGGATCGGTTCTCTATGGTGTCTGATCAAAGGCCCGTTTGCTTTCATCTTTTATGAGTTTTAAGTGCCCGGCTTCCAGTAGCGGCTGGAATTTCATTTGAGCTATCTACTATTGGTCTCTCTGCTAGCATTCTCTGGGTGTGGGGTGTGGGGGTTTGAATGTGTAACTAGTGACCGTGAAGGGGGATGGGTGTTAGTTATGGTTTGAACAAAAGTAAGTTGGTCCTGTGAAAAACCCTTTACCATGGTTAGCATATTTTAAAAATATATTTTAAAACATTCTAAAAGTACTCATCACAAAATCATGGTTTTATATATTTTTACCCTATTATGAAACTTTTTATATAAATTTGTAAATCTTAAAATTCTAAATATATAATGTAATTACAATAGCATGAAAAACCGTTGTGTACGTTGATCTATCAGCTGCAAGGAAGCAACTCGTTTTATAAACTTCGTAATAAATATTTAATAGATAGAATAATTCACAAAATTTAACTTATAAACTCGCAGTCTTTAATAGCATGACCTACCGCCTTTTAAATATACCGTTAAATAAACAAAATTATAATAAAGAAATCCAAACAATATACACTATAGCCAGCAATAACGGATACAGTAAATTACAATCGGTAATATTTTAAGAAAACAAATACATACAAAAATTATGAATAATATATACTTAACATCCCCGGAGGATAAGGCTACCCCGGAGAAATATATTTTGATAACATATTATGGCCCAATATCCACTAGAGTCGGAAAGAAATAAAAAAAAAAATGGGTTTAAACTTTGCATTTAAAATACCATTGTCAGCATACTTCCCTTCACCTAAAGACAAAATAAACCCTTATCAAAAAAGCGGTGTGTACAATCTCAAATGTAACGGCTGTGAAGCAAAATACATGGGACAAACTGGACGATCGGTAAATCAAAGAGTAAAAGAACATATAAGAGCATGCACTAATAAGACCCAAAACTCCAATTTCGCTATACATTTAAATGAAAAAAAAACATAAATTAAATAAAGAATCGGGAGTAAAAATACTACATCAAGTAGAAAATAGCCTAAAATTAAATATTTATTAATCACTAGAAATAATAAAATAGTTTAAAACCGACCCAGATTTTTGTTTAAGCGACCAGATAAACATTTCCAATAGCCCCATTTTAAATTTCTTTCCCATAGGAATGGAAAATTCCAATGAGTCATAAGGGAAATCCCACAGTAAATTACAAAAATTTAACCTACGGACCCTTCCACTTCGATGAGTATATTTCAGTTATCTCTTAGACCTCCTAAGGTGAGTACTGATGTTTGATTTCTTGTCTTAAATTTTTGAAAACTTTAGTGTATCCATCTAACATAGTACTGATGTGTTGAAAAATGTTGTATGTTTTACAACTGAAGATGAATGTTTAGCATTCGCAAGTAGTTTTCTAATAAAATAATCCCAATAGAAGTGGCAATTAATTCATCAATCCTAATTGTATTGATCCTTCCATGCCATAATGCGTACCTCAAGTAAAGTATAGTTTGGTTAATATTAATATTTTCTAATAATTTATTATACAGTTTTTTATGTATTTATTATATTAGGAGATTAAGATATTTATGAGGAAAATGAGCAATGATATCTCCCAAACTAATTTTATTAATTAATTGAATAATTAATTATTAGAATATTTAAAGTGCTATTCATATAAAGGACTATCGCATTATAATGTGACTTACACAATGTGGGACTTACACCCTATCATATTCCAAATATGAACTATGATGAATAAGAAATGTTTTATTTTTTTTTTTAGACTGACGATTTAGTTGAACAATTTTTCTTGGCTATAAAATATATTTAACGGCTAAAAAATATGGCGAAGCCATGAAACGTCGCCCGTATGATTATAAATATTTTTGATTAATAAAATTATTAATTATCATTATTCTTGTAAATATAATTTTATTTTATTTTGTTTTGTTTTGTTTTTGAGAATATAAACCTGCACAATTCTATGGACAACCCTGAAGTACTTGATACCTACTTTAAATTGTTAATTTTGTAATGTAAACAACGTGTAAGTAAATATATGAGGACGGGAAACAATCAATAAGAAGCTAAAACAATACACATATTCTTCCTGATTGGGCATTCCAAGATAAGAAATATAATGGCTAACTTATCAGTATTGCAGATGTCAGCAGATAACTAAGGAAAACACTAAATCCATGATTCAGGAGCTAAAGATAGCCCCCAATCCTGCTCCATTGTATTAGATACTCCTGGTGGATGAAATAAACATAATAAGATATCTGGAATGGATATATATATATATTGTGGAAGCAATCCACCGAAATTACCAATAAATAATAAGCCTGTTTACAGTGGGCCTGGGGCACGTCCCCCTCATAAGTCTCCCTGCTATGACTCTTTGCAATAATCCCGCGCTTGGGATGCCTCCACTCACCCTACCCTTCATAACATTTGCACCCGCAGCCCGAGGAAGAATCTAGGAACCTGGCTCCAACCAGCGAGCTGAGTAGGCGGCGTTATTTTTCTAGAGCAATGGGAGAATGCTAAATGTTATGGGAAAGTATCAATACAAGGGTATACATATTTCTGCGTTGTTAAATTATAAAAATCCAAATAGCTACCAGTCAACAACCTGATTCCAGAACCATGAAATTTCTTTAAGTAAATATGAATATTAACGATTATTGTTAAATAAACTTTATTGTAAAATCTTATTGTTATTATTTCCCTAAGCTTTTATAGTTTATATAATTTATACCGGGTGACTAGAAAATAGATGCGGAGCCGGTAGGGGGAGATAGTACAGGCTAATCTGAGTCGATTTTACTATAAGAACAACTGGCCGAAAATTAGCCGTTTTCGAGTTATTCTAAATTTTAAGATTTTATAATACAAGACTAAAACGACAAGAAGCTGCCTGTCGTTACAGACTACTTCAACTTTTACTAGACAAACGTTCCAAGCTCCCAATTAATTAAAAAGACTAATATACATGACTGTGATTAGACCTATCTGGACGTACGGAGTTGAGCTTTGGGGCTTCACTAAACCATCCAATTCATCTCGTATCCAATCCTTACAATCCAAAATCCTTCGAAAAATCCTCAATCCACCTTACTTTGTCACCAATAAACTTATACATAAAGATCTTAATGTTCCATATGTTGCAGATTTAGCCCAAACCAGATATCAATCCTTTCATAGTAAGCTCCATTACCACTCAAATCCTCTAATTTCTCAACTTGCTGATAATCCTCCGAGGCGTCTGAAAAGAAGATGGCCCAGAGACCTTCTAGTGTAGAATTTTTATTAAAGTGCTACTGATGAGTAGTACTTTTCAAGTTTTATTTAACAGCACATTTACTTGATGTATAAATATTGTACAGTTGTAAATTTCAATAATTTGTTATTATATATATATATATATATTTTATAAAATTAACGTCCTTCATACGTTAAACAAGTCATAAAACTTAAAAATTGGGTGTTTTATCTGATTTTGTTTTGGTTTTACAATAAAAATATTCTAAAATACAAAAATGTTCTATTCTAAAATACGAAACGCCAGATGTACATTATTGACGTTATTCCATGCCGTAAGCTTGAAAATAGTTCAATTTTTGTTTTAAAAAATATTCCTAGAAAAAATCACCTACTAATTATTCGTACAAAATAATTAGAAAACATCTACGTTTCATTACCTTTCATATGAGGTATAAAAAAATATGACTATTAAAGAGGAGAAAGGAAAAAGCAATAAAAATACTACAAATACAAAATCATACTTATCATATAGGATAATTTGTTTGAAACTACATTTTTTTATTTTTATAATACATTTTCAATGTGGCGCCCTCTATTTCTAATTCGCATGCGTGCTCTTCTTATTACAGCTGATTTTACTACCTAACAGGGGCTTGAATTTCTCGTGCTGCATGTATTTTCCAGTTTCTGAGGTCCTCTACTGTGGGTAAAGGATTTTTATCAGATATTTAAGTTTTCATGCGACCCAATACAAAATTCTTTTTAAGTTGTATGACTTGTTTAATGTACAAAGCACGTTAATTTTATAAAATCTTAAAAATTGGTATAATTCGACAAAGGCTAATTTTCGGACAGTAGTCCTTATAGTAAAATCGACTGAAATTAGCCTGTGCTATCTCCCTGTACCGGCTCCGCATCTATTTTCTAGTCACTATATAGGTACTGAATGGAATGAAATGACATACCTTTTACTGCACTAAGTGCCTTTAAAAGGGGCGAGATAGGACAAGAAATACACTTCTGCGTCAATTGATGGGACTTTGTATGTATGGGTGTGTATATGAAGAAAATGGGTGATGTATTGCAATGATGTTCATTCACTAATGGAGGGCCTGGGATATCGAAAATCAAAAAAAATTGGCAGTTGTTCATAGACTCGTCAAAAGTTTGTGAAATACCGGGCCGTTCTGCTTCACAATGGCAATGACTTGCCGTCAATACCTGTTGCACATGCTGCTGATATGAAAGAGACATGTGATGAAACTTCTATTAGATAAAATCCAGTATGAAAAGTATAACTGGCATTTCTGTGGGGATTGCTTTATTGCTTGGGTTGCAACTTGGCTATACTTAATTCTGCTCTTTCTTATGTGAATGGGACTCCAGGGGTAGGAAATCTCATTAAATTAGGAAGGAATGGCTTAACGTGATTTTCTGGTTCCTGGACAAGAAAATGTGTCAAATGTACCTTTACTGAATCCTACGAAAGTATACCTGCCTCCGCAGCATATTGAGCTCGGATTGATGATACGATTCGCACAATTAATAAAAAGGTACTATATTTATGCATTTAAAATAAAAATTTCCAAAAGTAAGTGATGCAAAACTGAAAGAAGACATTTTTATAGGGCCAAAAGTTAGATCGTTCATGGACGAAAAACAGTTTTAGGAACTGTTGCAAAAAGCAGTCTGGCTGTCCTTCAAAAATATCTTATCTTCTTTCCTTGGAAATAATAAAACAGAAAACTACAGGGATATGGTGAGTAATCTTGTAAAATCATAACAAACTATTAGATGCAACATGTCCTTGAAACTTTATTTCTTAGACTCCCACCTGCACTTCTTCCCAGAAACTCTTGGTGATGTCAGTGGGAACGATTTCACTAGCAGATTTCTACAATGGAACGAAGGTACCATGGCAAGTATAGCATAGTGGTGCTGGCTCACTATTGTTTGACTACAATGATAGACTTCCTGGAAGCAACATATTCTCGTAACAAAAAAAAAAAAAATCAGGTAAGGTGTGTTTTAAAAAATATTGATTGAGGAGATATTTTAATATTATTATTTCCATCAATGTTTAAATGCCTATAAAAAAAAAAAAATCCTGCCTGATGGAAAAAATCTGTCATGTTTGCGATAAAAACAAAAAAATATACTGAATTTTTGTTTCTGTGAAAGAAAACAATTTTTTTCTGTAGACTTGTGTTATGGGAATAAGAATTTAGGGTTATGTTCATGCACAAGGATTTTTCTAACAATCTAATATTTCAACCAGTGATGTATCGGTATTAAAAGTTTTCAATTCTCGATACCGGAATATTTAGAGTGATTACAGGATTTTGGAAATCGATCAAAAGTGACCAGCTGAAAAGTGCATAATTTTGACTAATCCACTTCTTCAGGAAAGCCAGAGATATATCCCCAGACTTGAACGATCTTCCTATAAGAGCATGATCTTGAATGTTGCCTCTAAGCACATAAAGCAACAGCCTGCAACATTAGATGTTGGAAGGGAGGCAAGTTGAGCAAGAAGGAATAAATGTAAAAGAAAAGGGCCCCAAAGGAGGGAGGAACTAATTATAAAGAGAGCGGAAGAGCTAGGAGAGAGAAGAGAGAGGTTTACGGTCTTCATCTGGACCGAGCCGTAAAATGGTTCGTAGCCTCTGATCTCAATGACAACCATTCTTATCATCCCCTCCTTCTTTAGTATTCTTCCTCCACTTCTTATTAGTTCTCCGCTCTTTATGGCCCTCCTCTCATCATGGATGCCCCTCACAGGCTGTCGTCGCAGTTGAAGATAAACTTTAATGTCGACATAAGTATTACTTCCAATTTTAAAATTGTTGAGGGGAGAAAGAAGTCTGTCTTAGGGAAGTATCGTGAAAATTGATTTCGTTCATGGCACCTTGACTAATTGAAAAATTACTTTTATTGAATAAATATTCCAAGTTGTGTCATTCAAGGGCAATAAGTAATGCTAATGATAAAGAGATTATTCATACAATAAAAATAAACAGAAAATCTAAATATCGCCGCTTAAGCAGCCATGCCAATAAGTCAATTCCATACGCCACTCTCCCCAACTTTACCGCAAACACAAAAAATTGTATTTATTCATACCATTCGAATAAAGTAATAAACTCCCTTCATTTTTATACGAGAAAAAACACAAAACTTACAAAATGCCTCTATTTCGCAGGTGAAATCGTTTGTAGTCGGTTTGTATTTGTTCGTTAACTGTTGGCATGCACTAAGGTGCTTTTGTGATTGTCCTGAATATTTTTTCCTGGAAATTCGGAGTTTGTTAAGATGTGTCTTCAATATTTTTGATAAACAGTTTAAATTAATAATTGAGCGCTATAGTCCTAGTCGGACCTTGGCTTCACAAAGTACCGACAGCCATTCCTGTCTATCTTCCGCCTTCCTCCTCCAACCATTCACTCCCAGTTTTCGTAGGTCATCCTGAACGTTGTCCAGCCACCTCAGCCTTGGTCTTCCTCTAAATCTTTTTCCTCCCGGCCTGCCGTTCATCATCTTTTTTGGAAGTCTATCTTCCGTCATCCTTTGCACATGACGAGACACCTTAATCTGCCTACTTTGACTATTGAAATGATGTTGGGTTCACCGAAAAATTGTTCCACCTCCGGGTTGGTTCTGATTCTCCAATTCCCGTGGTTATTCACCGGACCGAAGAATTTTCTGAGGATCTTTCTTTCCTAAATCCTCAGCAACCTCTCATTCTCTTGGGTCAGCACCCAACACTCGTTTCCATAAGTCACAACTGGTCTTATTACAGTTTTGTAGACTGCAATTTTGGCATATCGAGACATTTCTCGAGATCTCATAAATTTACTTAGGCATTTGCTGCCAGCCGCTATTCTTGATTTTATCTCTAATTTCATATAATTTTTTTCTTTTATTAGAGATCCTAAGTACTTAAACGAGTCGCAGCGCCTAAATGTGTGCCGTCTTGCTGCAATTGATGGTCAATCCCTTTCTCATAGCCGACTTTTCAAACTCTTCCAACACTCCTTAAAGGTTTATGTATATATATATATATATATATATATATATATATATATATATATATATATATATATATATATATATATATATATATATATATATATATATTATTTTATATAATTAAAGAATTTAGAAATATTTTTTTTATACACCCCATATATATAATTTTATTTTTATTTCTCATCTAAATGTATTTTTATCTATATGTAATTACTTCGAAAAGCATACCTCAGATATTTCATATTCTAGCATTTCAATAATAACATTTTTTAGATAAAATATCTAACCATTTACCATTATTTTGATAACTTTATTCAGTGTCTAGGAAATATATAAAATGTTTGATTTACGTAATATTATATACACTGTTGTTATATACAGATTGTGGTATATATACATGGTTAGGCAGATGGACCATAAAAGTATGATATTCACAAATGTATACTTTAATTGAAAGGCGATGCCACTCTACCAGCCCTTTTAGATCTAACCACCAATTAAAGTTGAATAAGGCCCTTGTTTTTATCCGCAGTGATAGAAGAGCCAAATTTGAATAATAAAGAGAATAATGCAAAAATTATTTAAACCGTCAGGAGCAATAGCAAAGCGAGCTTTTTGCGCTGTTAATGGGAAGAGACAGGATATAAATTCCCTCTTTTAGCGAGCCTAGCGATTTGAATTTAAATTGAACGCTGAACCTATTGCACGTTAAACTTGTCAGATATTGCCTCCTCATTTATTAGAGATCGATAAATTGTGCAGTTTTTTTTTTTTTTTTTTTTAAATGACGTGGAAAGGAGATTTCAGTATCTATTGCTTTTGCGAAACAATTCACTAATATTCCGGTATTAAATGCAGTAACTCTTCATCTTATTATGTATTTGATTTAAAAATTCTTATATAGGATTCAATAGTAAATTTGACCACCTTTTAGATAAAAAAAGAAATTTTGAGTCGGACGAACAGTTTCGGAGTTATAGTGAGAAATGTGAAAAAAAAAAACGTAGATTTTACAAGAGTACGGATTTTTTAGGGTTCTTTTAAGGGACATTATTAAAACTTCATATTTAATAGTCTAATAGTAAATTTAATCGGCTTTAAGATGAAAAAAAAAAGTAATTTTGAATTGAACAAATAGTTTTGGAGTTATTGACAAAAAAAGTACGACAAACATATTTTTACGGAGAAGTGGGACTGGCCCCCAGTTAGCCAAATTCCTTTGTGGATACGTCTGACAAAAAAAACATAACGACATAAATTTTAGGTCATTTTCTCCTCTTTATTTTAATATAGAAGGGTATTTTGCTTAAAAAGATTACTTTGCAAGTTGCAAGCAAAATAATGAAAACAATTAAAGAGTTCTTACTTTTTTCGATTTATCTCATATTTGCCGATGGAAATTTTGTTGGACAACTTCAGATTCGTGTTCAGCATCCTGAAAAATATAAATTAAGTCATAAAAAACAATTACCCATAAACTTTCTAGTTCAAAATACCTTTTTACTGGACAAATCGAGCGGTAAATTAGAGCAATATCACTTTTGAATAATATTTCCAATGAGCGGTTTTCTGTAAACTACTGTATTGAAAGCCAGTATAGGTCGAGTTATGGATTATCATCAGTCGATAGGAGCATCAATGTATAGACAGTTCTGTTCCATCAACACTATGGATGTTATAATTATTTCAAATGCATTTTAAGATAAATACTATATGTAAGATATAGACACTGACATGCCGAAAAACCGCACAATTAATTTTATATTTTTCACGACAAAAAAAAATCATCATTTTTTAGGATTCCTCCTCATATGAAACGTATAAGGATTATTTAAAAAATAATTAAATGAAAGGAAACAGTATTTTATAAACTTACTAAAAATGTTTAAATTCTTGAAAGTTTTAATTAATAAACTTACATCCGCTCTTTATGTTGGTTTCATCTTCCATGCGATACGGGTATCAGAGTAGTGTGATTTTGAATAAATTCTTGAGGGATTCGCCCATCGATTACAAAAGTTCAAGTAACCAAATTAATTTGAAGTTTCATGATTTTAATTTATTTAAAATACTTTATTTTAATATTCAATAAATGTCTGCCTCGTCCCCGAAATGAAACATTACTGGGTTGAGCTGGACTTGTTTGTACATGTTCACAATTCTAGGGAACTTCAACTCACGTTGTGTAGACAAAAATTTTACGTTGGTTCGAGTAAACGAATACAATTAATCATATAAATGTAATCGGGAAATAAAGTTCACTTCGAGTTACCGTGTTTTTCGACTTAACGAGTTTCGAATGTAATTTTACAATTTGAAACCATTATACACACGATGCCTCAATTAATCAATTGATGGATACAAAGCAGATAGTTGAGTGACATTAAGCCAATTTTTTTAATTTTTTTTTTACATCCATTGTAACCATTGCCAAGAGACGGTACAACTTCAAGTTAAACTTCAAGGTTAGTAGTGCTAGTGGTCAGGTTATTAAATGAAATATGTCATTCGTACTTGTTAATAAAATTATTCTTATAAGTGTGTAAATTTTAGCTTTATTGTTTGAGCTTTGGGGCTCCACTAAACCATCCAATTCATCTCGTATGTTCAACAAATTGAGATAGGACACTCGTTTCTGCGCTATTCTACTCCGTTTAGCATCCAGTATTACCCAATTTTCTTTTTTACACTATGTCTGGGACACCCTGTATATATATATATATATATATATATATATATATATATATATATATATATATATATATATATATATCTATATATATATATATATTAAATATTATAAATTCTATTTTAAGAATAGCTATTTGACAACTAATTTCCTAGAATCAATCACTGATTAAATTTTTCAGTCAAATAATCATTACTTCAATCAAAAATTACTGAAACATTTAGTCATCAATAATTATCTAGGTGAATTCATCTATTCTAGGTGAAAGAAGGAAATAAGTGGTGAAATTTGGTTAAATTTCACCTATTATTAAATTCTGCCCAACTATGATAATGTGACGTCTTCATCACTTTATTTTTGTGCACGACATTTTTTTTTTTTTTCGATTATTTTAAAAATTTATACCTTGTTTCATATCAATTTTTTTATTTTCTCGAGTTTGTCCATTTATTTTCCAAAACGTATACTTCGGAAACTCGAGGTTGTTAATTTGTTTCTTTTGGAATATTTTATGGATGGCTTTTCATAACGGAGGTATTTCCTTTTGTTATGAACGGGGGCAAACATTATTCCCGGAGGATCTCGGCTCCCTCGCAATACATTTCCCAGGAGCTAAGGATCCAGATATTTTTTTTTTTTCGCTTTTTCCAAGCTCGGGATGAATGGCCGCTCCTGAGGAAAACCATTAATTCCAGATGAAGAGAGAGACAGAACGGAAGCCGCCCTGAATAAATTTTTAACCGTGACCATGAATAATTTCCGCCCCTCCAAATATAAGAGACTACATTTGATGCATAATTTCTATCAGATTTATTATTATTTTTTTGTCAATTTACAAACTGTGAATTTGTACTTCACAAAATTAACTCTGGTGTTTTTTGTACTATCCCCAATTGGGGAGTATTCTACTTTCTACCTTGTAATATTCAAATTGCTATATAAATGAATGTTTACTCATTCTTGAACGAGGTTCTTTTTTTTATTTATTTAATTACAATTTTTAATTCTGTGTACAACTAAAAAAATAAGCATAATAAAGATTAATAATAATAAACAATGAGGAAATGTTTTTTAAAAAAAAACTATTTATTCATATTTACAACTGTATAAACAAGATGTAAATTTGACGAGAATTATTATAATGGCATATCAATAACATGTAAAGAACTACTCACTAGTAGCAATCAAATAAAAGGTCTCTAGTCCACCTTCATTTCTAGTGGATTCGAATGGGTATAGAGTTTGATGTGAAAGCACAAGTATCTAGTTTGGGCAAAATTAGCAACGTATGGAAAATTAAGATCTTCATGGACAATTTTGTTTGTTACATAACAAGAAGAATCGAGGATTTTACGAAGCATTTTGGATTGTTAGGATCGGATACGAGAAGAATAGGGATGTTTAGTAGAGCCCTTTAGCTCAACTCCGTACGTAAAAATGGGTGTAATTATTGTTAAATAAATAAGTTTTTTGTAATTTATTGGGAACTTTGAACCCTCTCACACTGCCTCCAAAGTCTACTAGGGTCACGGCAAACGAAATATGCTTGTCTCTTCTGAGATCCTCAAAAGTTGGGGGAAATCTAGATCAGGAAGCCTCCGCCTAAATATGTATGAGAGATTTTTTTTTAAATTTATTATTTATGTATTGTATTTAGTTGTTTTTTTTCCAGTTGCTTCATAATATTATTTCGGTCCAACATTAAAGCCCAACCCAAACGCAATAGTTGAATGTCGTGATCCTTAGCTGGCCTATACAAAACAAGGCGAAGAAGAAAATATTTATAATACAAAATAAAGATGCTTATAAAATCTTGAAGCGTCTCTTACTCTAATTTCCCACAAAATATTTATATTTTAACGAGAGTTCATTTTTACTGGTGGCTACTATAAACGAGTCCATCCGTTTGTTAGTAGTCGTGGCTCGAACTTGGGGTCAGGAGACCCTCCTGGTGGCCCCAATAAAGTGGCTACTCTTTAATGGGAAAAACCTGGCGGTTGAAAATTGAGGAGATTTAGGCCAAATATCCTTCTTTCACAAACGTTGGCCTTCATGGGCTGCAGTGTTTTTTTTTTTTTTTTTTTCATAAAACTGCTTTGCTGCTTAATTTCAAGTTTGAGTACATAATTCGTCACAAAACCAAATGTTTTTTCAGTTTTTATAGTAATACTTTTTAGCTTAGATTTATAGTTTAAAATTTTAAAGAACAAACAAAAAATTAGTGCTGCTCGATATTTGCAAGGGTCGATGTATGACTGGCAAAATATAGGATTTTATTGGAGTGCTACAAATGCTTAGCTTCTCCACAAGACATAGACGTTTCGTTACATCCCTAATTCCTCACATTTCCTCTGTGCATTTAAAAAAATTAAAAATAAATCAACGTTTTTAGCGTAAGTAAAATATTCGGTCAAAAGATCCAAAATTAACCAACTAAAATATGCACAATTATGACTTATGTCTCTTTTTAACAACAGCCAGGGAAATATTTCTTATTCTTATAAACTCAGTTTCTTGAATCATCAAAGAAAAAAACATAGAATGCGATCAGTACTACAGAAGATTGGCTTATTGATATGAAGAGAACAAGTGATTTTTTTACAGAAAAAACTTTCTTTTTTTTTTAATTTTATACCCATTTATTGAAATTTCCAACTGTACGAATATATGCATCAAGTAAGTTTGTTGATAACGGTAACAATAACATGTCAAAACTTGAAACGAACTGCTCATCAGTACTACTTCAAAAAATTCTACACTAGAAGAACTCTACTTGATCTTCTTTTCATACGCCTCGGAGGATTATCGGGAATGGAGTGGGAAGTAAGTTGAGAAATTAATGGATTTGAGTGGTTATGGCGCTCCTATCCTATCCTATGAAAGGATAGGTATCTGGTTTGGGCTAACTCAGCAACATTTTGAACATTAAGATCTTTATAGATAAATTTATCGGTGACAAAGTAAGCAGCATCTAGGATTTTTCGAAAGATTTTGGATTGTAAAGATTGGATACAAAATTAATTAGTTGGTTTAGTGGAGCCCCAAAGCTCAACTCCGTACGTCCAAATGGGTCTAATCGCAGTCATATCCTTTATAATTAATTGGAACCTTTGAATGTTTTTCTAGTAAATGCTGAAGTAGTCTGTAATGACTAGCAGTTACTTGTCGTTTTGGTCTTGAAAGTGGATTCCAAGTAAGATGTTTGTCCAAGTGGAGTCCTAGGTATCCGATCTGTTTAATAGGGATTAGTGGAATATCATTAAAGGATACTGCTGGACAGGAAGAAAATACATAAAAATAAAGATTTGTAACATTTTTAAACCTTTTTTTTCTTATTGATTGTTCACTCAAGAATCTACGCGAACAGTTTTATTAAAAAATCTACATGGCTACAACCCATGAAGGTTCTTCGGATCAGTACTTAAGCAAGGATCTACTGTTACTGGGTCAACGGTTGTCAAAGGAGGAGATTTCCCCGACCGCTAGGAATTCGAGCCACGCCCGAATTAACAGAAATTGAATTTTCTGATTTTAAAATACACAATTGCAAATTTCAAAAATCAGGCTATAAATAGAAATAAATCCACATTATTTCTAGCAACTTGTTGCTGGAGCTTCTATTTCATTATGGTCCATTGAGGAAAGGCTTCATGTATAAAGTTCACCATTGAACTTAGTATTACTGCCGCCACCTCGGGTACTTAACTACAAAGCTGATATCAATGGAAGGCGAAGTAGGAATTATGACACTAGACTGGTCGGCACAAAGGGGCTGCCCACGTGGCCTCTAAGGATAAATAACATATCGAGTTGATACAATCGATAGGGCAGCCCAGAGGTTGGGTCATAGCCGCCGCCACCTGCTGAACCTCCTTCATTCCCACCTCTCTGCTACCTCTGACTGTCTGCCAGTGGCCGCTAATGATGTGATGTTAATATTACAATATAATACTTTAATGGTACACGATATTTAGAATAAAATATGTAACTTAAACCTAATGATGATATTACGATAAATCGTGGTAAGTGAAAGGCAATAATACATTTTTGGTTTTAAATTTCCATGGTAAGGTTAGAAACTCGTTTATTATTTATTTTTTTTAATGATATTTAAATAGGTATAATCAGAATGCTTTTAAAGCTTTTATGTACGTTTAATAATTACGTGTGGAATTTGGGCCAAATCTCTTCCTTTCACAACCGTTAGTCTTGTAACAGTACATCCTTACCTAAGTACTGAACCCAAGACTTTTATGGGTTGTTAGTGGTACATATTTATTTATAATTACCTGTAAGTAGAAAAAATTATGAAACCGTTTCCCATTGTTATATATTAATATGAGAATTAATAAAATTATATATTAATTTTAACTATGATTTAATCATTCGTTTGTTTGTAGAATAATGTAGAGTAATTAAAAAAAAATTAAATTATATATATATATATATATATAATATATATATATATATATATATATATATATATATATATATATATATATATATATATATATATATAGCACACCTTCCGTGGAGTACTGTAACATCTCAACTTTTGGAAAACGGTGTTTACACTTAGATTTTGAGGTTTTCGAGGTATTGCAGTATTCTGCAGCATGTGCGATATATTTTATTGGTTTTAGGACCGCACAAATTAACTTAGCATTGCTAATGGAAAAAATTCACATAATCTTTTCCGATGTACGATTTGGGAAAAACTAGGCAAGTCCTTTGATGAGATCTGTTATCTGTGTAAATCGATTTTTTTAAAAATTATTTACAGACCTCCATTATTCTATAAAGTCTAAAATACTGAAGTTCCTTGTATTTTCTAACCTCCCGATGAATATGCTCAAAACAGCCAAAATCTAGATCTATAAATATTATCCTTAGTGTCTCGTGAAATGGATTAAACGGAAAGTGAGAGATTCCTTTGAAAAAAAAAAAAAATAATTAATTTCCAAAAGGACTAAAATAAGTATGTCGGGATGGAGTTGCTAAAGACATAATTCGGATATCAAAATTCGTTATATCCAGGATGATCTGAAACTCTGGACTTTATTTTCAATGTTTTTTAATGTCGCAGGAGGATTAGATTTTCATACGATCTTTCAAATCATTTACCCAAAACTACCTTCCTTCTTTTATATGAATAACATATACAGCAGACTTCAATATACCACCTATATAAGTCTGGGGGCTCGATGGTCGAATCTTAGCGCGCTTGGTACTGAAGGTTGTGGGTTCAAATTCCACTCTGGCGGGTTAAAATTGATTTCGTGGTGAGCCCACGAAATTAATCTTGACCTTCCCACCCTGACTAAAATAGGTTGGTAGCCTGTAGGATACCCTGTCCTTCCTGCCTTAGTTGGGGCTATTCCAATATCTATAAAGTAATTGAATATCCACATTACTCTAAATATTTATTACAAATAAACTAGTATATAATTTAAATTTTGGATTCAATAAGTAAAATAGATATCTTTAAAAAAACAGTGGATTTTAAGTTATCCTCCACCGGCAAAAAACGATTTTCAATTGTTATTAATTTATTAATATCGAATTAGGGTTTTTAAATTAATATTAAGTGGCAAATAATATAAGTAAAATAATAATAATAAGTAATAAATTACGACAAATCGCAACACATTACATTTACACTTCGACTTAAAACATGCCCACCAGTTTTTCTTGACAACACACCGATTCCTCAAACAGACACTGTACACTACCTTGGTCTTACATTTGACCGAAGAATGACATGGGGTCCACATATAAAGAAAAAAAGTAAAACGCTTAACCAAAGACTAAGACTTTTATATTCACTCCTCTCCAAACGTTCAACTCTACAACTTAAACAAAAAATTAACACTTATACTTACTTACTGAAACCTATTTGGACATACGCTTCTCAGATATACGGGACAGCTAAAAAGACACATATCAACAAACTCCAAATCTTCCAGGCAAAAACATTCAGGACAATTACAAAAGCCCCATGGTACGTAAGCAACATAACTTTACATACTGACCTACGCATAGCAACAGTTAAAGAACAAATACAAACCTACTACAAACGATTCCACGAAAAACTACATGGACATCCTAATACACAAATAAACAACATGACCACAAAATATATTCCCGACAACACACAGAGAAGACTAAAAAGGAGCTGGATGAGAGACCTTCTTGACTAAAATAATAAAATAAAATAAGACTGGAGGTGCCGCTGGGTTCTGCTCCCTCTCATGCCTTTCAAGCCATTTAAATTCGTACCGCAAATTCACTGGTTGTCAAATTTTATTTGACAGGTGTGAATAAATATATAAAGTCAAAAAAAAAAAAAAAAAGTTGCAAATAATTGGCATTTTCAAAGAGTTTTGCGGCAACTAAATAAATACGATAAATGATTGGATAAAAAAAATGTTACGTTTCCCTTGTGATTTTTTTATTTGATTAAAACCATAAAACGAACCCCAAAATGAAGCTTTAACCGCTCTCACAGAACACTTCCAAATATAAATGTTGGAGTGTTACTGAAAAACAAATTATTACACCTAAATATTTTCGGAAGTATATATTTTGGAGAGATATACATATAAGGCAGTATCGATCCAAGGCTACTGTTTTCCAGAATAATTACCGTGTGAACGAATATGAATAACTCAAAGCTACGTAACATGGATCATTTGTATGAATAATACAGGTCTGGAGATCAATAGGACAAAGTATAAATAAACATCCAGAAATTGAATAAACCAGTGGAGCTTGACAAGATGTAATTTACGGTCAGCGACATTTATAAAATAAATATATTATGTTTATATATCCATAAATTTATGCACGCTAATGTTTTTAAGATCTATACTATTATATAAAAAGACGAGGCAATTTTCGTTTGTGATCATTAATCGCTAAAACTATTGAACTAATCTGTACCAAATTTTAACCACATCTTTATAGTTCCAAAAAGGTTTAGCAATAATAAAATTTACGTATTTTCAATTTTATTGTTGTTTAAAAATCGATAGATATGAGGTGCAAAGTGAAGTTTGAAAATTTACCGATAGGTGGCAAGCGCTATTCTAAATGATATGTTACATAGGAACGGTGTTATATAAAGCTTGAAGTGAAAATAAAATTTATTTATATTTAATTATATTATTAAAAAAGATTTAAATACGTGGTGCGACATGTGGATCCTAGTGATGTTTGGAAATGATCTGATATGAGGTTAACACTATTACACTTTAGAGTCTGCAATAGTTAAATTTACAGTAGTAAAATTTTAAATTTACAATGTTGAGTGATAAAAACGAGGTTTGCCACACCGTCATATACTTTTATAGTTAGAAATTAAAATGTAACCAGATGAAATCAATAAAATTATTTCTGCCGAATTTAAATTATTATTATTAAATCAAAATGTCGATCCTTTACTTCTTGATATTTTGTGTAAAAATATGATTATGAGACTTTAGTTCTAAGCACTGATAATACAGTCTATTATCCACAATAGTTCTTTAAAGTCCCTGTCCGTCTGGGTTACCAACTGATACAATAAAATTAAAAATTGGATGTCTAGCTTTGTCTTTATGTAACATTCAAACTCCTGACCAGTGCAATTTTAACCAGGTTAAAATTGACTGCTATGCTTGAAAATATTATTGAAGAAATAATGCTCAATCGCATGCTCCAATACAAGATTTTTATTGATAAACTAATACAACTTCAATTATTAGTTAAAATTAACTAATTATGCTCTTTACTTATGCGACCGGGCGAAGCAATGATGGGTTATGCTAGTTAAATGATAATTAAAATGCTCAGAAAACATTTTTATTTACCTGAATACCCATCATTTCTCCCGATGTGTTTCTGACAACGTGTTGGCCCCTTTCATTAGACTTTTTAAGATCCTTAGTATTAAACTTTTCTGATTTTGATCGAGCTTTTTTTAAAAGTAGTTTCTAGACTAGAGGCCTGGAGGCAAAGTCTCGTAAATAAGCTCCAACAATTTTATAACAATTAGGATGATTATGTGCCACTTCTATTGAGATTATTTTATTTGAAAACTAGTTTCGAATACTTAACATTCATCTTCAGTTCTAAACCATACAAAAAATTTTCAACACATCAGTACTATGTTACATAGATTATATATACTAAAATTTTTTAAAAAAGATAAGACAAGAAATCAAGCATAGGCACACACCTTCGAGGTAACTAAAACACTTAACCTACCTGCCCCCCCCCTTTTACTTCTCACAAATTCAGTGTTTTAGTTACCTCGAAGGTGAGTGCCTATGCTTGATTTCTTGTCTTATCTTTCTTTAAAAAACTTTAGTATATATAATCTATGTAACATAGTACTGATGTGTTGAAAAAATTTTGTATGTTTTAGAACTGAAAATGAATGTTTAGCATTTGAAACTAGTTTTCAAATAAAATAATCTCAATAGAAGTGGCACTTAATTAATAAATCCTAATTCTATTGATCCTTCTATATCATCATGCGTACCTCAAGTAATTTTATAACAATAAATCGTTTCATAACGATCATTTTTTTGACATGAAGGTTTATATTTCTTTATAACTTTTTTTTTACTATCAAAAATTTAACATTTCCAGACGCTCTACTCTCTAGGTGTTAATCGGATTAACAATTTCCCGATAGTTTCCCTATCAGAAATTTAATGGAGAATATTTTTGTTGCATAGCATTTGTCTCTAAGATCTACCGGTTAGGAGCTATGTTGATTCGAATGAAAAAAGTAAAGTTTTGCCTACATTTGTTACGTGTTGGGGCTTTTTTGACCGGCTCTGTTGTTATTACTCGGATCTAAAATTTTCCAGCAGTTCCCTTATCAGAGATATAATGGAAAATATTTGTCGCTAGGACCTACCGTTTATGAGCTATATTGGCTTGAATGAAAAAAAGTAACGTTTTGCCTACATTTTTTCAGTGTTGGGGGTTTCTGGGCACACTCTAGCTCTGTTGGTGTTGCTTAGTTCGAACATTTTCCGACAGTTTCCATTTCAGAAATAGTAGATATTCAAATAGTATATATTCAAAATCAGTAGATTATTGATAGACATTCTCATAGTCTATTGTTTTCCCAGTCAGAGGAAAATTGATTATTTTATATAGTTGTCGGCTTCAGTTAGACAGTTCCTTTGTATGAATAAACTGCAGAATATTGTCTGGTGAAATCGTTATTGCTGAGGGAAGAGAGTACCGGCCGTGGAGCTCCACGACTCGTTGCTACTCCAGTGACGACACCGATGATAGCGCACAGATACAGAATACTGAGCCCTCACGGTCATCAGTCGGATTAACCCTCGCGAAGATGAAAAAAAAACTGGATGACGAGATGGGGGATGTAATCTGGAGACCTGGAGAGCGGAGGACACAATTTGGAGGACTGATGAGGCCCCCTGATGGCTTCAAATTGAACCGAAATTATCTCCACGGGCCGCCAAACAAATTGCAGCTTGAGCAATTGCTGGCGAGGAGGGTTGTAGCCAGCAACCGGTAAACATGAGTCGAAAAAATTTATCCCGAGGATTGCTACTCCCTAATTTGTTTGTCGGTAAGTCACAGAATTCAACAGATGGCTTTGCTGTAATCCAAACTAAAAGCATTTCAGTTTAACATTGTTTATAATGTTAGTATTTAGAGGGGAATGGGATACTAAGAGGTAGAAATGTAATTCGTTCCAGTGATAGCAAATGACAAATCGTCTGAGGTAAATGTCACTAAGTAACAAAATCAATTTTTTTCCGTTTCAATATTCAAACGGGAATATGCTCATTAAATTTTTTTCAGATAGTTATATAGTGAATTCTCTCATTCTCTAATGTGCATAAATAGCATTTATATTCAGTTGGGGACTTTATACTTGTGATAATATCAACACACGATGACTTAGAAAAAATTGCACTTACAAGGGGAGGACACACTCAGTATCTCACGGATCTTGTTGAAAATCTTTTTGGAGGTTCCTGGTCAAAAAATATTAGAAACGTGTTTTGCTGTTCCGACCAATGGGCCCTAGAAGCCGAGAAAAATTTTTTTTTCATTAATCTAATTTATTTTATATCTCGAGCATAAGAAACGGTATCGACATGATTCCTGCTCCAGGATTTTTAGTTTTGATTGAGGATTTAAGAAAAAATACAGCCGCTCTATAGATTTTGGTTTAGGTTAATTAAATATTTATATTTAAATATCTATATTTTATGTTTTTTTAGCAATCTGATAATTTTTTTAGAATTTAATTAACCTAAAACAGAATCTTTGGAACGGCTGAATTTTTTCTTAAATCCGCTATCAAAACTAAAAATCTTGGAGCAAGAATCATGTCGATATCGTTTTTTAAACTCGAGATATCAAATAAATTAGATTAATGATATATTTTTTTTCTCGGCTTCTAGGGCCCATTGGTCGGAATGGCAAAACACGTGTTTAATATTTTTTGACCAGGAACCTCCAAAAAATTGCCAACAAGATCCGTGAGAGACTAAGATCCGTGTCCTTCCCTTGTGAGCGACTTTTATCTCCAAGCAGATGAAATATACTCAATGCAAACTTGAAACTTAGCATTTTTGAATAGCCTCACCTAGTACATAATTCAAAATGTCGGGAATGATGCATGACCCCACTCAGGAACGGGGATAGGGACAAGCAACTTTTCGTATGTGTGAGAGCCCTGGTGAAAGTATCTGGAATAAAGGATTTAAAGTACATTAGAAGGAGTAAAAAAAATTTATGTTTCGCCTCCTAATTTAATCCGGGAGAAATATGTATTGAAATTTACAACTACTTATATCATGTGAATGTGAGAAATAAATTTTAATTGGGCAGAATGGCATTAGAGATAATGCTTCGATAATCTAAGAAGGTGACAGCAATATGGTAATGATCCCTAGAACGAATCTCAGGCAACTGTTCTATGAGGATCTATGATTGAGAGAGAGATAGATAGATAGATAGATAGATAGATAGATAGATAGATAGATAGAGAGAGAGAGAGAGAGAGAGAGAGAGAGAGAGAGAGAGAGAGAGAGAGAGAGAGAGAGAGAGAGAGAGAGAGAGAGAGAGAGAGAGAGAGAGAGAGAGAGAGAGAGAGAGAGAGAGAGAGAGAGAGAGAGAGAGAGAGAGAGAGAGAGAGAGAGAGAGAGAGAGAGAGAGAGAGAGAGAGAGAGAGAGAGAGAGAGAGAGAGAGAGAGAGACTAAAAAAAAAACGGTACCCAACTTATTTTAGTGCAAAACCAGACTAAGTCGCAGTAGACGATGTCCCAGTCGGCTCTCAAGGATGTCCTCCCATCAAACTTAGCCGTCAGCCTTATCAATACGAGAATTTTAACCCACCAGGCTTCAGGGCCACAATAACAAGTATATATTAGGAATGGCACGTTGCAACTTAAAAGTTTTTTTCAACCTGAAGTTGAATAAATCACCGATCTCGAAGGAAATAAAACGTTTTATGAGTATTGGCACTCGTAATAAATACATTTACGAGATTGTTGTCTTGTAAATTTCATTGATAGCATTTGGCTTGGTACACAGCAAATTGGTTTGCAGTTTCCTATTTGATTTAAGCATTATTACAAATATTATGACACACATACATACAGATATTACAGCTTTTATGGGAAAAAACGTAGTTTACCTAAAAAAGACTTTGCATTATCGTATATCCGCAACGGATTCGAATAGAAAGGTAAGTTATGCGGCATTTGAATATCATACATAGAATATTATTAATTATTATTACGAGTATACTTGTTGTTTCCTTGTAATTAAACGATCATAAAGCAATCCATTTTGTTAATGGATTAAAGAAATAAATAATAATAAATAGTATAAATAATGGATATATATATATATATATATATATATATATATATATGTAACTATGAGAATCGCCTACAAGATATTCTATAAAGAAACTTTTTTTTCTAATAAAAATTTATCATTGAGGAAAAATCCAGAGCGATGAGAAGTATAGTTCTGAGGACAAGAATTTCACAACGTTATTGAAATATGATAATAGTGTAAAATAAGATAATAAATAATTTAATGTATGACGAGATACTGTTGCAGACAGACAGTGGAAGGTATCCCAAGCTCGTTTAGGGAACAAAAGCCGATCGCAGGGCATTGGTGCCCCCCCCCCCTAAAATACGTATTGTCCCGGTGAGTCAGGAGGGGCGGGGCTTACAAAGATCCCCTATTTTACGACCAATAAAATTAATCCATGAGAGCGGCCCCTAGCCATTAACATACTTATCCCTGATTATCCCCCAACGGGTCAGCTCCCCGTCCCGGGGACAGATTTGAATGACAATGGTCCCCAAGAGCTAGGACCACTCGGACACAAGTTGCGGGCCGCGGCAATAAAACGGACGATTTGTGGGAGAAGTGCCATTGTGATCCGACTCAGTGGCAGCCGATAGGACTCACAATGGAGGAATCGCTGAGGGGCAGCGCTGAGTCATAAGTCACGGTCCTTGGAGTCAGCGGCTGCTGTAGATCTCACAGCTGTAGCCAGCTTAGTTTTGAGTTGTTAAATCAACAAGAGTCATTGGACCGCAACGATATTGTACCGATAGGCTACAGGAATTCTCTTTGAGTTACTGCTGACAATTTTTACGGAGCCTTTTTTGAATATTATATTGTTACCTTAACCCTTTTCCTGAAAAGAGGAATTATAATGTCTCCCAAATTCCTACGAATTCACCAGATGGATGGATACTCCGCAAACAGTGCCGTACTTTCCAGAAAACCCTTTTCACAATTTGGTAGTTCTGCAGGGTGGAGGAAACCGAATGAGTCCGTTGATATTCACGTGTATTGAACATAGCTTAGCGACTTAGATATGTTAAAAACAATTGCAGGGATTGGTGGATGAAGGGGTTATATAACAGAACAAAGTTTTTGAGTAATTTATGTTTAAAGTTTGTGTTATGTTTAAAATTGAAAAGGGGATCTTAGTTCCCTTGCCAGGTTAGCAGAAAAATAAAATCTTACCTTTTATGTTTTTTCCATGAAAAGAATTGATAAATAAGTTTCGTAGAAGTAAAGAAATAAAAGAAAAGTCAAAATGATTAGGCACTTAGCACTAATCAGAGGCCTTATATAATATTATACATAAAAGATAATGCCGTCAAACATTATCCATTAAAATCATCCATCATATCCTTTTTGAAGAGATCCTCTACCTAAAGCTTCATATGGACCAACAGCCGACGAGGAATCGTAAAGAGTTAAACAAGAAGAGGCTCGTATTTTTTAAACATTAACAAGACCAACAAACTGAACTTCCAAGTGAATTTTTCGGCCCAAGAATTGATTATTCTTCTTACAATATTCCCTGTTAGCAAGAACGTTGATATAATTTTCAATGATTTTTTAATGGGGCATCTGAAATTTTCCAACAATTTCTACCGCACTTATAATTTAAGGGAAAATCTCAATATAAGTTAAAAAATCCCAGTTTGTCAAGTAGTTATAGATATATTTATTAGTTTTAAATATTTTAAGTTCATTGACTACAATGTTTTTATATTTTATCATTTTTTTGCAGATTGAAGAAGATACTCAAACCTCAGATTTTCCAACTGTTAGGGGTCGATGAGGAGAGGGGAGGAGGTAGGAGAGACAACCGATGAGCCGGGGTCTTAGTCAGCTCCTTTTCAGCCATCTCCGAGATTACTTAGGCATAGATATGTCATGTCCAATTTGACACAGAATGAATTGGATAATTTATCGATATAGTGATGTAGAATGGATATATGCAAGTCTATATTCAATATTTTATTACTGACGTACCAAGGTGAGTGTGTTATGATTCGAAGTATTTTTTAATAAAAATTTTATAATTTTTGAATATTAGATTTTAAATCAGTTTAAATTTTATTTCCCAGAAAGTCTACAACTAAAACCTCATTATACTGAAGGATGAGAGAAATAATAATATAAATCGTTTCAGAATTTAATTGAATTAATTTAAATTTTGTTATATATTTTTTTTCTTTCCCTGCGTTTATTTTAAAATTGTGCATACACCATGCAAAAAGCAATTTATAGGCATACAATGTTTAAAATGGCTTTTCTTCTAATATAAAGCAAATTTTCCAAACATCAATAGCTTTCAACAAAAAAATCGGATAAGAATAAATATAAATAATGTAAAAAACATTTCGAGTGTCAGTAGGTAGAAACACAATTAGATCTTCACAATTTTTCAATTAATCTTTCTGTATTACAGTAGTTTCTTGTGTATGTATGTATACAGGGTGACTAGAAAATAGATACGGAGCCAGTAGGGGGAGACAGTAGAGGCTAATCTGAGTCAATGTTACAATAAGAACTACTAAGAATTAGCCGTTTTCGAGTTATATTAATGTTTAAGATTTTATAAAATTAACGTCCTTCATACAGTAAACAAGTCAGGAAACTTTTTAAAAAATTTGTGTGGGGTCGCATGAAAACTTTAGTATCTCATCAAAATCCTGTACTCACAATAGAAGAAAGGATAATACATGCAGAACAAGAAATTCAAGCCTCTCTTAGAAATTCAGCTGTAATAAGAAGAGCACGTATGTATATTAGAAATAGAGGGCGCCACATTAAAAATGTATTGTAAAAATAAAACATGTAATTTCAAACAAATTATCTTATATTAAAGTAGGATTTAGTATTTGTAGTATTTTTATTGCTTTTTTCTTCCTCCTCTTTAATGGTATTGAAGCTTACTGCATGAAATAACGATAATGTACATCTGAGAATAAATCTTCGTATTTTAGAACATTTTTATTTTAAAGCCAAAAAATAAAATAAAATAAAAAATAGATAAAATACCAAATTTTTAAATTTTATGACTTGTTTAATTTTCGGACAGTAAGTAATTCTTATAGTAAAATCAACTCAGTTTCACCTGTACTATCTCCCCATATCGGCTCCGTATCTATTTTCTAGTCACCCTGTATACATACATACACAAGGAACTACTGTAATACAGAAAGATTAATTGTAAAATTGTGAAGGTCTAATTGTGTTTCTACCGACACTCGAAATGTTTTTTTATTTATTCTTATCCTATTTTTTTCAGGTTTGTTTTTGAAAGTTATAAATATATGGAAAATTTAATTTATATTAGAAGAATAGCCAGTTTAAACATAAAATGCTTTTATATATATATACATGTATACATTATATCTACATATAATGTATGTCATAAAGAATAAAAGAAATGTTAATATTCATTAGCATCGTAAATTAAAAATAAATGAAATGAATAAATAACTTGAATGAAATTTAGCGATTTTTTCTTCTAATCTTTCCAAACAGAACTAGCCGCTACTTACATACGAGGTGTGATCGAAAAGTTCCAGGACTTTTTATATACTATGGGAATGCAATGTCTCACAGCGATGCGGTTGGCAGCATTGTATTGCCTGACTCAACTGGAACACAGCTGTGTTTGCAGATCAATCATAACATCACTGAAAGTAACATTAGCACAGTTTGTTTGAGGTTAGTTTTAAAGAGTTTGGCTATTATATGAAAATGAATGTGATAGAAGAGCAACGTGTTTGTGTGAAGTTTTGTGTGAAACTGAACAAAACGTTTTCTGAAACCTTTTTGATGTTACAAGAGGCTTTTGGTGAAGAATGTCTAAGCCGATCATGCTGCCATCAGTGGTTCAAGAGGTTTAAAGATGGCCGAACATCCACAGACGACGATGCTCGTTCCGGACGCCCTTCAACGTCAATCAATGATGACAATGTTGCTAAAGTGAACGCTCTCGTACGATCAGACCATCGACTAACAATCCGTGAAATGGCAGAAGAGTGTAACATTTCATTTGGTTCTCCAAGACCCAAGAAAGCACGCCAAGTCAAATCAAATGTGAAGGTCATGCTTACGGTTTTCTTTGACTGTAAAGGTGTTGTCTACTATGAATTCCTTCCACAAGGTCAAACCCTCAGAAAATTGCGTAATGCTGTGAGAAGAAAGAGACCTGAGCTGTGGCAAAGTGGTGATTGGGTCCTTCACCATGACAATGCTCCTGTTCACTCTACATTAGTTATCCGTAACTTTTGTGTAAAAAACGCAATGACTGTCATTCCTCAACCCCCCTACTCACCTGACCTGGCTCCAGCCGACTTTTTTCTTTTCCCGAAGCTCAAGAGACACCTGAAAGGACGAAGATTTCAAACAGTTGACGAAATTAAAGAAAAAAAAACGGAGCTGCTAAACACCTTTACAAAAGAAGAGTTTTCTGGGGCCTTTGATCACTGGAAACACCGGTGAGAAAAGTGTGTAGCTTCCCAAGGGGAGTACTTCGAAGTAGACAAATTTGAATAGCCTCTATGTTGTATGAATAAATGTGTAAAAATTCAGTCCTGGAACTTTTTGATCACACCTCGTATACTCATGTTATGCACCTAACCTTTTTAGAAACCATTTATATATTTTCAGAGAATACGTGAGAAGGATTCCCATCAAAAACAAGGGAGCACAAAATGTTGACTAAATAATATTTTTTAATAATTGTTTTCGCTCTCAGCGTTCCTGAAAAAGGAAATTAAGCAAGATCATAATAACATATTTTTTATCTTAAGTAATTGATAAAGAAAAATATAAATTAAAACGTTACACAAGTACTAATTTGATATTTTGCTAAAAGTGTAGATATACACGCTAAAAGATTACCCGGTATATCTTTTTTATTCTAATGAAGGGATTTCCATCGAAAACAGTATTTAAAAATTAATGGCAGATTAATTAAACATGCTTTGGATTACACTTCGAATCGCTTTGAAATAAAAAAGTTTTTTTTTGGTACTCATTTTAATATATTTATATGTTCGCTAAAAATCCCTCCATCGAAGACCTCATTTAACCATTTAGTAACGGATATAAACAACCATATGAAATAAAATTATTATTATTTACAATAATATTAATTATTTATAAGTGTAGCTAATTTTTATTATTTTTTGTTAATTAATAATAACTGCATTAATTAATTAAGAGTTTACCTGAGAACAGGGAGTATATTGTTAGTAATATTAAATATTAAAATCAATACTTAAAAAAAAAAAAAAAAAAAAAAAAAAATGAAAATACCTAAACGTTATAAAAATTAAATGTACTCAAGAGGAAAATAAAAATGATCACAATTTTTATCGTATGCAGGGTGTTTAATGTTATTGGGTATCTTCAAAAAGTCAGGAAGAGCGGTAACAATTTATATGAAATTGATTATCTCGAGATACTTAACTTATTAATTATTTCAAATTAAATATAAGTGAATTTGCAAAGACAATATCTAAATTATCTGTAAAGCATATTTATTTCTTTTGGAAAAATTTTCATCCAGTTTGTGAACATTAATTATAATGTACAAAAATGGTTGCCGTAATTATGAATGTAAATATATAAAAACAATATCATTGAACTGATATTATTTAAAAGCGCTGATGTTTGGGTACCAAACTTTTTCGATTCACGACTCGGTCCCTTATATTCGAAAATAAATTTAAATTACAAAAAATAACACATATAATTAGCTAAAAAAAGAAAATAACAAATCAATTTTTTAAAAAATTATTCAAGAGATAATACAGTTACAAGCATACAGCATTTATTGTCTAAAATATATCTATAATACTACAGGGTGTCCAAAAAGAGTAACGGGTATTTGTTACTTCGATAAAACAAAAACTACTTAAAATAAAAAAAAAGTTTATTGTTAATTATTACTATATAAAGTGGAAAATTATTTGGAAAAGATGATGTTTCTAAATGGTGACCGTTATGCTGCTGGCACTCTTCTAATCGAGAACGAAGATTGGCGATCACATGCTGACACATAGCTCTCGATATTGCTGCCATTTGACCTCATGTTTTGCTTCAATTGCGTCAGGTTCGTCGGATAATTCTCATAGACTTTACTTTTAAGGTATCCTCATACAAAATAGTCAAGTGGACTAAGGTCGGGGATTCTGGGAGGCCAGTTGATGTTACCCCTACGCGAAATGACCTTATTAGGGAATAATTCGTTAACAGCTTCCATTGCTTGATTTGATGTATGGCAAGTGGCCCCATCTTGTTGAAACCACGTTATTGAGTTTTTGGGTGTTCAAAAAGAGTATCGGGTATTAGTTACTTCGATAAAACTAAAACTACTTCAATAATTTTGATAACATACTCGCCCGTGATGAAGCAAACTTTCATATGAATGGTCATGTCAATAAACAGAATGGTCGGTACTGGGCAGAGGAACATCCGAGACGAAAGCATGAACGACCCCTGCACAGCCAAAAGTCTTTGTTTGGGCCGCTTTGTCTGCTAGAGGCATAATCGGTCCTTATTTTCATGAAGATCGACGAGGCCGACCACTCAATGTGAGTAGTGACCGTTATTGCGATATGCTGTGAAACTTTTTGGGTCCAGAGTTTTCTTTACACATTTATTTTGGAATAACAAAAAATGCTCTAAGAATAACAAATATTTATTTTGTTATGATTAACGAGAATAATATTACATAACTAATTACATAATTATGTTACACAAAACTATCACCATAAGCGGTATCGATCGGTTCACAAGAATCGAAAATCGACACATTCCTATTTAAAAGTAAACTATTAAGATGTTAAAATTAAAAATAAGATAGAACATATTAAAGAAAATTGAAGGCTAGGAGAAAAAAAGAGAATAAAGAAAAAAAAATGTATACAAATTTTAGAAAATGCCAAAGGAAAAATAAAATTAAAAAGTTTTTTTTTTTCCTTCATTTATTGATATTTACAACTGTACAAAAACATATACATTAAGTAAATGCGTTGATAGTGAATACAATGGCATGAAAATAACTTGTGAGAACTACTCACTAGTAGCACTTCAATAAAATCTACACTAGAAGATCTCTAGGCCATCTTCTTTTCAGACGCCTCGGAGGATTATCGGGAATGGAATGGGAAGCAAGTTGGGAGACTAGTGGATTAGAGTGGTTATGGAGCTTACTATGGAAGGATAGGTATCTGGTTTGGACTAAATCAGTAACATAAGGGACATTAAGGTCTTTATGGATAAGTTTATTGGTCACATAGTAAGGAGCATTAAGGATTTTTCGAAGGATTTTGGATTGCAATGATTGGATACGAGATGAATTGGATGGTTTAGTGGAGCCCCAAAGCTCAACTCCGTACGTCCAAATAGGTCTAATCACAGTCATGTATATGAGTCTTTTATAATTAATTGGAAGCTTTGATCGTTTGTCTAGTAAATGTTGAAGTAGTCTGTAACGACGAGCAGTTTCTTGTCGTTTTAGTCTTGTATGTGGGTTCCAAGTAAGACGTTTGTCCAAGTAGAATCCTAGGTATCGGATCTATTCAACAGGGATTGGTGGAATATCATTAAAGGATACTGTGGGACAGGAAGTCGTAGGTTTACGACGAAGGGTAAAGGTTATTTATTGGGAGTTATTTGGATTTATTTTTATTCTCCAGTTTCGACACCATTCTTGAATGTTAGTAATATGAGATTGTAGTGATTAGGATGCAACGAAAGGATTATTATTTACTGATAACACACATGTGTCATCAGCGTAAGTGGTGAGGACAGTGGTAGGATGAGTCGGGATGTCAGCTGTATGAAATTAAAAAGTTAAATTATTTATTTTGTTTGTATCTATTTATTTTTAAATTTTTATACAATATTTCTTTATTTTATATCTCACTTAAATTCATTTTCCGTCATATCTTTCTGGGTTTTTTTCTTAATAAACGCTTGCTATTTGAGCCGAAACGTCAGTACAATAAATTAATACAATTTTATTGTGATTTCTTGACAGCCCACCCCAACTGTCTACTCCCTTATGTATATATAACCGTAATTGTTAATGTTATGAATTTTTGTATGTTTTCAGAACTAACGATAAATGTTTAACTTTCGATAATTTGTCTTCGAATAAACAATTCCATTCATAAATAATTCATCAATTCTTAATGGAGTTTACTCCAGAACTTATTTTTTTATAATTTATTATTAGATTTTAATATCTTGTCCGAGATGATTACTCTCAAACCAGATAGTTGGACTCAGAGTTGGGCAAAATTCTTCTTGGGGCACACCCAGCCTCGTTTAAGTGATTACTGTTTATTGCTGGTTGAGCGAGTTTTCCAGCCAAACCTCCTCCTTTCCCAACCGTTGGTTCAGAAACATAATAATAATAATAAGCTTTATTCGTATCTGTTTAGACAAAAGCCTCTCCCATAGGAGGAACTTAGAAGTCGTCTACAGCCAACAGACCAAAAAATTATATATACAAATCAAAACACGAAAAAAAAAAAAAATAATAATAATTAAATACACAAAACACTTATAAAACATAACAAGGAACAAAATATTGCTGATAACTTTGTTCCACCTGGTTTTGTCCCTCGCCACACTCCACCAGTTGTCGCCTACATATTAAATCCTTTTCCTGCTGTCTTCTCTCGGGATCTACTCGGTGCATGCCTTGGACCATCTTTCGTCCTTCTTCCTTGCTAAATGTCCTGCCCGATTCCGTTTTAGCCGATGAGCTTCAATCTCTAAGCTTTTAAAATTAACTTTACGAAGAATATATTCATTTTTAAGGCTAAGAAACAGTACACCCTTACTGAAGTACTGAACCCAAGACGAAGAAGGGTTGTAAGTGGAACAGGTTATTATTTTTTTTTTTTAGTTATTAATAAAAACTTAACATTGTAACAAATTTCTGTCTATCGTGGAGAAGTGGATATGATAAGTAAATTTTTTTGTATACTTTAGAAGGGAGTTTGCGATCGTTTTCTGTCAATTCTGCCATTATCCTGAAAAATACCATCTGCGCCAGAAAATATACCACAAAAATGTTTGAAAAACTATTTTTGAACACTAATCTTAATATTCAAAATCTTTCTTTTTGCGTCATCTCGCGAAGAAAGTCAATTTTCATCCTAAGACATAAAGGTTGAGCTAGCCCATATGAATCAGATGTATGCACTTTGACAGCTCTTTACAGCCCCTCGAGAGTTAAATTTACAGCTGGAATAGCTTCTGGGTAATAAAAATGTGGTTAGCATCTGGAAATAGTCTCCCCTCTGGCACAAAGTATCCTGCCAACTTTACATCCACTAAAATATTACGTTACTCAAACGAAATTGTAGTAATTTTCTTACAAGGACTCTGTGTATCATTCCTTCCATCAACTATAAATTTTAAGTAACAATGGAACTTTTTTTTAAGAGCGGCAGATGAGAAAATCGATCCAAAATTATTATTATTCTCATTTTGCGGTAAAGAAATTATTTACTTAATTAATGACGTCAATATTTTAATTTCTACAAAAATTAAAAATTTTTTAAATTGAAAGATTTTTTCAACAAACTTTCACAGAATCTATAGAACAGCTATAGAGAGAACAAATCATTAATTCATCCATTATTTTTTAGTTCTATAAAAATATAGAAGTATCAGTTTTTTAGCACAATATATGAGATATGTTTGCCTCGTTGACAAAGGTATAGATTGTTAAGTGTATTTTCTTCAGATGTATGAGAGATTGTATGTATGAGAGGTGAAATTATTACTATAACTTGTAAAAAAATATTTTTTGGAAGGTCCAAAGTCGTTCAGCCAAACAATTGTTACAATTCAGATTTCATCCCATTCAATGTGTAGAAGTATCATAGTGAAGCTCTGTTTAACCTTTTTGGAAAATACAGAATATGAAATCAATTTGAAAAGTTCTAGTAGCAAAATAGATTCCCGAGTTTCCTTAAGAAATAACTCATGATATTTAACGAAACAATGTTGAATCTTGTAATGTGGCGAACACTTTTAAATGTAAAAGCTATGGTGAAATATAACGATGCAACTATCCATGCGTGGTTGCGTGGGTTTTAAAAAACGTTTGGCCTTTGCGCAGTAGGCCAACAACCTTTAAATTTTTCTTATCAATATTTAATATTCTTAATGCGAATCTTTTTTTTTTTTTAATCAATTTATTGAAATTTACAACTGTACAAGTATACATCAAGTAAATGTGTTTAAAAAAAAGTATACAATAACATGCCTAAACTTGAGAAGAACTACTCATCAGTAGCACTTCAGTAAAAAATAAAAAAAATCTACACAAGAAGATATCTGGGCCATCTTCTTTTCAGACGCCTCGGAGGATTATCGGGAATTGAGTGGGAAGCAAGTTAAAAAATTAGGCGATTTGAGTGGATATGGAGCTTACTATGAAAGGATTGGTATCTGGTTTGGGCTAAATCAGCAACAAATGGAACATTAAGATCTTTATGGATAAGTTTATTGGTAACAAAGTAAGGAGCATTGAGGGTTTTTCGAAGGATTTTGGATTGTAAGGATTGGATACGGGAAGAATTGGATGGTTTAGTAGAGCCCCAAAGCTCAACTCCGTACGTCCATATAGGTCTAATCACAGTCAAGTAAATGAGTCTTTTGTAATTAATTGGGAGCTTTGAACGTTTGTCAAGTAAATGTTGAAGTAGTCTGTAACGTAGGGCAGTTTCTTGTCGTTTTAGTCTTGTATGTGGATTCCAAGTAAGACGTTTGTCCAAGTGGAGGCCTAGGTAGCGGGGGGGGGGGGTCAACAGGGATTAGTGGAATGTCATTAAAGGATATTGTAGGACAGGAAGTCGTATGTTTACTACGAAGGGTAAAGGTTATTTGATGTGATTTGTTTGGATTTATTTTGATTCTCCATTTTTGACACCATTCTTGAATGTTTAGGATATGGGATTGGAGTGTTTGGGAGGGAAGCGAATCTTAAAGTATTTTTTTCTTGTATAACAGAAGAATTTCTATTTTATTTCTGAAGCCTATAAACAAAAGTTTATTAGATACATTAAATTTTATGAAAAATACAATTTTATTTAACAAACAAGTGATCAGAAGGCCCAATATCCATATTACTCGCAATAGAGAAAGTTTCAATTTTCCGCCTCAAAACTAGACAAAAGCACTATAGTGCTTATTTTTATAATAAATTTAAAACTTACCGTACCTCTTGAGTGAATATGAAATAGGCTCACAAACTACCCAAGAAATTCACCAGACATTTTTATTACCGGGGAAATAAAAAAAAAAAAAAAAAAAAAAAGGTTTCATGAAACCTAAAAGATCGTACCTCAGAGTAAGAGAATCCCGGATTTTTTATGACTAGGCAATTGAAGAACAACTAATGTAATCGCCATAGATCTTTTTGGTATGTTTCCATCCATAATTTAAAGAAACAAACTTATCGAGCAGGTAGTTGAAATGTAAAATGATTAAAAGCTGAAACATGGTAGGCGGAGATCCGTTGATAAATACACCAACGCTATACCCCCCCCCCCCCCCCTCAACCCTACTCTTAGCTAAGACGCAAATACATTTTCCCTTTAAGGGAACTTTATAACAAGCAGCCGAGTATTGAAAAGAAAACCATTTTGTTATAAAATATAGATTTTAAGGGTGTTAAAGTCTTCAAGTAACTTTGCCAGGCTTCAAAGTTCATAACTTTCAACGAGGGCCAATTAGTGAGTGTTATAAAAGCTATGGAAGTTATAAAAGTTATAACTTGGTACTTGCCATTCACAAATACCTTTTGAACTTAGCTTGTTACCTGCCGATGTGTGGGACTTGAAAAAACTGTCTTGAGACTTATGGAGGAGATGGTAAATGACGTGGGTGTAAACGTAAACAACATACAGTATCTAAAAATAAAACTTATTTCATTTTCATTTTTAAAACTTTATATAATTGCCCTCACTTATCATTTACACAAATCAACAAGTAAATAAAGTCTGTCAGGCATGAGGGAAAAAAAATCAAGTGGTAACATTCTTGGCAGTGTTCTACTAAAATATATTAATAAAGTATACCATATACTCCACAAATGTGTATTTTCATACTCATTTTTTACAGTAGCTTTTCTGTGATTTCCGATTTATAGAAAGTGGTCATTGCTTCTATTAGTCTATTCTTTGTCCTTGTAGATTTTTGTGGTATCTTTCGTAGAGAGTACGTATGTATTCGCATATAGTAGGTACACTACTTATGTCAGCATGTAAAGTTATGTTGGCCACGTAAAGTAAACCAGACAGTTATTGACAACCTTAAGGAAATGTTGAGACTATAATTATAGAAAGAATAGTTTAATAAAGTTGCGAATTTGCAGTCATTTTGTCTAAATTACTATACTTTAAGCTAAGCAGAAGGGTTCACCCCAAACATTAGTACTGAAATTTATTTTGCAAGATA
The DNA here is from genome assembly GCA_003667255.2 of Euschistus heros. Classification (NCBI taxonomy): domain Eukaryota; kingdom Metazoa; phylum Arthropoda; class Insecta; order Hemiptera; family Pentatomidae; genus Euschistus; species Euschistus heros. The sequence goes on along the minus strand of RCWM02000372.1, from coordinate 292,378 downwards.
ATGACAACAAATAATGTAAAATTAGTTATTGACACCCTATGAATATTTTTTAAAATACGGACAGAATTGAAAGTACTTTTACACAGTTGAGTTGTAGGATTTAAAAGAAATTTTATGATTTTCTTTTATTAGCTAAATATGTTTTTTTCTAACTTTTAAGATAGGGTGTCAATAACTGTCTGGTTTATTCTACCTTGTGGTTAACAAACCGCGTAGAATATAGTTGTTAAGGAAATAATTTTTTGCCGCGAAGCTCCTTGTTTTCAAGACAAAAGTCTCTCTTTTGATTTTTTTTTTTTTTTTAACTATTGTTGAACGGTACATCCACGCATGCTATTGTAGTCCCATACTTTCTGGCTCTTGGAGCTCTGTTACGACCGAGTTGCAACTAACGAAATTCTGCGAAATTCAAGTGCAAAGTTGCGGGTAAAAACTGAATTATCTTCAAATAGTGAAATGCTAAAGGGATAAAAAACATTTTTGTTTAAGAGAGAGATAATCAATGATATCTATCTCAAACAAAAAATAATCTATTAAATGTAAACGATAACTAGTTTTCAAATAGAATCCCAATAGAAGTGGCAACTAATTCATCAATCCAAATTGTACTAATCCTTCTATACCATCATGCGTACCTCAAGTGACAAATATAAAGAACTCAGTTAATAGAATTTACCTGAAACTGCGAGGGTTTACATAACCTAAACAGTTCGTAAGCAAACTATGCGATAAGGCCGATTAAGGCACAATTTTTATTGGAATCTAGTGCTTTTTAATATATTGCCTTTAAGCCAAAGGCGCTTTTAAGCTTACATTTAAAAAAGGAATATATTTTTCTAAAAAAATAAAAACTTAAGTGGTCTTGATCCTGAACGATTCAATTAAAAAACAAAAAAATAAAATAAAAATTATAATGGGTTTTCAATTATAAGCAAAAAAACTTAATTATATATACAATAAGAAATTTATGTAAGAGATGTATATATTGTTTATAATACATACGGTACGGAATGGGACTTTCAGTGTGTAACGACCCAAAATTAATATATATTAATATATTATACTATATCATATATATCATTGACAGGAATGTTGGGTGGCTATTCCAGTTTTACGACAGGACATTAGCGGACCCTGACGGACCTTATCCCCCAACAATGACATCTATCAGGGATAGGAGACATTTACCGCCTAGACCCTGGGGGGAGGGGGGAGCGAACACAATTTGGGCGGCCACATGGTAATCCGACCCGCTTCAATGATTTCAATTTGCCTTATTATGGGGGGGGGGGCCCTCATTTTACGAGCTTCCACACTTTTATTCACCTCGCCAGCTCTCTCCTTCCATCCTTCCTTCCGCAATTCTCTAAAATACCCAGTCGATAACTTGATTTCCAGGACCCAGCTCCGAAGGTATAAACTTTTGTACTAAAATGTAGATCGGCTAAAGGTATGGATTGATACATAAATTTTCTTCTAAGCTAATACAATAAACTCTGTCTTATCAGAAGTTCTTTTAACCGGCTCTCGCAAAAGAGGAAAATACCATATATGTACTCATTCATTTTTTTTTATATAAACTAAAATGTAAAAATATATAAATTGAGTAAATGTGTGGAAAAAGTATTTATATACCATGACCATTCTGATATATTAGAACTTCAATAGACGTTCTGTATTTGAAGATCCAGTTCCACACATCCTTATAACTAGGGCTGAGAATTATATGCAATAAAAATTGAAATATATGCAAATATATAGGGTAAAATATGCAATTAAATACCTTATTTAGGTTATTTAGTTATTTAGACAAATTAAAAAAAAAAATGCAATACATACTTATACATTAGTAGAATCTCAAGTTATAGTGTTGAAAAGGGAAACAATTGGAAGAAGAATATTAAAAAACAAAAAGACAAGAATAATATAAATAAAGAAAATACGTAAGGAAGGGTATGTCAGCTGGACATAAATCAGCATGGAAACCAGAATTTCCAGATCCAGTGTCATTTTTTTTAAGATAGGTTTTTTCAACTTTGTTTTTTTACCTTTGTTTGTAGTTGATACAACTTAATCAAAACAAACAAAATACAAAGTCTCCATCACACAAAAACCTCTCAATTGAAAACTAACGTACATTTCTTCCAACAAGATCTATAGTCAGTGCAACAGTGAGTTTTGGCGTTTTGCGAATGCACAAATAAACGGTTCATGAATGATGTGTCTTGGTGGATAGGGACTGGAGGGAGATGAGGGACTGGAATGATGGTAGGGCAAAGGGAAATAAATAAGTGAAGTAGTATTTTAAGTATTTTAGCGGAGTGAGAACTATGAATTAATCCGATTACACAATTCCAAGAAAAACAAGTGCGATCAAAATTTTACTCAAAGCAAAGAATCAGCACTTAATCAAACACGACCTAACTCATAAGCGGGAAAAATAATGGGAGCAGTTCCCTTAGATATTTTTCTGGGTTTTTTTTCTGATAAAATATAAATATGAATAGAAATATCCCAGATATGTAGATGAATATGTAATTACAGTTCATAATATGTATTTATAGTAAAAAATGCCGGATATGTAGATAAATATGCAATTATAGTTCAAAATATGTAAAAATATGTATTTATGACAAAATATGCAAAATAAAAATAACTCAAATTGTTTCCAAATGCTTCAAAAACTATACATTTTGATGGGGTCACCTGCGGTGTAGTGGTTAGCATAGTAACCTACTAAACCCAAGATCGCGGGTTCGCAGCCCGGCAGATGACCTTAGGATTTTTTAAAGGGAGTAAAAAATCCTTAGCTATGCCGTCCTTCGGAAGGGACGTAAAATGGGGGGTCCCGAGCTTGCGATTACATATTTATTCTTATTACGATGTCAGGGTTTTGAAAAACTATCGCATATTTTTCTTAGCGATTTTCTAAATGAACGGCTCGTCCGATTTTAATGAAATTTGATAATTATGTTTCTTTTGTACTTATTAGCATACTCGTTAAAGATCCCCCTATCCTAATTATACCTGGATAGGCAAAATTTAGGACTCCCACCGTAGCATCGTCCGATTAGCCATAGCAGCATAAAGTGACGTTAAACGAAATAAACAAACAATAAACAAACTATACATTTTGATGATATTAGATGTTTTAGTTGACAAGGAGAAATATGCAAATGTATATATTTCACAGCCCTACTTATAACCCTCCTAACAGAATAAAACAGCAATGGAACCGAGACCTAATGTAAATATTTATTTTATTGGAGTTCTGGCAATTGCCAGCTTCTCAACTTTTTCATGTTTACACTAGTGACGCAGCTGAGAGAACTGCGTTGGGATTACTTTGGGCCCGGATTGCCCTCCAAATAGGGGAACTAGCTCGTTCCGGAATACATTGTACACATAATGTGATAAAGCTTTATTTTTTCTCTTTATTATTATTTTCCCCCTTTTTTATTATATATATATTTATTTTATATCTTTATATAATATCTTTATGATATATTTTATAATAATATTTACTATTTGTATCTAGCAAAGAAAAAAAAATTAAATAAATAACACACATCATGAAAAAAACAAACAAAAAAAAAACAGTTGGTTGATCGAGATCTGTTTATCTCGTTTCAATTATAGATGATTTCCGTAATCAGTAAATAATAATTCCTTATCCAACGCTGTCTCGGCCCTTGTTACAAAATACCAATCCTATTTCTACAGTAATGAGATGTTGTAACTCAGCGAGAAAGACACTAAACTTTACTCTGGATCCAAAATCCAGTCCGGCTGTGGCAGCTAATTATTTATATCATAGAGAATTTATCCCGGGACATAGTCTCAGATTCTATAAAGTAGAAACTTTTACTGGAGAACAAAACCAGCTTAAGCATTGTTAAGGTCAAATCTTCTCTTTTCAAATCCCTTGGCAACGTTCTTACGAAAAGCTGAAACCAAAACTTCTAAAAAAAAAAGAAAAAAGAATATTTTATCAACTAGTAAAAAGAAAAAAAATCATGTACAATGGAAACAATCTATCTATAATTATTCCGATACACAAAAAAAGGCTGAGAACTGAGGGTAACTACTATCGCGGTATCTCACTCCTTCCAACGTGTTGTAAAATATTTACATCAATTCTTACAAACCGAATAACTGAAAACGGAGGAAATAACCGGAGACTATCAACGTGATTTTAGACGGATTCGTTCAAATATTTCCCATAATAGAAATAATTATAGAAATAAAAATAGATTAAAAATGAAAAATAAGGGTGTAGCGCATCAACATTAATATCCGAAAGGCTTACGATTCAATTAACTGCTAGAAACTGTTTGATATTTTGATTGAGCTGCGTATACCAAAGAAATGGATTAGATGTGCAGTTCCGAATCGGTGGTTTTTACTCAGAAAAGTTTGATGTATTATATTTAAAATAGGAAGTTATTTTCCGGTATTATCTAACGTAGTGCCCGAATACGTCATTAGGAAGGCAATGAGTACGTAAAAGGGACTAAAAATGTGAGATAAAATTCTTGGCTATAATTTAGTACTGATGGGTGAAGATGAGGAAACTGTTAGATTAAACGCAACTACACCCATGAAAACCGGTAACGAAATTGGTATAAGTAACTAATACCGATAAAACGAAATATATGGTTAGTAGCAGAAACGGTGAAATCTTCAGTTATCTTCAATTTCCGGTATTAAGTTCGGATAGGCTGAGCTGTTTAAATATCTAAGGAAATCAAATTCAACAGGAAATATTTTTATACACATAAAACTTTTATTGAGTAATTATTACCATCTGCCTTCACACATTATGTACAGTGAGAAAAAAAAAAGTAGATAAAAATAAAACATCAGAAAAACTACGCTATACATAAACGATATAAATTATACAATATACATTCAAGAGGAAATAAAGGCAAGATTAAAAGTCGAACGTGCTTGTCACTTGTAGCAAAACATAGTCTTCAGAAATTTAAAAATTATAATATATAATATTGGAATAATCTGTTAAAGAAAAACAAATCCTCATGACATTAAATGGAAGGCTTGTAACTGAACACGACACGGGCTCCGAAATTACTTTTTCAACTACACGAACAAAAGTTTGAATTGAATGCTGCCAACACTTCCAAAATCAGAAAATTCAATGTTTCAGTCTAGTGTTTTAGGACTTGAGTGATTATATTTACTGAACCATGCCTAACATCACGTCTTGAAAATTCCATAGTTCAACAAGTAACCCTGAGTTATACAAATATTTATAATTTTAATTACCAAACTTATATATCTATGTAGGATTATAGTAATACTTCTTTTCCTCCTTCCTATTTTAATATGAATACAAGGGTTAAACCCTAACAAACAATCATAAAAATCAGTAGTTTATTAATTTTAACAAAGTTAAATTATGAATGGTATCATTACAGTCAAAATAAATAATTAACGTATTACTTGCGAAGAGGTGGCTTGCTCCTTTTAACAGTTACTTTTCGGTAATCAGTTACTGTTTCACAGGGGCTCATTCTAGCAGTAGCCATTCGAAATTAGAATCCAATTTTCCCTTTACTAGATACTAACTTAGCCCTGATGTTTCCCAACCTTTAAAATTCTGCTCTCCACTACGGTCCACGTTTAAAACAATCAAAGAATGTTCACTTCTTTATGTTCATTTTTTTATACCTTTAAAATTTTGTATAATTTAGAAGGGGAGATGCTGTTAATTTCTGAAAACAATTTAAGGCTATCTAGGAGCCATAAAACTGCATAGTTTAGTTCAAATCCGGAGGTCACAGGATTTCCCCTTATTGAGATATCTCAAGTTATAGCTGACCTCGGAATTTTTCATTTCCATCAGTTTTTTTGGCCACTAAAATCTGGAGTAAATCCAATGTTATATGGATGGATAAAAAGCAGAATGTATGCTGATTCTTGTGATGCTATTACTATTGTAATGGGTAGAACACAGCAGTTGTTATAGCCTTTAGAAATTGTTGATGAAATCTCAACTTCAAAATTTTAACCTCCTCCTCGAAAGGGGTAAAAAATCAATATTGTTTATTTTAGTAAAATTTCACATATAAGGGTTTTATGGTGCGTTAAATCGAAATTTAAGGTCAGTTGTTCATGAAAAAAAAAATTCCACTGATTTACAGCGGATTTCCTTGGAAATTTGTAATTTTTTAGAGTTTTTGAGCAACCTAAAGCCGGGTGGTGTCTTGAGCATAGCGGAAGTATTTTTATATCAAATAGCATACATAACTGCAATTGAACGTGAAAGAATCATTTCTCTATCTTGACTGAGAGCTGAGAAAAAAAATAAAACGTGATTTTCATATTTCATTTTTTTTTTTCTTGGCTCCTAAAGCTCATTGGGTGCTTGCTATAACTCTAGTTTTGCACTATTATAGATCCCTACTCTAATAACAATTTTGAATTTCAATGAACCTATTTGACAGTTTCCATCCCCCTCTCACTCTCCTACGCTATCCCACTCCTCCTCACCCCCTCCTCCAAATACACACTAACTTCTATGATCGCCTTCCTCGATGTCCCAGGAGGCAGCTTCTATCCTGCGAACCGAGAGTGATGCATCCTATCTTGATGGCTCCTTCCGCCTTCGCCAGAGGGAGAAGAGAAACCCCTATTTTTCTTCTACTCCAGAGGGGGGGGGTCTATGTTTTCTTCACTCGAGATATCCTTCCAAAAATAATTTGCTGCCTACATTTAGGATTTGTTGTTGACTCAAAGAATGATAATTAATTATGGTGTTACTTGTGAAGAGGTGGCTTGCCCCTTTTGACAGCTACTTTTCTGTAACCAGTTAGTGTTTTACCGGCGCGCATTCCAGCGTTACTCACTCAAAATTAAAACTTCCAAATTTCCATCGTTTCAGCACGTTACCCTCAGATTCAAATATTCAACATTCTTTTGTAAATAGTAATTCAATTTAAAATTTTATTTCATTCAATAAATAAGAAATACTTGTTATATTATTGAATAGACATCTAAGCTTCCCAACTAGTATTTACCAAATGAATTGATGATAATATTATATAATTAATAAAATCAAAGTAACTCCTACCCCACAGACTTCTTTTTCATTTTTATCTCTTCAATTTTAACAACTTATATCAATTTGAACCAAGTTAGTACCTTTAACGGTATCGAGGATCGAGAAATTTTATTAGCAACAGATCAATTGTAAAAACAAGTTTATTATAGACAAGGATTTAGAGAAACAAAACGCAATATTTTTTTAAAAATCAACACTCCGATAGTTTCTTTCTCCCTGGGCAAAACAATAGATCATATATGTTTATCTATTATATACTTACTGTTTTTACCGGTTTACATTTTTGAATTAAAAAGATCATAAATCTTAAACTAATAATTAAAATCAATTAACGATAATAGATTATTCGAAATAAACTAAATTGAAAGACAATATTGGTTTCAAACGTGACAATTTTCATTGAAACCAATATATTGCCTAAATGTTAGGTCCTAGCGACAAATGTTACATTACAAAAATATTTTCTATTTTTGACAAGGAAACTATCGGTAAATTTTCGATCCTGGCAACGCCAAATAGCTAGAGCGTGTCAAAATCTCAAAATTTTATAGTTGGAAAAAAAGTTACACTAAAAAGTATAGACCTTCAGCCAAAAGACATATCCATTTAAAAAATAAAATAAAATGAAATAAAGAAACCAATATAAGCATTCCTTCAAACTAATATATTTATGCGTTGCAGTGCAGTGATTTTGGGCAGAAATTCTTCATGAATCAATTATTTCACCTATTTTTAGAATACAATTATTTAGTTTGTTAATATTTGGTTATTGACGACATAACTTACTAACGATATTTGCAGTTTGTGTACACTGGCCCAGGGTGCTACATCGTTAGTTAACGACCATGTGCTTAAATAAACGACTACCGCCTAATTAACTGATCTTAAAATAAACATCGCATTAGTGATCGAAGGCCTTGCAGCTAAATTTTATTCATTTTTTATTTGGGTTCCTTTCAAGTGTGCGCCCATATAATATTTCATCAATTAACATATCGGATTAACGTTTGTCATTTTATTATCTACTAATTAAAAAGAGAAATCTGTATAAAATCTATTCCTGCAAAAAAAAAAAAAAAAAAAAAAAAAAAAAAAAAAGCCTATAAAAAATTCTTTTACCGTAAAACAATCATTCGGTAAAATGGACAGATTAAGGTATGTGTTTTCTTGTGGCAAAGTAGAACTAGACTCATTAAAAAAAAAACAGTCTTAGATCAATAATTTGGTCAGGATGTACTATTAGTACAAAATCAGCTGTAAACAGTTGTGAAAGAAAATTTTGGCCAAAATAGCTCCTAACTAGGTTTTCCCAAATTAAGGGTACCTACTTTATGTAGGCAGGATGTGCCTGAGGACGGCCTTCTAATCTCACAATCCATCCAGGGAAGAAATTTCTGACTTCAGGCTGACTAGAACTTGGGGCCCGGGAGCTTCCATCCAAAATGGCGTATCAAAGATAGGTGCCAGGCACTTTTTGTCTGATTTCTCAACATTATATCTTAGTAAATAATCATATTCTTATAATTCTGGTAGTAAACATATTTACTAGGGTGGGGTACATATTTCGATTCACACCAAAATTTACCTAATGATATTATGGATAAACCATTAATAGAAATTTCGCGTAAAAATATGATTTCCAGGTTCTGTTTCTCATATCTTGTTGTTTGTTGGGGCTTATTGCCTAAGGAGTATAACTGGATAACTTAAAGCCACTATTCTTTCTAAGATATATATTGTACATATTGAATCCAATATTTTAATTATATACTAGTTTATTTGTAATATATGTTTAGAATAAAGTCAGTACTCAACTATTTTATACATAAAACAAACAGCACTCGAATATGATTTTTTGTCTGCTATGTACATAAACGTCATTATGTACTCCAACTAGGGCAGGAAGAACAGGTTATCCTACAGGCTACGAACCAGCTCTAGCCATGGTGCGAAGATCAAGATTTATTCCATGGTTCCGCCAGGAAATAAATTTTAACCCACCTAGGTAGGATTCGAACCCACTACAATCTGTACCAATCCATCAATCCAAGCAGGAGTACGATTTATATATATATATCAATTTATTGAAACTAACAACTATACAAATATGTACATCAAGTAAATGAGCTGATAACGGATACAATGATATGCAATAACTTGAAAAGAACTACTCATCAGTAGCACTTCAATAAAATTCTACACTAGAAGATCTCAAGGCCATCTTCTTTTCAGACGCCTCGGAGGATTATCGAGAGTGGAGTGGGAAGCAAGTTGAAAAACTAATGGATTTGAGTGGTTATGGAGCTTACTATGAAATGATAGGTATCTGGTTTGAGCTAACTCAGCAACATATGGAACTTTAAGGTCTTTATGGATAAGCTTGTTGGTGACAAAGTAAGGGGCATTTAAGATTTTTCGAAGGATTTTGGAGTGTAAGAATTGGATACGAGATGAATTGGATGGTTTAGTAGAGCCCAAAGCTCAACTCCGTACGTCCAAATAGGTCTAATAAGAGTCATGTAAATAAGTCTTTTGTAATGAATTGGGAGGTTTGATCGTTTGTCTAGTAAATGTTGAAGTAGTCTGTAACGATGAGCAGTTTCTTGCCGCTTTAGTCTTAGGAGTAATATTAAAAACAAAAAAGAAAAGGTTGTTGTAGATCCCTTGGAAAATGTATAGATCAAAGTTTTATCCGGTAATCATTGGTATTTTATGTCACCATGATTGATTCTAATTTAAGTTATTATATTATAACTTTGATTAAGATAGTTTTCTAAGATGCATAAATCAATCAATATCTAAAGATTGATTGGCGCCAATATTTGATTCATTAGTTTTGATAGAATCGATACATTTATAGCAACCCGGTTGTCGCTCTAAATTAATAACTTGTGAAATTCCTTTGGCTTTTCAAATAACAATTTTTTTGTCTTTTCTGTAGTATATATAAATTCGTGTTCTTTCTTGGACGGAGGAACAAAAATGAATATATACATTGTTCAAAAACTTGGGTTAGAACAAGTTAACAACCTCCAAGCTTGGTAAAGCGCGATATAAGAAGGCAGTAAAGCCGGCTCTCCGCGATGGTCGATATTGGATCTACCTTAGGGCGCTATTCCCTACTTGACCACGCCGGGGTTTACTCAACTAAAAAACAGGGATTCGCAATCAAAACCTGTTTTATGGCCGAGTATAAAAAGTCTCGGTCATAGGATTTTGGAAGGCTGGAGGGGGGCTAATACCCCCGAACCCCCCCCCATAAACCCGGGCCGACAGTTACCCCGACGGATGCCAGGAGCTGTAAAAAAAGGTCCTCTCTTAGGAACACTTGGTGGAGCTATATAATAAAAGGGGATTCTCCTCCCAACTATACTCGCCACTTTTATACTTTATATAAGCAAAAGTGTAAAGGGACCTTGATTCGGGGGAAAGTAGATTCAATTCCTCTTAGGGTTAGGGTCCATAAAGGCTACCTCCCCCCCCCCCCCTCCCCCTTCCCCTCGCCTAATGAAATCTCTAGCTATAAGTTATACCATTTTATATTGCAACTTATATCTTCTCCTCTTTATGTCACTCGATAGAACGTCTCACGGCAGGGTAATAAAACGGAACGAAGAAATGAGATCACCTTCAGTTCAGAAAATAGTTAAGGTAAGCACGATGGTAGAGAATCTTTAAAACAATTAGGAACGATGAATTATAGGGTAAACCAGACAGTTATTGACACTATTAGTAAAACATTCGGAAATATTCATACTATAATTATAAAAAGAATAGTTCAATAAATTTGAAATTTGCAGTCATTTTTCCTTAATTACTATACTTTAAGCTAAACAAGATAGTTCTTACCAAACATTATTCCAGGAATGTATTTTACAAGATTGCTTAGTGACAAAAAAAAAATCAGGTAAAATCAGTCGACATCCTATGGATATATTTTAAAATACGGACAGAATTTAAAGCAAGCACTTTTACACAGTTTAGCTGTCGGATTTAAAAGGAATTTTATGATTTTATTTTTTTAAAGGTTGCCAATAACCCGTGAGTGTCTGATTTACCCTATGCCACTTCTATTGTTTTGCTTTTTTAAATTAAAAAGACGAGTTTCGAACGTTAAATATTCATCAGATCTAAAAACATACCTACACTTTCAAGACATAAGCAATTCATATATTAAATTTTATAAATCAGCAGATAGCAGGAAGAGAGAACGTGAATTCACTAACTGCCAAATTAATTCAAAATAGCAAATATTTGGAGATCATCTGTATAATGCCAACAAATCTTACATAATGTACCTAATTCATGGAAATTTAAATAGGACCTGATCACTAAAAATTACGAAAATTGAGGGATAAATGTTTTATTTTCACAATTTAGTTATTTTAAAAAGGGAGTAATGATAAAAGTCGACTAATCAAGCACAAAACTGTTTTTCCTCTTATAGTTTAAAAAAAAAAAAGTTTAAAAAATAGTCGAGACTTAATTTTACCAAAATATCTTTTAATTTTATAAACCAATCAGATCTACTCTAATAAACTTACCTTAATGCACTCGACTCCTACCTCTTGGGCCCAGGTTCGAGTTCACCTGCTGAAATTTATTTTCTGCTTAGCTTACCTAAGTCCTACCGGAGTACACAGTCTCTAAAAACTTACTGGACTACCTTACTACGGATTGGAGGAATAAAATTAGTCAGAGAACATTACAAAGGTATTAAATTAAACTTTCAGATATAACAAAAAATCCTTTTATTTATTTTTATATTCTAGTCAAATTATTAAAAAAAAAAATCTCAAAAAAGACGGTCAGCGGATAAATCATACGACTAGAGAGAGTGTTGTTCGTTCTTGAGAGGTTTTACTGTATTAGGTATTTCCTCTATTCATTTTATTTCGCATATCCTTATCAAAACTATTATGTTCAGTATTTTTTCATTCCTTTTTGTATATATCGATGGAAGAGATTCGCACTACGCGAACAGTGACAATATTCAGTTCCAGCACGCAATTTGTCACCATAGGTATGTTTCCCTATATCTCCAATAAATAAAAAGAATTTGCCTCTTACGCTTACCTTTTTAGGAATCCAGATCTTCAAACCAACAAACTGAAGTAAACATAATTCCAAGATTATGAAACACAACAAATTTGACATTTATGTATGTTAATTTAAATTAAAAACCTCTTTTTTAGCTTATGTTTTCAAAAACAGCATGAAAAACTAAAAAATATTTATAATAATTCTAAAACAAAAAAGTGCGGAATATTTAAAAATACTCACCAATAGATAGAGGAGGGTCAACACAATTGGCCTTTTTTATTTTAAGATAAAACAACTAGTTAAATAATATAAAATTTAATGGTAAAATTTTAATTTCAACGCTGCCTAGAAATATTTTGATAAGAGGCATACCAGAGAGGGGTGCAAACCTCGACTTGACAAAAAGCCGAACATTAGAAACGAAAAGCAGGGGCCGCATTACCTAAGCCTTACCCGAGCCATTTCTCAACGAAGCGGTAACTGCTTTAGGAGGGCAGAAAGTAAAAAATATATTATTTATTTTTGTTTTTTATAAAAAATGTTATAATTTTTTACGACAGATACATTTCTTTCAATTCTACTTTTATTCCACTCATTCATCTTGTATTAATGGTTAGTAATGCATTCTACCATAGACATTATGTTGATTCAAACATAAGTGATTTTTAAACTTCAGATTTCAGTAAAGTGTAAGTTTTTTTTTTTAGCACCTAAAAGAAGGCATATTACAAACTGCCTCATGAATCCAATCATACTATACATAAAAATAAAATGAATAAAATATGTGTACAAAATAAAAAAATAATAGTCGGGATAAATAATATTTTCTTCATTTGATTTCTTTATTTACACCAATTACAAACGTAAGAATCAGTGAATAAGCTAACAATATGCATATGTAGAATCAGTGTATATAGTCTTTAACAGGCAAAGTGTGTATGTTGAGTAAGAAGGAGAGAAGCACTCAGCACTACCTCCTGACTTCGTTCAAAATAACTAATTAAAAAAATAAATAAATCAAACAATTTTATTCGTGCAGGTCTCTCATTCAACTTCTTTTTTTATCCTTTCGGGAATATTTCCTGGTATGTAACTCGTGGTCATGTCTTCAATGAGTATATTGTCTATGAAGTCTGCCAGTCATGAAATAGTTAAGGTTATTATATCGTTGCATCGTGAGAACAAGAAACTCGAAAATGACCTTACTTAAATCGAAAAAAAAAACTGTATAAACTTCAGCTTCTTGTGAAATACATTTTTTTGAATGATTCAACCATTGCTTGGGGTTGTTATATTTACCTATATTCCACAAAAAAAAAATCTATATTTGTAATGTAATTTTCGAGGTCTCACGGCTTAAGCGACGATATGTCCTTTCACTGTTGGTAAATGCAAATCTGAGTGAATTGGGTGGTTTGTAATGTTCAAAGGTGATTTTGTGATTAGTCTTAATATTTTTTTATTGAAACATTTACTTTTTTTTTAAGGTAGGTGTCTATTTTTCATAGTTGTGTGGTGTATGTCCAAACGGGTTTAGTAAATAAATATATGTTTTTAGTCGGAGGTTTAATTTCTTGTAATACTGTTAACTGGTCTTAAGGAGTTAATGAAAAGTATATATATGAAGTATATAATCAAAATTAAGATACAATCACACTACACACGTTATACAGGGTGTTCGGAAGATCGTTGGCCAAAAAATTATCTCGGGTAGGTAGGTTCATTTTGAACCTATATAAGGTCACTTACCTATATACAAAGTCTTACGATTTATTATTTAATGAATTTTTTTGTGTAAATGGCCAAATCCAAACATTTATGCCTTATAACTCCGTTGTTTACTGATATATCAACCCCATTTTTTTCCCCTGTAATTACTAATACATTGTCCATGTAAAATAAAAAAGATATGGTGCAAAAAACAAATACCAAAAAAGCGTTAGATCGTTAAATCTTGTCAAAGGCAAAAATAAAAATTATGAGCTTCAAGTTTAGGTTCAATAAAAAAAAAAAGTAAGCGCAACAGCCAAATCCAAATTGTTTTAAAAAACTTCTCTATTTAATACTCTTTAAAAAAATACCATTTGCAGGCACGCAGCACATCTAGTTTTTTTTTTTTTTTATAAAGTAACAAAAGGGTGCCACCAGCGCACACTGACAATAATAATGAATCGAATCATATTTTTTATGCAAAACGTAACAAATAGTTGTGTTTATTTTATAGCATAGGTTAAACTGCATATTTTCTCTTTCTTTCTCGCAATTTCGATTTTATCAGAGTAAACTTTATCTACATTTGTAAACAATAATCAGGGACCAAATTAAACTAATTTTAAATTATTCATAAATTTAATTTGTAGAATAAAACCAATCTTTGGCACGGCCCCAGGCGTAATAATCGAGCGCCGTGAGGTCTGGAGACCGTGCTGGCCACTTAATTGGACCCACTCTTCCTATCCAGGATTGTAGGAAACAATTGTATAAACATTCTCTTACAGGTTAGTTGTAGTGGGCTTCTTCAAAATTAGACTACTATTACCTACCCGAGATAATGTTTTGCCCAACGATCTTCCGAACACCCTGTATAAAAATATGTAGTTAGACTCTGAAGCCTGTCTACCAAGTTATGAAAGGTAAAGCTAAATTTCAGGTGATCCCAGCGCTTCTTACTCAATCGCTTCAATGTTGTATGAAGCCAGTGAAGGCTGAGCGAGAGCACTATTACTACAGGAATAATTTTTAGGAACTCGGTTTTAATCTACGAAGAGAGTTATATGTGAGCGTGTAATTGAATAATGATAGTGTCAGGAGATTGAAGAGAATTTTGAAAATTTCAGTGGTTTGAAGTAGGATATAAATGATGGAATATTAAATAAGGTTTTCTTAAATACATAATATGGAATATTAACAATTTTTTCAAGAACATGGAATAGGAAGAATTGAAATGCAAATTTCTTCTCAAATAAATGATATGTATTATTTCCTTATATTCTGTAATTGTCATTCCAACCTAAAATTACAATAGCATCAAAAACTACCTGTGAACATAATTATATCAGACAAAGGATAGGTAAATAAAAAAATTATTTATGCATACTTTATTGTTTTATCATGTGAAAAATACAAATTAAAGTGACAAAATATATAGATACGCAAAACATATAAATATATAGCTAGGCATAAGGAAATATATTAAAATTAACTCATTAATACTGTCCATTAAAAAAAAAAAACATAATAGTTAAAAGAAAAAAAAGTATATATAAGTTACTAAAAACCTAGGTGATGGTGACTGGAGATACTTTCATACAATGGAAAGTTTACACTGCCCAATTATATTTTGTACAATGTATACAATTTTAATTTTAGGTCATAACCATCTGCACATATTTTCTTCGTTTATACAATAAAAGAACTTATATTTACATATTACTTACAAATATAAGCCTGCCTAATTTGTACATTAACATTCTTCCTTGTAAACCTCCTATTTCAGGTTTGGATAGCTGAGTTAAAACTCTTATTTTCAACAACTTTAAAATAAAGAATAAAATATTGGAATGTTCAAAGGAATGTTGGAACAAAATTTTTAAATTTAATTCTCGATATTTTGTCAGACTGATTCTTTTATTTTTTCTTTAGGACAGGAGGCTCAAAATTCTCGCAAGTACAAACATCGAAGCCCAATGGAAGCACTATTGCTCTTAATAATAAATATTTTTTTAAAATAAATTATTCATTAATTATTGTTAGCGGACACAACAGGTAATGATTTGTCATAAGATATTGTCAGAATCAATCTGATTCACAAGAATATCTGGAAACTTAAACATAAAAATAAAATTTGACATAATGTAACGGTAATACAAACAATGGTGCTATAAAACAGTATCCTACAGTGCGGTACATTAGTGATATATTCTATTATATAATATATATATTATATATAATATAATAACT
The DNA here is from genome assembly GCA_003667255.2 of Euschistus heros. Taxonomy (NCBI): domain Eukaryota; kingdom Metazoa; phylum Arthropoda; class Insecta; order Hemiptera; family Pentatomidae; genus Euschistus; species Euschistus heros. The sequence goes on along the minus strand of RCWM02000372.1, from coordinate 276,291 downwards.
ATATGTACGCCTTTATATTTCAGCTCTATACGCAAGCCGTCCGATTGTAATAATTTTTTTTTTTTTCACTAACCTATGAACTTTAAATTTAATCACTACTGCCAACATTGTAATGTTTGCATAGATATTAAAATTTAACTGCTATGTCTTCAAATTTATAATTATATATATATACTTTTTTATAGTTCTTATTACATGATTTTTTTTTAATATATATATATATATATATATATATATATATATATTATATATATATATATATATATATATATATATATATATATTAGATTCAATTTTTACCAATGTATGGCGATTTATTATTAATAATCACAGTTACACTTTAGTGCTGCATATAATCATATGCTAGTAATGAAAGCAAAGTTCTTTCTATATATAACCTCATAGCTTACTATTAATCAAAGGGAGGGAAAAAAATGTGGTGGAAAAAAAATCAGATTGAGCATTGTATTTTTACAATTCTTTTTTTTTTTTTTTTTTTTTTAACTTGTATCAACTTGCTACAATAACATTAACTAATTATAAATATACAATGATAATTATAAAAAAAATTGGGTTCGCATCATTCCAGCTTACTGCTCATCTTATCAAATAATACCTTAAAATACTTAAATAATACTTACAGTACATGTTATTGGCATAACTTCCAGTATGCGTTATAAATAAATTAAAAAAAAAAAAAATTACATCTCTTTGGATACAAAAAAATCTACACCTAAGAAATGGGCGAACATAATAAGGGACACGTGGTTTTTATTTATTTTTAAAAAATTTCATTCTAAATGGACAACTAAGAAATAGCTTTGATAAATATGAAAAAAAAAGAAAAGAAAAAAAATGCCCTACCACGAACATGGATGCCCCATCAGAGTGATTGTAGTTATGCGACAGTTGGAAAGGAAAAAATATTAACTAAATGGACGAAACAGTTATAATACCATTATAGGAAATCACAACTTAATTTTTATTGGTTTTGATTTAGAAATAATCAAATTAAAAATTAAGAATAATATTAAGAATACTCAAAGTAAGGGTCTCAAATTTCATAGTAATGAAAAAAGGAGAATTGGACGAATCAAACTTTATAAAAGAATGGAATGTAACTTTAAATAAAAAATAAAAACGAAATTTTCACGACTATCATATCACATTGGTACTGGTGCAGCCCTTTCTTTGACTGCTAATACAGGAAGCAGGAGTGGAATGTTGTGAATATACTTGAAGGAGGGGAGGGGCGACCAACAAGCGACAAGGTTCGACAAAACTAAAAATGGAAGCAAAAAGAGAGAAAATAAGTTACAAGGGCAAAGCTTCTCATTTCGTTAAAACAAATCGCGTTACGATATCTGCTACGATCTTTGAGCAAGTCAGGCATCTTCACTTAATACAGCCGATGAAGCATGTATACCTAAGTGTACTCACTAAGTCGTCTTCCGCGCTCCTCACCTTGCCTCATCGATTCGAGTAAAAAACAATAGAGAAGTATCGATTTATAACAATACCGCTATCGAGAATATTCCAAAGATAAGGTTATCAAAGTAGGCTACAAGACTAATAATATTGGATATTAAAGAGAGAGAGAGAGAGAGAGAGAGAGAGAGAGAAAGAGATAAAGCGAAGAGTAGAGTGTCCCATGATCGGCTATACTCTATACTGGGACCTAGCTTCCAATGCTATGAAGGGGGTAACTCAACGGGATGTACTGTACAACTGTAAAGACTGATATACTAATACTGTAGAGCGTGGGTGTAGAGAGGGAGGGTACGGCATAACTACAGGCGGGGAGACCTCACCTGATGGGGCAGTAACCCCAGTCGTACTCTGGTCACACACAGTCTTCTAGAGACATGAGAAGCGGGTTCACGTACTCGAAACCTTCGAACTCGCTCTGGTCGATCTTCTCGATCACTCTTCTGCAACAAACAAAAACATAATGTTATTGTGAATGAAAAAAAAAAAAATCATAAAAGAAACAAAAAAAAAATATTACTAGGTTAAAATAGGTTATTATGGAATACTCCAACATTTACTAGAAAACATTTCAATGATTCCAATAAATAACAAAAGGCTCATTTACATAACTATTTCAACATACGGAGCTGAGCTATGGGGTTCCACTAAACCTTACATTTCAAAACCCTTGGTAAAATCTTTAATGCTAGTTTGTTTTGTCACCAGCAAGCTTATTTATAAGTATAATAAAATCATGGTTGGTAATGTTATTTTATAACAATCTAAATGGCTTATATGTTGCTGAATTGGCCAAAACCAGATACCTATGATTCCATGACAAGCTCCCATACCCCTTCCCTTCAAATCCACTGGGAAAATGTATTAAAGTAAATTTGTGATTATTGTAAATATTGCGTACAAAAAAAAAAAATACTCAGCTCAGATATATCTAAAATGGGATGAGTAAGGAATTAAAGAATAATGAAATCTTTTTCTAATGAAGCTTTTCAATGAGAATATACATTAATCCAAATATTGAAATATTCTATTCAAATACTAGATAGAGGATCACAGGGTGAGGATATTAATCATTTAGATTATTTATATCCTTATCGAAGGCTATTTCGATTACTTATTTATTTTTTAAAACTTTTTATTGGAATAATTAGAAGCTGCCTCACTCAAGGGCAGTGAGTAATATGAATGACAAAGACCCATTCATACGATTTGTACAATAGTATAAAATAAATTAAGACAATTACAATAAATAAAATATAAATAGATACAAGATATAAAATAAAATATACAAGAAGTAAAGTAGAATATAATAAATGATAATATAAAATAGGTAATAATTGTTGAAACTAATAAATTAAAAAAGTAAAATTAAAAAAAGAAAAAAAGAATCATAATCATTCATACTCTATATACAAAATTTACCAACATTCCGAGGAACTCCCCGATCCAAACCCGCCCCCAATTTGAAAGGCAAGCTGGGGGCTCAGAGAGTTCTGCGTCACTAGTAGAATCCAGAGGAGGCTGATTATTTCGATAATAAAGATAAGAATATGTGCCGTATGTTGCTGAATTTGCTCAAACGAGATACCTATCATTCCAAGACAAGTTCCATACACACTTAAATCCACTTGTCTCGTAACTAGCTTCCAACTCGATTCGTATGTATATATATATATATATATATATATATATATATATATATATATATATATATATATATATATATATATATATATATATATAATCCTCTTTAACGAAATGTAATGACAAAATAAATCGAAAGATCCAAAGACTCAAAAAAAAAAAGGATTTTGGGCGGGAGCAAAGATGTGTGCAATCGTAATTCGATTTCGTCAACGAAAATTTAAATAGCTTTTTTGGATTTGGGGAATATGGTCCTCCAAGATAGATATAGGTCAAAAGTTATTCCAAGGTTTTTAAAGAAATTTTTAAAAATGAATCGGACATTTTTTTAGGAAATGCAATAATTAGTAGGGAAAGGCTCAACTCTACTGCCCTCAACACACATTTAAATTTAAAAAAAAATACATCTAATCTATTTTATTTATGTTTAATTTATTTAATGCGGTTGCAAAATGTAAAGTTATAATATGTTTTTTCTTTAATACTGAACAAAAAAAAAAAAAATTATGTTCGATGTGACAGAAAACACAAGCATGGATATGCTGAACAGAAGGAATGTCAAAATGAATAACGGTAAAGAATCACCATAACAAATACTTGGAATAACTGAATAAGAATAAGAAAACAAACAATAGGACAATTTATTAAAGGAATATTTATCATATTGTATTGGAGCGGGACCAACTATGTCAACCCCAATTATCGGAAGTGGGATGACTGGCTCCGTTCTCAAGAATTATGAACCTTAAATCTTCCTTTCATTCCCTTGTTTATGTTCTTCCCTTCCCCTCGGGCCAGGAGAAAAACTGCCCTCCACCGCCGACCATAATCCAGGAACACTCTCACTAATTCGTAACTACAATGGATTCCAGAAATTAAATTTTTTTTTTTTTTTTTTAAATAGTAAATAAACTCTATTATTTTTAAAAAGAACTCAGATTACAAGGGATCACAAACTAATGACGAGGCGCGAGAGAACCGCTGTATAAATAAAACACCTCTAGACCTCCTAAATGGTGGGGGAGAAGGCTGGCTGGGATCTTTAGTCTTTGTGTAAATATGTATCAATATTTTTTTTTCTCATTTAATTATTTATTTAACTCCGAGGCGTCTGAATCGAATAAAAGTTGAGAAGATGGCCTCGGGACCTCTATAGGATAAACCAGTCAGTTAATGACACACTATCGCAAAAATTAGGAAAAAAAATCATAAAAGTCCTTTTAAATCCTACAACTTAACTTTCAATCATGTCCGTATTTTAAAAGACATCCATAGGATGTCAATAACTCATTTAGCATTATTTATAATCACTATCTTGTAAAATATGGGAATAATGTTGGGTGTGAACTTTCTTGCTTAGCTTGAAGTACAGTAATGGAGGAAAATTTACTGCAAATTTCAACTTTATTGGAGTATTCATTCAATAATTGTAGTATGAATAATTCCAAACATTTCCTTAAGATTGTCGATAACTGCCTGGTTCACCCTAGTACTTATGCAGAACTTTTTTATGTGCTACCAATAGGTATTTGGCTTACAAACAATTGATATGTCATTTCAAGCATATCACCACAATTATTTCATGTATTTTATTTTATATTTTATACAGTCCTAAATTTCAATAAACACCTATTAAAAAAAAAAAAGTATTATGCTTTGCTATAATTACTTTAATTTTATTATTACTTTTGCATTGTATCCATTTATTTGTTTACCTCTTTGATATCATAATTTTATTATTTCTTTGATTTTCTTGTAAATATGGCTCGAATGTAAAGGTATAGCGCTTTTATATAATGTTTTTATCAGTGGCAGATTTTAATAACAGACACAATAAAAGCAAAAAAAAAAAAAAGAAGTCTTATTTCTTTGTATGGTGAATATGACTAATTTAGTAGGGCAGAAGCCTGATTAGATCTTTATTCCTATTTTGAACTTAGAATGTGCAAAGAGGGAAAAATCGAATGTGCATATACATCTTTACATGAATACGAATTAGTCTATTACAATCACAGGGAGAATATTTGAATATTTGAAAATTAATTCCAACAACAGAAAGTCGAGTATAGCAAGAAACAAAAGTTAGTGTGTGAAGTATACGGTAAGTTGTTGAAAAAAATAGTAAATCCATTAAAATTAGAGGCTTTACCAACAAAAAATGTGTTAAAAAAACAACTGAATCAACAACAAAATGGGATTTATCAACTTTGTCTAAAACAAATAGTTGATGAAATTGAAAAATACTCAAGACTCCATTTTCTCAACTCCCCCTCCTCCCTCTTTCTAATTTTAAGTATATTTCTTATAAGCCTGAAGTTATGATTTACAATAACATTTTATTTTACATTCTTTTAAACAATTATATTTAAGAAACCACATTCAAAACAAGTGTAGCAGAACTCTCATACTTACGAAATTATTGCATTGTTGATAAAGAGAAACATATTTAAACTATATTTAATTATCTTTTGGTGAAAACAAACAAAAAAAAATTAACTTCATTATAACAAGCAAACATTTCATGCCCGGGACCGTACTTAAAAATAATCACTAGATCGTGTAAGTATCTAATTTTAATTCAATTTTCTCGTATTTCTGAGTAAACTGGAAGGAGTTTTAAAAAGCCGCCATAAGTTTCTCCCCCTTTACTAAGAGAGGGTCACGTAGTCAGTTTATGCTGTAGCCGCTTTTGGGCATGAGAGAAGGTTGGGGAGGGGGCAGGATCAAAGGTCATTTCCTAATCGACGGAGGGTGAAGAAAAATGTATTGAAGAAAATTTGTGAATATTAACTAAATATTGCGTACAAAAAAATACTATGAATTATACAGGGTGTTCGGAAGATCGTTGGCCAAAGAGGTATCTCGGGTAAGGAGGTTCACTTAGAACCTATTTAAGGTCACTTACCTATATACAAAGTCTTAAGGCCTATTCACACACAGCCGTGACGTGACAGTGATTCTGGCAGACGTGTTCTCACAGTGTTTTCATACCTTATAACTTCGTTGTCTACTGATATATCAACGCCATTTTTTTTTCTGTATTTACTAATACATTGTCCATGTAAAATAAAAAAGATTTGATGCAAAAAACAAATACAAAAAAAAAAGAAGGGAGATCGTTTAATCTTGTTGAAGGGGGGGGGGGATTAAGAACTTCCAGTTTAGGTTAAAAATTTAAGGGCAGCAGCCAAATCCCAATTATTTGGAGAAGTAGGACCCTTTTGTTACTTTATTGAAAACGTCTCTAGTTAATAATAAAAAAAAAAAAAAAAAAAAAAAAATGATAAAAGTATGGTTGACTGGTCTGATGAATGGAGAAAAAGATAATCAGGGATGTAGTCAAAGTAACACCACGTTTAAGAAGGAAATATCTATAAGGAGAATTATTTAGGTATCTGATATTTTCTATGCGGTTTTTGTATATTGTTTTTTATCTATGCCATTCTGTATTCCATTTGTCATCTGTTTATCTGTCTGTTATATTTGACACATCTGGTATTTTGTTCATTATAGCCTTGAAGAAGACCTGCAACGCAGGTCGAAACGTTGGCACGTATTAAAGATTTCCGTCTTAAACGTGGTGTTACTTTGACTGCATCCCTGATTGTCTTTTTCTCCATTCATCAGACCAGTCAACCATACTTTTATAATTTTTTTTTTTTTTTTTTTTTTTTTTTTTTTTTTTTAAATGATTATTAACTAGAGACGTTTTTTAAATAATTTGGATTTGGCTGTTGCGCTTACTTTTTTTTTTTTTAATTTAAACTCGAAGATCTTATTATTGTTATTTATTATTTTTGATTGTATTTTTTATTTGCATCGAATCTTTTGCTTTATTTTACATGAACAATGTATTAGTAATTACAGAAAAAAAAGAAAAAAAAAAGGCGTGTATTATAAAAACGAATAGACTTTATAAATGTTTGGTTTTGCCTAATTTAAAAAAAAAAAAAAAAAAAAAAAAAAAAAAAAAAAAAAAAAAAAAAAAAAAAAAAAAAATATGACTTTAAAACAGGTTAGTGACCTTAAATAGGTTCAAAATGAACCTCCCTACCCGAGATACCTCTTTGGCCAACAATCTTCCGAACACCCTGTATATCTGCGCGGATTTGTTAAACCAGGGAACTCCGATATACCTAAAATGGGATGAATAAGAAATTGAAAAATTATTAAATCTATTTCTAATGAAGGTTTTCAATGAGAGTATACATTATTCCACAGATTGTAATATTCTATTCAAATACTAGATAGAGGATCACAGAGTAGTTCTGAATTACTTTTACTGAATAAGGTTTTTGGTTTTACTAAACGAGGAGATGATATTAGAGCGTTATGGAGGGCATTATCCTTATTTAGTTTAAGGCATTGTTTTGTTTAAATTCATGCTTATAGAATGCGGTATCTTGTTAAGTTCAACATGACTACATGGTGGAAATACGATATTCGTAACTGTTGTTTGGATTTATACAATGTAAGAAGACCCCAGCTTGAAGAGAGAGCGGAATAACAAGGGCCCTCGCAGGCGAGATAGGAACGGAGAAGGCGACATAAGTTGGAACTAAATAAGGACGATAAGAAGCTGGACTGGAGCAAGGCTAAAAATGGCCGGCCCGGGGGGGGGGGGGGGGGGGGGGGGGGGGGGGGGGGGGGGGGGGGGGGGGGGGGGTAGGCTATTGTTTGCCAAGATAAGCTGACCGCTGGGGGCTCTTCTTTACAACACCTCTGCCTCTGTCTCTATACGTTCCCTCTGTATCACTATGGCATATCATATCATGGGAGGATCTCTGCGCTCTGCTAATAAGAATAACAGATATATTAAAAAAAAAACAAAAAATCAATATTACTTGACAATAAAGTACATAAAATAAAAATCATACGCCTGTACAGCAATCCATCAGAACCTTTCAAAACTTACAACCCTCTGGGATATTTATTATCCAGTTCGACAAATCTTGAAACCCACCTCGCAGAATAAAACGGCTGTTCTGGAAGTTACCATGGAGAGTCTTGATAGTGCCATTCAGCTCACTCTCAGCCCTCCACTAGATTCTGCTAGTAACGAGTAGCGCTGGGATCTCTTTGAACTTGGCTTGCCTTCCCATTGAGCAAGGTTAAACTTGGTTCAGGGTTTCCCAGAGATGCTTATAAATATTGAACATATAGTATGATTGTATCTATTTTTTTTTTTTCTTTTCCTTTTTATATTTTATATTTTCCTATTAATATTATTCTTAGTTTTATATTACATGATATAAATTTATTAAATTTTTATGTTATTGCTAGAAATTGCTTATTTTTATTCTTTAAGTATTATATTGTTCTACTTTTGTTTTACATTGTACTGTTGATTTCATTTTTATATATATTACACATTGCTCTTGAGCGAGGCAGTTTGTAATATTTAGTCAATAAAACACTATAATTACAATTTAAAAAATATATATATATATATATATATATATATATATATATATATATATATATTTATTTTCCATATTTATTTATTTATTTTTTTTTGCAGTAATAGTGTAATTACGGTATGTGATAAATAAAATAAAAATCACTCATCGTTAAATAAAAAAAATTATTTTGATTAGAATAGGCTTTCGCTTTTGATAAGTCGATTAATCTTCGTTTTGATATATATATATATATATATATTTTTTTTTTTTTTTTTTTTTCTCTTCTGTAGTAACCCTGCAGAAGAGGTGTTTATTTTATAATAGTGCATACACCATAAAAATATTATATGCATACAACTTTTTAAGTAGCGTTTCTTCTGATACAAATCAATATTTTTAAGTTTCAATAACTTTTAACAACAAAAAAAAAATAAAATAAAAATAAAACTGAATAAATGAATAAACCGGAAAAGGAAATAGGCGTTTTTTTTTTTTTTTTGACTGATGATTTATATATACACACCTTTACCCCCTCAGCACATGATTCAAACAATCCTCTCATTCATCAAATAGGAAATTCAAATAAACAAAACCACCTCCAGCTTATTTCCCCTCACTGGCTTTCTACAAGATTCCTATATATAACTTATAATATAAAATCTCTTTCTTCCTTGAATTGCTGAGCTTTTTCGGACTTTAATTGAATAGAGAAGTATTCAATAATGTTATATAAAAAAAAAAAACTAATAGAAAGTAAAGCTATAAGGCCTTTATAATAATTTAATCTTAGGGTCAATAGTTCCTAAAGGGATATCGATATTCTTATAGAGATAAGCATTGTGAAGAAATAAAAAACAAAATGTCTACTATAATAATACATATACAGAATAAATGTAACATTATTTACAAGCAAAATACGAGCTGTTGATAGCTTGTAAGTGGCAGTAGAGAAGGAGAGAAGAGCCAATAAAAAAAGAGCGGCACTAGGCGAAGGATGACAAATGAGACGGCTCAACAGGAGCAGGAGAAGGGAGGAGCAGCGGCAGATATTAATGACTATGCTAATACGCACTTAACCTCCGCCATGTCATTAGTTATCGCCTATCATCCTCTATTAGCAACAATAGATCTCCGCTACGGCAAGTGTAAAACTATTAAACGACCGTGTCCTCCCAACGTACCCAACGTACATCTGTCCAGCCTCTGTCCAGTCCTGGGAGCCCTTCGGGGACATCTCTTCTCCTGGAGCAACTGGAGGGAACGGCTTTCAACAAGTCGTTAAGACAAATCTCAACAACCTTTGGTGAGAAACCTCAACATTAAATCATATACTGAATACCATGAAACTTGTTTAAGTCCTTCCTGAAAAAAAATGAATTCCTGCTTTTCATATCGTGACAATGTCATTAGAGGTGGCGACTAATTTAATCTCACTAATACAATATATCGTATATTTAAAAAAAAATAAAATATTTTTTAATCTATTTATTGAAATTTACTACTATATTTCTCCTCCCAATAGGGCCAGTACCTCGAAAAGTGGTGATTATTACTCCCGGAAGGGAAAGCCTATACATGAAAGAAAGGAAGAAAATATATATGATTTATATTTATAGAACAAAAGCTCTAAACAAAAAGTCTATATTTTTTCTTTTCTCCTCTTTATAAAGTTCTCATTTCAGTTGTTTTATAACTTTCTTTTTGTCAAAGGGAGGTATAATGAGATATAAATTAATTCCAATAATGAAAAATTTAATTTCACTGAACGATATTATGTTGTCTGGCTTTGCCTCTGAAGAGGTACCTTTGACGTGATAATGAAATATTAGAAAGAATATTCCCCCCTCCACCCCTCAACTGTGGAGTAAATATAAAAAAAAAAATGATATAATTTTTTAGTGAACAAAAAATATAAACAGGCTTATTGGTTGATACAATCTTCGATACCAAACTATGTAGAAAACAAATAACGAAAGAAAAGGTCGTATAAAATTTGAAAAAATAAGAAAAGAAATTGAGTAATACAACCAGATGGAGAGACGACAATTCTTAATGGATTTATGGCAGAGTTATGCACAATTGTATTAAACCAGTAAAATAATAAAATAAATAATATTTTAATGCATAATTATTTATTTATAAATTATTATTTATTACTGTACTTAGAAGATAACGAAGAGGCTAGAGCTACATATTGGTTAAATTCTTAAATAGAATAAATTACTACAACATGCCCTACTTGGGTTACATCAGTTGACAGTAATCTCTAACTCAGGTCAACATATTGTCTGAATTATCATAAACTATTGAGAAACTTATGAAGGTAGAACTCATTCGTAATTTTGTAGCGTAACTCTTACTCTGATAGGTTATTTAAAGCTATTTTACGAAGTTACGGTCTGTCGATAAAACGGATCTTTATAGTGTTATAATACAAAATTAAAAGGAATTTGCTGACTACACCTTGATTTTTTCATAAAAAAAGGATCCGCCAGGTGTTTGCTGATCTCTTGAGAAACCGTACCTAGTCTACAGCTTCAACCAAAAAAAGTCATAAGTCCAGAAACAAAAAAGCTAATAACTGCGTAATCATTTAACATGAGTGCCAGCAGTATAACCTTATTCATGATCTACGCATTTTTTTTTTTACTTTAAAGTACCAAATATTCCTACAATTTTAGTATTCTCAGCATAGAAGAATGTGTAGACTACAATCAATGCTGTCATTTACAATTATTACTTAAGATTTTTATATAATTTAAAGCGTTAATAGTACGAAAAAAGAAAAGAAAAATAAGACGAAAACCTCATAAAAAATATTTATATTTATATAGTTTAAAAATTAATTCAATTAATGATTGTGGTGACAAATATGCTGGAGATGTTGCTACCCAAAAATAAATAAGTTCTTTTCTTTATTCTTTTAATATGCTTATTTAATATGCGTCGATTTATTAAAAACGACGTAAGGTTAGTTGCACACACACCGGCTTTGGACGGCCGGTTTTATACCGGTCGTCCAAATTTCAATAGTGAACGACATGTCAAATAGTAACCTTGCACACACACCGACTTTTTGCGGGCCGCCAAAATGCCGGTGAGTTGCCGGCGCCTGCCACTGCATTATAATTACTGTTTTATGCACTATAATTACAAAAGCTACTACTTGTTTGAGTTACTGAATCGAATGAAACAATATCAATTTGTTAATCAGAAATTGTTAAAAGGTTTAGGTTGAAAAGTCAAGAATAAAATAAAAATATAATTCTACTAATTGTCTGACCGGTAAAAAACCGGTGAGTGTGCAAGCTCTAGCACCGGCAAAATATCGGTCGGTTTTTTGCCGGCCGGCAAAAAGTCGGTGTGTGTGCAACTAGCCTAAACTATTTTTTACAACGCAGATATTAACAATCCTGCACTGTAGGTTAATAGTTAAATCATTTTCAAGATGATTTGACCCATCCACTTCTTCACGACAACCATCAAAATCATTATTAATTATTATTTATTTTATTTAAATCTGACTCTTGGATCTTTGTAATTGTACTTATTTCTGTACTCATATGTTATTCTTAGGGAATTTTATCCAAGAATAAGTTGTTGTTTTTTTAAAATTTATTCTATTGTATTCTATTTTTTTCTATACCTAGCGAGTTTGGTACTACCGACTGTATCGAATCCACATATTACATACATACCCCTCTTCTCTTCTACAATGACTATTTGTGACAAAAGATTTCTATTAACAATTCCGAACATTATTCAAGACATGCTCAGACAAACGGGGACAATTCGGGGGCGGGCAGATGGCCCGGAGAGGACTGTGACAGTAACGGTACCGTGACAAGGGAGGCAGCGACCCGTCACTAACTAGTCACGCCTACACAAGGCTGTCGTGGGAGGCTAGAGGTCACGTCAGCGGCTACTGAATCCATCAAACCTGTTCCTATCGGCAGTTACATTTAATAAGTGTCACTCTTCTTGTCCTTTCCGATGTAGCCACTTCAACGGTGGGGGAGGGGGATCAAGAGGGGACGCTACTTGTCCATCCATAAACATTGCACTACAATAGACAACATAGCCTACCTAGATCGACCCTAAACGGAGGTTTACGGCAGTGGGCAGCATAACACCTCATCACGTTAGCAAACAAAAATTATGAAGGTCTGTGCTATAAAAAAAAAAAAAAACTATAAAAAAATTATAAGAAAAAAAGTACAAATTAAAATAAGCTTGATTCTTTTCAATAGATATCTGGCTCAATCAATAGCTTACCAATTGGCTAAATATATTTATAAAAAGAGAAGCCTTTCAATGAAAACTAAAATTAAGCATTACAACGCAATAATCAAACCAGAGAGTCTCTATGCTATAGAATGTATGTTTACCATGAAAATTGGAGAAATAGAAGGGATAGAGAAAAAAGAAAGGAAAATTTGGGGCCATTGAAAACAGACAAGGGAGAATTCAGAAATAGGAAAAACAAGGACCTGTACAAAGAGAACATGAATGAAAAAAAGTCAGATTCAATCAGGAAAAGGAGAATTAAATTCTTAGGTCACATAATGAGGATGAATAGCAACAGGTTGACGAAACAAATTTTCAATCATGTTCATAAGAGCAAAAATGGTATCCAATGGATTCAGGAAATTAAGAAAGACGGCCAAAATCGAAAAGATTTATATCGACTTTTCATCAATAATTTTTTTTTATTATTTAAAAAGTTATCAAGATCGTCAAGAAATGCTAGATGGTAGTCTAGAGGTCAAGAGAGAAGGGCAGTGGAGGCAGAGATTCTTAATCAAGCTCCAAAAATTTCAAACGACGAAACCTTTAAAGTAAAGATTTTTTAAAATTATTTTTTCGAATTTCTATGGTTGGTCTCATTAAATTGCTTTAAATCGGTGAGCGTCGTTGGATTTGCTAACTGTTATCTTCGTTGGGATTTTTGAACAGTTCTAGGATATTCATACAACCAAGTTCACCAAATCTCGCCATTCAGGGAATGAGTCCTGCCTCTATATTTTTTTAAAAAAACATTATTGAAGATTGCAAACACTCATGCTATCGCTATCCCGACCGAATTTGAACTCGTAAAATAAATTATACGAAAATCACGTGAAAAAAAAAAAAGCGATAGGCTAAACAAGAAAAAACTGTTTTAAATGAATAAATACTATTAATTATAAATACATTATACTGAGGGGCAATTCAAGGAAAACGAGAAAGCAAACATAATTAACCGGAAAACCCAATCGATACGACATACAAACATAGATTATATATAGATTTTTTTCCTAAGATAATCTTCGACACAACCCATCCGACAAATTGACACCATGAAAGACTGCTAGAATAACATTTAGAAAAAGTAACTAGAAAATCGAGGCTGGGAAGTCTAGAAATGGATGGGAACATCTCGACTATATAAGGGAAAATGTTTAACTCATTTGGACACTTTTAAAGATTGACGTTTGAAAGATTGCCTAAGTTAATCACGAAAAGGTAAGGAGAAACAAGGAGAAAAAAGAAGAAGAGCATGAAGAAAGTGGAAAGATAAAATAGACGTAAAATCTGACCTGGATTAGGCAAGGCCTGAATGGAAGTGTCTAGAGAAAATATAAGAAATGTTTAAGTAGATGAAATCATATTAGCGAAAAATTTCAATTAAAAACAATAAATAAATAAATACAAATATTCACGTTTCAAAAAAATAAATAGAATTTAAAAAAGTACATGATTAGTTATTTGATTTAGATTGTTAAAACGGTTATTTCGCAGTTATCAGTAATAATTATACACACATTAATACAAATAATTATACTCGTTTCTAACGTTTTTCCTCACACAGTAACCTTATAAGAGGGTTGTGTATTTGAATATTTTGCGCAAGCTTCATGCTTACATTAAAATATGTATTAATATGTTAAATGTGTCCTATTGTAATTGTTGCTTAGTTAAGATAAGACATTATTTCACGAAGCTTGACAAAAAAAATTTAAGACCATTTCCTCATAAGTTCATTGTTTAAGCCCTGGGGGTGATGAATCCGAATTAAAATTTCGAAATTAAAAAAAAAATATTCCTTTAAAAATTTACAAAATGAAAAATCGACTATAAATCCCAAAAATAATATATGATTTTATATATCTTATACTATAAAAATTAACTTTATTTTTCTACCGTTTTTAATTCAACAATATTTTTTCAAACTAAGTATTTAGGAGCCATATCGCGTTGAACTATTAGTTGAATGCTTAATAGATTTATTCTCAATCTATTTAGTAAAGTGTTTTTTCGAAAAGAAGTATGCTATATTAAGAAAAAACTTTCGCAAATCCCCTAGTGTGCCTCTCAGCATAGGGGAGTTAAGAAAAAACTACCAGATAAAAATAATCTACATTAAAGATATTTCCTACAGAATTAGGATTGATAATTAATTTCCACTTCTATTGGAACTATTTAAAGGACGACTCGTTTTGAATATTAAACATTTAACATTATTTCCGAAAAAAAAATTATAATATAAGAAGCATTTTACTATACATACTGTATATGGGTCATTCTTACAGAAAGGGGCATTTTTGGGTTTACGATTTCAGAAATTTAGAAGTATTCCGACCAAGCTGAAAAAAAAAAATAGGATGCTCTGTTAACAGCTTTAATTAAAATTAAAGACTGACTCTCCCCTTTCATGACGCTACCTATGCCATGCCTTTTTCTTCACGATCATCTTGGCTGTCTTCTGTAATATAATTATTTTAATCCCTCTGCAGGTGATAGGTTCAAAAAATAAACAGTGATCGAGTTTTCACAAAATGTTTTAAATATCTGAATCATACAAAAAAATATATAGGTACATCATTTATATGATGAAAAACAAAGAAAAATAATTAATTATTAGTCTTTTATTTTGACCAGAATTGTTTAAAATTGACTTATAATATTGACTAAATATTCTAAAAATAAAAAAGGGTATCAGAACAAACGTGAAAGAAAATCAAAGCGTGTCAGATTGCCGCTTTAAGTTTGTATGAATTTACTTATATTTAATGAGCGGACTTATTGTGATTCCGGCACACAGTAATTTATATGTATTTATTAAGAAGTGAAAATGTACTAATGCAACTTCAAATGCAGTTTTTTATTTGGTAAAAATGATAAAAACGTTTGGATACCGTCATGATCCTGTCCTCAATTTTACAGATGAAGACAGGGGCATGATGGACAGGGCCTTGACGAAACATAGGTATTTCTAAAATATTTTGTTTTGTTGCAACGTTTTTCCTAAAATATTTATAGAAATAGAAAATGTTCCACGCCGTGAACAAGTACTGAGCAATAAGAAAAAACAGGTTCAATGAAGCCAGGAACTTGACGGTGGTTGTTTGGACACTCACGACTTTGCCGATGTTGTTCTTCTCTGAGTGTTCCCACTGTACTCCAAGGACTAGTTAATGGGTGATGCAATAAGCATATAATGGTGTGAAAATTAAGGCGTGAAAACAAAGCTGGCTAACACACGCGTTTACGGGAAAATTTGAGAAATATAATCGGACAGGGCCATGACGTCGATGGCATAGACACTTTTATTTTCATTATAATATTGAAATCTATTGGCTCTAGCCCATTTTGGACAGTCACTTCTCAATCTCCAGCAATATTATGATCTAGGATTGAATAATCACTTCTGTATTTGAAGAAATAGACCCCCTACCGAAGCTTGAAGTTGGGAATATCGTGCCTGGACAGCACAGGGCCATGACAATTGGTCAAATTTTACAATTTTTCTACACAAAGAAAATATTTGATCGTGAAAAGAAAAATTTCACTTTTAGATAAAGTGATGCACTACAATTTAAAAAAATTTTCAGATCAAAAATCATAAATGGGGAGCCACAAATGTACTGGACACCACTTCTGCCCCTATTTATGAGAATGACCGTACATCAACTTTTAAAAATAATTCGTTGATCCAACCATCATGCGTTATTATTAGATTATTTCCTATATATATATATATATATATATATATATATATATATATATATATATATATATATATATATATGTTTCAATGTAAATGTAATTATGACAATTAAGGTACGTAGTATACATTTGTATGGAACGTACAACCTAAATAAACGGTCCTTTCAAAGGGTTACTTTGAAAGGAAAAAAAAAAAAAAAAAAAAAAAAATAATATATATATATATATATATATATATATATATATATATATATATATAAACCAACTATTTTGTCGTAATTTAATATCTTTTAATACAGATTGTCCATAAACATTAGCGCATATTAGGCCCTAAAGAATCGATTAGACAAAATATAATATTAAATACCGAAACAATAACTTAATTTTCATGACCTTTTCTTCTTTATTTATTTAAGAGAGCATTTTTTCATTTAGAAGGAAAATACTGAAAAAATATTAAATTTTATTTGGAGATGAAAACATTTTTTTATCAGAACACATCACTTTTTCGAGGTGGCAAAGTTTAAATTAAGAATCATCACCCCTCAAAAAAATAAATAAATCCTGAAAATTATTCCTACTTTTTTTAGGTGCTACCAAGTTTCTGGACTATATTTTCTTTTTTTAAATCAAAACAATAATCAACTGATTTATTATACAAAGGCTATCGAAATTAGGGCGGCGAGGAACCTCCGTGACTTGGCAGCAACTGGTCCCATAAAGTTGGTAGTATCAACAATAAAACAGTTAGCGTGAGAAAGGGCTTTTATGGTAGTTTTTATATTCAATAGAAGTAAACCTCAATTCTTAGGGGCAACCTCAATTCTTTGTAAGAAACAAATGAGGGCAGAATTCAAAGGTGAATAGTTGTTTTGGGCAGCAAGAATAAGATTCTTGGGAATTGATAGAAGGTAGGTGTGGAACAACCGCTGGAAGTTCCAAATCGTCCATTAAAAGACTGCGACAAATAGATAATTATATAATACACTACTATAAATACTAAATACTCATTATTCAATATAATGAAGTATTTTTTTCTATTTATCAATTGATTTCAGTTTTACTAATTTACTATTCGACCGTATCTACGGTTCCCTAAAATATCTGTTCCACGGTTAGTTCTAAAAAAAGCGTGTTATATTCAAAATTAGACTAAACTAAACTTAATAAAATTTGAACAGAAACTAAGCTCTGTAGTTTAAACGGGGACGACGATACAGGCTTTTAAATTTTAAAAATTCTCTAAAAAATTGGTTGGTGTGTTGTGTTTGTTTACAGTTTTCTTTCTATAAGTCCATAACAACGACGTTTAGAGCATACTTCATCATGAGCGATTTTAAAATGAGTTGGTTTCAAATAAACTAAAAACAATACAGTTTTATTATGGCCAATTCTTCACAACAAAAATAGCTCGCTAAAACATTTCTATGCAAAGATATCAGATATCAATTTTTAAAAAATGTTAATATTGACATTATAAAAATATTTACATAACATTATGTAAATATAAATATTTAGCTTTTAATATAAACTTCACGTCAAAAGTATTGCAACACTCATAATTCTCAAGATTTTCCTGATTTTTACCTTAATCCATACTTGGTTTATATTCATATTAATATTATTTATTAAACGGGAGACATTAAGGATTAGACACATCAATGTTTTTCCCTGTTAATAACATACGATGGAATTTTCAATTATTTTTTTTCAAATTTCCTTCAGTCCATGTTTATCATTCGTTTCGTTATTTACAAGTATGCCAAGACTAGTGGAAACAATCATTCAAGCCAGAGGAGGCAATATGTTTTATTAAATATAAATTAAATATTATTTAAAAGTTAAAATTGCAAAAAATGAAAAGTTTAAAAGTAAGTTTTCTAACTCTTTTATTTATAAGAAAAAATATTGTAATTTATAATAATAAAAATTGTTTGTGTCTAATTTAGGAATATTTAACTATTATACAATTCAGAACCTTTCTTTATCATGAAAAAAAATATATACGTTTTTATACAATTCAAATATTTCAATGTGTTGCGATACTTTTGACGAGGAGTATAGTTATTAATACACTTTTAACCATGAGAAAGACCTTTAGATTTAAATCTTAAGTTAATCCTATCTTTTGGCCGTTTCAGTTCCTTAGGGGTCGGATTAGTGAGGTTCTTTTATAATTACAGGATTTCGGAAAATGATAGAAAATTCACCAAAAGGAGTGTGCATACTTTTGACTTAGCGAGTTCTTTACGACAGACAGAGATATATAAAAATATCCTAAACAATAGTACATAAATAGATTTTTAAATTAACCAATGTAAACGTTTTACTAACAACGTGTTCAATATTCGCAGAAACTTGATTCCAGATTCAAATCACACTGAAATGAAATCTGCAAAAGAAGCCAATGACCCCAGCAAATATAACTTTGTTTGGACAATCATCTCTCTATCATCTCCTAAATTAATGGAATACGGTCGTATATACAGGACGAGTTGACTTTGTTGCACTGTCTAAATACAAATACATTAGCTAAATTGAATAGTGCACAAGAGATTATTAACCTCTAATCGTCAAAGTCATTAAATAAATCAAATAAACAATAAAAATAATTAATTGTACGCGGAAAAAATTTAAAACAAAAAACAATTGAGTAGTTAAACCAATAAATTTTTAGGCAGGTTTTACCCCACCGAAGAGACAACGGTAGGCAGTATCCCGACGAAGTATCATATTTAGCCATTACCAGAATTCAGGACTTAATGAAGCCCGAAATAATTACAGGATACATAAACGAACAAAGTTAATAACCAGGGGACAAATGGCGACCACCGTACAATTAAACAAAAGGGATTCGCCCTTCCAGGAATAAATCCAGGAGGGGCGCACGCCGAAATGAATTTGATTAATTGGAAAAAGGATGAATTAGGTATGACACAGCTCCGGTCAAAAATATAAATCCTACATATCATTTTTCCCTCCAACCCACATATATAACTTCCAATGAAAGCAATTAAAAAAAAACAAAAACCAATGCACTCTTCATTAGTGAAATAACAGATCATAAATTGTGAATAGGTATATAATATAAGTATCGATAATTCCGTTGATTGTCGTTTAATACTCTTCGTTGTTTTGAATTAACTAAAATATTATTTTTAATTTTTAGGAGTGAGTGTATTTTTTTTTTTTTTTATTTACTTCTTAGTTAAAGTTTGTACATGCAGGTTTGATCTTGAAGTCAGTCGGTTTTTGTATTGTCTGTTTCTTAAAAGACGCTGAGTTGATTTAAATAGAATTTAAACATACATAAAAAAAAAAAAAAATAAATAAAAATACAGTCGAATGAGAACCTCCATCTTTTTCGTCTGTCAAAAAAAATTCTCCAATTAATTGCTACTTTAATATCCTAGGATTAAGATCATTGAACGAAATAAAGAAAACAAAAAGAAAACGTTTGCATAAATTTATTAACAGCATTAGATGCTATTTTAAATTTCAGCTGCTCTAAGGTGAAACATATAAAATAGTAAAAACATTTACTTGATGTATTTTATTTGATATTGTTATACAGTGCTAAATTTCAATAAATTGCTATAAATACATATTTAGAATGAAATATTTATTCCAACAAAATTTTAAAAAAATCAATCGGGGGAAATTTTTTGCCAGTCAATGCATATACACGTATACACACATACAAATATATAATAATTTTTCAAGGAAATATTTTAATTTTCTTGACCAGGCCTTAGACTGCCTCGAATATTTATAAAGTATGATTAAAAAAAACAAATTCAATTGTAATTGGACAAGATTTCTTTTGGCACATTTTTTTAATGTAATCTGATATTTCTTATATGATAAAATCTCAAATTTATTTATTTATTTTTAAAAAAACCTTTTTATTACTCAAGTAATTAAGAAAATTAACGAAAAATCAAAACATTATCCAGTAATGTTTATAATTTGATATATGTGAATACGAGTACAATTATAGCTTATTAAAATTATAAAACTTATTAAGATGTAGATTAACCTATCGTTATAAAACTTGTTTCTATTTATAATCATTTATTTAAAATTATGTTTCATTTATTTATAAAAATACGGGTAGATAGGCATATTTTTAATTAATTTGCGACGGTATACGCCACCCTTAATAATTATCTTTGAATAAAAATAATGCAAATAATATGATATGTTACATATTGACGATAACTATCCAAAATGTCATAGAGAAAAAGGTGAGCTAATAAATTAAAATTTAAGATTATAAATAAAAACGGCAATCAAATAATGATGTAATAAAAATAGTAAAACTATAATTGTAACCCATAATATTCAAGTTTAACAACAATAGTTAAATATATAACAACATGAAAAATAAAAGGAGGCTCCTTTAATGTAAAATATCTAAAATTAGAAAAAAAAAATAGTAAATATCCCAGTACTATTTTTATTTATAATAACTCTTGGAATGAGAGATACTATATCACTCAACTTTATTATTGTTTATATAATTATTATATAGCTATATGTAAGTTATGTTGTTAAGATGGAGGCTACAGTGTTGATAGTAATAGTGAGCGGTCAGCCCTGCAAGGTGTCCTTCTATAACACGATAGGGGTGCATCTATTTACGTTGCCATAAATAGATGCACCCCCCCCCCTCACCTTTGTGTAAATAAGATAGGATAAAACAACATTTTAAAAATACAATTGATATAAGTTTTAGACTAACTGTTGACATTAACCAACAGGGGAGCAGGTGACAGGATGTCAATCAAAACAGGAAAATAAAATAACCTGAACAAAAATGAATATTAAATAAAGAAAATTTTCAGTGCTTACAGGTAGTATTCAAATCAAAGTATGATAAATAAAAAATGATTTGCCCTCCAATATATGTGTCCAATATATATCTTTATACTAAAACATAGTAAGTACCACTTGAAATAAAAATGAATGTTCTAAAGGAAATGTATGGACAATAGAAAAAAAAACAAAAAAAAAAACAGATTCGTGTTAGGAACAGAAAAATGTTTTTATAACAATGGAAAATAAAAAGCAATTTCTATAATATATTGATTATTTACAAGCAAAGTAATAAAATAAAAAAGTGATTTATGGCAATGATTTTAAAAAAAATTTTTTACAATTGTTTATAAAAGGTACAGGTAGGAAAAATCAAATGTCATACTCGCCGACTTCCATTAAATGAGAAATAAATATGCCAAAGATTTACCAACTTATTCACAGGTGCAGCAGGCTTAGAAGATGATCACAATGCACCTAACTCATTTTGGCCATTTTTCGACTGACAAACTTATTCCCTTTTAGGTATATTAGGACAGATCCGCTACCTAGGGCTCCAACCGGACAAACCTTCAACGTGGGATCGAAATACAAGACCAAAACGACAGGCAACTGCTCTTTGTTTTCGACTTCACTTACTAGACAAACGTTCAAAACTATCGATCTACTATATAGGGTGTCCCAGACATAGTGTAAAAAAAAAAAAAAAAAAATGGGTAATACTGCAAACTAAACGGGGTAGAATGGCGCAAAAACGAGTGTCCTATCTCAATTTTTTGAGGAGATAGAATTTTTTTCATTTTTATTTTTAAAATCTTACTTTTTTTTCTGAAAAATTAGTTTTCTCTACTTTGTTTTAGCGTAGAAACTAAAACGATGATATTTTCTTAATCAGCATTAAATTTTCTAAAAGATGAAATATCCATAAAGATCTTAATGTTCCATATGTTTCTAATTTAGCCCAAACTAGATACCTATCCTTCCATAGTAAGCTCCATAACCACTCCAATCCACTAGTCTCCCAACTTGCTTCCTCCTCCATCCCTGATAATCCTCCGAGGCGTCTGAAAAGAAGAAGGCCTAGAGACCTTTTAGTGTAGATTTTATTGAAGTGCTACTAGTGAGTAGTTCTTCACAAGTTATTTACGTGCCATTGTATTCACTGTCAACACATTTACTTGTTGTTTATTATTTTGTACAGTTGTTTAAATATCAATAAATGAAAAAAAAAAAAGTTTGAAATATTTTTGCTGCTTGTTGATTATATGTATAAGACTCATTTACATGACATCTCGTATCCAATCTTTGCGATCCCAAATTCTTCTGAAAATACTCTGTCACCAACAGACCTATCAATAAAGACCTTAGTATTCCATATTTTGCTGATTTAGCCCGGAATCAGATACCTATCATTTCATAGTAAACTCTATAACCATTAAAATTCACTAGTATTTCAATTAACTTCCCATTCTATTCCTGACAACCCTCAGAGGCGTCTGAAAAGAAGATGGCATCAAAACCTTCTTATAACGAACTTTTATTAGTTTGCTACGAGTGGGTAGTTACTTCACAAACAATTGTCATGTTATTATGCACTTTATTGTCACATTTATGTACAGTTGTAAGTTTCAATAATGGGATAAAAAAAAATAAGGTATTTTAGAGTTTTTTGACAACTGTTTTGAATAGTTTAAATACAAAATGAATTAATGTAGACTTTTCTACGGCGAATTTTTAAATGGCCACTCACTAACACCTTGGAGCGGTCGAAGGAACGACGTTACAGTCTCTTGGAGGATTAAGAATTCTATTATGGGCGGATTGATACATATTTCAGTGAGCATGAACGATATTGGTGTCAAGGCGGGTAACAAGATTCCAAGGGGAACCTGGCGGTTGGAAAGTTATGCTAACAATATTACCCCTCTGGAAATAAAAATCGAAGGATTTTCTTCATAAAGTTTTCGAAGTTGAAAAATATAACCAAAATGTTGTTTTCGACTTCTTCAACATTTACTAGAAAGCCGTTCAAACCTACTGATTAATTACACAAGGTTCATTTAAATGACAGTTATCAGACCTATTTGGACATATAGAGTTGAGCTTAGGGGCTCAACGTTTCATGCGTTACTGATTTAGCCCAAACCAGATACCTATCCTTTCATAGTAAACTCCATAACCATTCTAATCCATTAGTGTCTCAACTTGCTTCCCATTCTATTCCCGATAGTCCAACGAGGCGTCTGAAAAGATGATGGCTGAGAGACCTTCTTATATAGAATTTTTTTTTCTTTTTATTGAAGTGCTACTAGCGAGTGGTTCTTCACATGCTATTGACAAGTCATTGTAATAATTTCCTCAAATTTACAAAAATAAAACTATTACTAAATTTAATAAACAATTATTAATACTTTATAAAATGAATATTTCTTTTAATCAAATACATGGCCGTATAAAATAAAAACAATCTGCAACTTTAGTATGTAAGTTAAATAGATATTATATAAAAAGTTTGGTTATAAAAAAAATAAAACTTATCTGTTTGGTTTAAATAATTAAATTTTTTTTTTTTAATATTGATGTTTAAGGTTATAAAACGCAATACAATAATCTATGGAAGTGTTTACGCTTAATCAACGAAGAAACGGTTTTTCACTTTACATCGTTTACTCAAATGGTCTCTTCCGACCTCAATTTGTTTAAGTTTCTTGCGACCTTGAGTCAACGATTTATGAATGAATGAAGAAATGGAAGAAGAAAAAAAACTTAGAACTGAAGTGAGAAGAACAACAATACAATCCGAACTGCTTCATTACGAATAAGACAAAAAAAAAAAAAATTATAATAATAAAATAAAAAATAAAATATACATATATCTGTATGTATGTATATACATATATATTTAAAGCATGCAGCTAGAAAATTATTTGTTTTTTATTTTAAAATTATTGACTTTATTTTATTATTTTGGAGGAATGATTATTGCTAATGATACATCATAGAGATTCTATAAAGAGATTTGACGAGTGAATGTCAAATAAATTTGATTTCAACCTTTTAAGTTAAATAAATAAACACAATAAAATAACACTGCTGATTTATTTTTCTAAATAAGTATATTAAAAACCAAAGTACGTTTAATTATTTTAATAAATCATTTAATTTAAAATATGAAAATGTATTTTGTAAATTAAATGGTTCATTTAATTTAAATCAATTATCTGAAACATTTTTTCGAATCAAAATTTTATAAATTTAAAATTAGATTGATTTCATCAAGCCTGTTTAAACTTTTCGTCAACGAATAAAGAAACAAAAACCTTTTTTCTTTAATATATTGCACGATACTTATTATTAACAATCAAAATGAAAACTTCAATGAAAACGAAAAATATAATAATAACAGCCTCAAAATTTTGTAACTAATAATATTAAGCAACGAATAAACAGCAATGGTTCATTGGAAAAAAATATTTCAACAAGAATATATTTTTAAAAATATTTTAATTCATAATTAATTTTTACAGTAATTCGAGAATAATTTGCCGCTTAAACCCACAATATAATACAGTGATAACTTACAAATTAGATACATTGAAATAACTAAAAGTAAGTAATTAATTAAATTGGGAAGCGAGGTAGCTCAGTGGGTAAGGCACTTGACTACCAATCTCTCGGGCCCGAGTTCGAGTCCGACTGAAGGCAGAAAATTTATTTTCTGTTATTTCGGTTGTAGCTCGATTTCGCGTCGGGAGACCTTCCTGTGGCACACCTAGCCTCTACAAAGTGGGTACCCTTAAATGGGGAAAAACCTGGCGGCTGAGCGAGATTTAGGCCAAATCTCCTCCTTTCACAATCGTTGGCCCAGCAACAGTACATCCTTACCTAAGGACTGAACCCAAGACCATTCATGGGTTATTAGTGGTACAGGTTTTTTTTTTTTTTAATTTAATATTAATTATTATTTTTCTAATAATATTCTAGCAACAATGATTGTCATTCACTGGTACGATCAGGGCTTTTTCCTTGTTCAATACAAAGTTGGACCTCCTAGTGCTTTTAATTTAAAGTTTAATTAAACAATTTCAGAGCAATTTCGCTTTGCATCTTGACGACCTTTGATGAAAAAAGTTTCGTCAGTTTCCTATTGGCCTCAGTATTTTTTTTAAATATTTTCCTTATCTCGTTGGAATGAACCTGCCCCAAGAAAATAACTACAAGCTAATGAACTATCGGTTAATTAGATAGATCTCTATCAACGGCATATTTTTCTTTATTATTCTAATTTATTCATAGTTTTACTTTTAACTAGGCTGAAGATGTAAAACAGTTTCAGGAAACGCACTGTCCTATAAAAATGTTTACATTATAAAATAATATATAAAAAAGAATCTAATATTATTAGGGTTTCTTTTGGAAGGAAATAATGTTTAACAATCAGTAATAAAAACAAAAAAAATGATATCAAACTAAACCACTTTCGACTAAAAATAGAGCGATAGCAATATTTCTGGTTTTGTTAGAGATCGTTGGAAGGTAAATATTTACACAATTTATAAGTTTATCTTGTCAGCTTTTGTGGTTAGTTATTTGGTCGTCAGGGGTATTGTTGATAACGTATATCAATTTGTTGTTCTCTCCTCTTAATTGAGTCTTTTGTTCCCTTTTGTTTATACGTCTTAAATAAACATTCATAACCTCCACTGGCTTACTAAAATAAACTAAAAATCCATATAACAATTCTAAAAAGTATTGACAATAAATTATATTAAAAAAACAAAAAACAAAAAAAAAACAACAGTATATTCGGAGCTGCGGTTTCTCTTGGAGCAATTGTCTCGGGGATTAAGGATTTTGTCCGACCGAAGCAAATAATTTGCCTATTCTGTAACCAGCCAGGATCGGTCCACAGGCACACTGCGGCTGTATAAAGTGGGTATTATGCACTCGCAGGAGATGGCAAGGCAATGTTAGTAGTCACCTGCAAATGGCATTAGTAACGATATGGAAGAAGGCCCCAAAAGAACGTGTGTCATTTGGGCAATTATGTGATTTTTTAATATTGACGTTTTTCGCTTGATTTGCTCTAAAATATAAATATTTTTGGTGAAAGAACCACGTGGAAATCACTTTATTAATAATATAAAATAAAATATTTACCAATCATTAAAAATAATAAAATTGTTCAAAACCAATCTAGATCTTTAGTCCCATTTTAAACCTGTTCCAAAAGGACAACCCATCTCTTCCTGAACTTTTCGTCTCGTTACATTGAGTCTATTACGGGTCCTGATATATTTTAGAAGCCTTTTCATTTTGCCTCCTTAGGTTAGTAGCAACAGGACTGATTTCTCGTCTTACATTTTTAAAAAATAAATAATATATATGTATAATAGGCCATATGTATAATCGCCGTTCCATAGGCCTTCTCAAATTATTCCACCGAAACCGTTACCTTGTTCCCCAGTCAACCCGTAACCTTTTAGTCTCTTCCTTATAATTCCCTTACATTGACTATGGTTGTCTGGCTTACGGCGGCCTCTCGACGGTCCTCGAGGACAGACTGAAGCGAATCATGAACTACTTCGTCGGGTTTGTCTTCGGTAGTCCGAGGCGTTCCCATGTTTCCCAACTAAATTGGCTCTATCCCACTTTCCGTAAACAATATTTCAATGGAACATTCCTGTAACAAATTATCAATACCCCTCAAACTTTTTATATTTACAATAAGCTTCAATTCAGATCTGCAGTCAATCCAATACATACAAGATCCCGTCTTTCTGATCTGTATGCCCCATCCCATAGAACTTCAACATTCCAACGCTCCTTCCTTTTCCGCTCACCAATCCTCTGGAACTCCATCCCTCCTCACATCAGACAAGCTAAATCCCTGAAAACATTCAAATATTTCTATTTCCAATACTTCTCATCCAAGCTGACGCTAGCTAACTATCTACCTCCTTAGTCAGAAATTATTATTGCATTGCTGGATTCAGTCCTGGAATAATTGAGATTCCTTTAAATACAAATTTCACTTTCCATGAATATAACATTGGGTACTTCTATTGTACATACAAATCTAATCATTGTACCAAAATATTTTTCTATATTATTTTATTTTATTTTATTTTATCTTCTCAAATTTGTAGAATGTTATCTTATTTTATTTTCTATTTAAATATCATCTATGTACATAGTGTCATTAATGTATTATTGTTTTTCTTTCTTATTTTTTTTAATGTCATTATGTCTCTGACCAGATTTAATTTATTTATACCTGTACTTATCTGTTATTCTTAAGGGACTTTCCCCAAAATAAAATTATTTTTCTATTCTATTCTATTCCATAATATATATATATATAATATATAGTAGCTAAGTGATGATGTTTCGGGATTGTTATATGTTTTTAGAATGGATGATGTTTTTTTTTTCCCTTTTTCCTTTGACTATACTTATAATTCATAATATGACTATAATACAATTCACACCTGTCAATTATAATAAAGAATATCAGTGAATCTGATTAGTAAAATTAAAAATGTCGTAAAATGTATGGGAGAGAGCAGAACACAGCGGCACCTCCTCACTTGATTTTTACTTATTTTTTTTTTATTTTAGTCTAAGAGGTCCCTCATCCAGCTTTTCTTTAGTCTTCTCTGGATGTTTCCTGGAATGTGTTGTGGCCAAGTTGTGTATACGTGAATTAGGATGTCCATCGCGGAATCGTTTGTAGTAGGTACTTCTTTGTAACTATAAGCATGAGAAGATCAGTATGTAAATTTATGTTCCTTAGGTACCAGGGTGCTTCTGTGATAATCCTGAATGATTTTGCCTGGAAGATTTAGAGTTTGTTAACATGTGTTTCTTTTAGCTCCGAATACCTCATATGCGAATGACCAATAGGTTTCAGTGAGTACGTATAAGCATTCATTTTTTGTTTAAGTTGTAGAGTTGAACTTTTGTAGAGAAGTGAATATAAAAGTCTTTGTCTTTGGTTGAGCGTTTTCCTTGTTTTCTTGACATGTGGAATGACCTCATGTCATTCTTCCGTCAAACGTCAGACCAAGGTAGTCAACAGTGCCTGTCTGAGGAATCGATGTGCTGTCAATGAAAACAAAAAAAGTAAAAGTAATATGTTGTGATTTGAAGTAATGATGCATGTTTAACATCCGAAACTAGTCTTAAATATTGGAATAAAAAGAATTCCAATAGAAGTGTAAAATAATTTATCAATCCTAATTGTGTTGACCCTTCCGTACCATACTGCCGTAATACAATAATGGTTATTAGTGTGTGATTTAGTTTGTAGTAAGATTACGTAGTGACGTCACCAGCTTATGTATTAAGGTGTATAAATATGTATAGTGGAGGGGTTGGACTGGAGGGGAAGGGGGGAGGACGATGAGCTAATAAGATGGACCAAGACATTATAATTTATTCAAAGGGTACTAAAAAGAGGCTAGAGTAGCTATTTATAATTAACGTAGGCTATTGATCCACACGGCGACAACTGACTGCATAATGGATAGCCTCTAATGAGGGGGTACCGTACCCGGGTACTTAGGGTCTCAAAGAGAACCCGGGTATGGGCTTATACAGTAGCTATAAAACAAGCCGTTCCTATAAAACTATATTGTACAGGGCAAAAATGGATACGTTAAAATGATGAAATGTTGATCAGGATATCCTGTTATAGATCCCACATAAATTTAAATTATACGAGGCATTTATCGTAAAAGGGCGAAGAAGCTACGGCAATTAAAATTACTACAATATATTTTCATGTTTAAACACTGCTATGATAAAAATATCGTATATAAAGAAAGAAAACACAACTGGATTTCATCGTTAGGAGTTCGGCTGTTGTCTGGATTTTATCATTGAGGCATACGATATTTCTACATTCTAACTGTTGACATTTATATCCACTTGCTTCCCATTCCTTTTTTCAGAAAACCCTCCGAGGCGTCTGAAAAGAAGATGGCCACGGGGCTTTCTAATATTGAAGAGCTACCGGTGGATAGTTCAAAAGCATTAGACATGTTATTATGGCATGTAGAAATCACACTTACTAGATGTATTCTTTTTTAAATACAGTTGTAAATTTCAATAAAGAGAAACATAAAATTAAAGTCTCTAAATCTAGCAGACAGAGGTTCGACGTTAATGAAGCCGCTGAGAGAGCAGCACTGGGATCTCAGGATCAGGATTGTCCCTTTATAAGAAAATGCTTAGTCCAGGGATCTTTAGGCTGAGTATATATATTATGTACCGTAAAATGGCGTGACTTTGCACCATTTTTGTTGAACTTCATTCATTAACTACCTATCAATAATGTTTAAAATGCATGTATTAAAATTTTTGCTTTGAATAATAACCTTAAAAATGTTTTAGACTCATCGCATAATCTTAGAATTACAAAATTTACAAAACTTATAATTTATTTTATTGTTTTTAAACTTTAGTGCAAAGTCAACCGGATACACGTGACTTTGCACCACCATATTTTTCAATTGAAAAAGCATTAGAAACGTATTCTGGAATAAAGTCAAAGCTTGATAGTAGTTATGAGATGCAAGTCATTTCTTGATAGTGTTTGGAGATTAGCCTAGTGATTTTTTTCTCTGTTTTTAAGGATGTTGTTAAAGGAAGCGATTGTAAATTACAAAGTTTTCATTGAAATAAAAAAGAAAATTGCACGATTTTTAAACGATTATTGAGGAACGATAGAAAATACAAGAACATGCCAACAAAATATTATATAGAAACAAAATAACGACTTAAAACATATCTAAATAACGAAAACAACTATAACTTTGGCAAACAAGGAACAAAACGATACCTGTAAAATAAATTGCACACAGATTCTTAAAGAAAAACTTTTGGAAAAATGCAATCTGCAATAGTTAGACAAAAATTGTTAAAATATAAAAATTAACACTCTGACTTGAAAAGTTTAAAACTATAACTAGGCATAAGTCTAATAGAATTCGCCAATATACTTACACATAAATGGCAAAAACCTTATTAACAAGAAGCAAAACGTTATCCCAAATAATTTGGATTTTAACCAGCCTATAAACTCCTTGACTTCAAAATATCTTTGTTTTTTTTAGAAGGTTTGCTGCCTAAGACTTCTTCCCACAGGGAGGTCACTTTGCGACAAAATATACTGGTGCAAAGTCATTCCTAATTCATATACAAAAGGGAATTCAATTTTATTTTCAAATACTATGACTTTTGGCAAATATTTTGATAAAAATGAATATCATATATTTAAACTACAATAGTTATAGAATAAAATTGATACAAAACCTAATCGATTTGAGAAATATTTAGTAGTAGAAAGCAGGACTTCACACCTGTTGAAACACTACAATCAACTAACTGTTATAAAACATGAGAGGTAACTAGGATCAGCGTGAAAATTCCTTAGACCCAATCATTATTGTCATAAGTAAGTAAGAAATATAAAATATCTCTCATTTAGACAACAGCAAAACACTTTTTCTTTAACTGAATCTTCTTAGTGAGCTTAGTGCAAAGTTAACAAAAATGTTACAAAGTCCGGCAAAGGACGTTTTACGGTACAAAGTATGATTATATTTTAATTTTTGTCTTCTTTTTACAATCATTACTGTTTTGTTTTTTTAACTTTTTATAAATATTTACAACTGAATACATTATATAGGTAAAATAAGTAAATTTGAGAATAATAATTACAATAACAAGTTAAAAACTACTCACTAATGCACTTCAATAAAGGTTCTACATTAGAAGGTCTCTTGGTCATCTTCTTTTCAGACCCCTTCCGAGATCATTGGAAATTGAGTAAAAGGAGGGTTGGGAGAGTCGTATTTTTCGAGTCGTATTGGAGTGGGTCTGGATTTTATACTATAAAAATATTGGTATCTATTTTGGGCTAAATCACTAACATACGGTACATTGAAGTCTTTATGGATGAGTTTATTTGTGACAAAGTAAGGAGCGTTGAGGATTTTGGATTGTAAGGATTGGACAAGAGAGGAATTGGAAGTTTGGTGGAGCCCCAAAGATCAACTGCGTATGCCCAAATGGTTCTAATTACCGTCAGGTAAACGAGTCTTTTGTAATGTATTGGGAGCTTTGAACTCTGGTCAAGTAAATTTTGAAGTAATCGGATTATTGTTTTTAAATTCATTTTATATATTATAGAGATTTTTTTTTTCACTTATTTTTATTTTACATATTGTATAAATAGATTAATAACCAACCATATTACTTATTGCCTTTACGTGAAGCATATTGTTATATTTACTCAACAAAGGCGGTTAATCCACAAAAAATAAATGAATAAATAATAATAAAAAGTACATTTAAAAAAAAAAAAAAATTTCACTCTTTTTTTTATCATAATTAGATAAAGTCCTTTGACTCAATAATATGTCGAAAAATTTATTTTGTTTCTTATAGTTTTTTTACAATTTTAAATGAAAAATCTGAACAAGCTCACCTTTTTCTTATCCCCCTGACCTTAACACGTACAAGAAGCCAAAGCCCGCCCATAAGCCGATGATCGCATGTTTATGTTAAGTAAGCGAGCCCTAACAATAGCCCAAGTAACTGAGGCCGGATCCAGGAAAAGTTGGAAAACTTTCACCCCTCCCCCCACTTCGTGGAAAACATGTTATCGGCCCCCTCCCACCTAGTTCCTAACTAGGGGGGGCCGCCAATTCTCTCAAGGGTAAATATAAACCGGGAAGATACATCTCAAGTATAACTTTGTTATTCTCTGTCTTCTTCTTTACTTGGAAAATTTATATGTCGAAGAGGAAAGATGAAGAGGGAAGAACGGCCCACATAAATTTCTTCCCCCCAATCTTCCTTCATGGAATGTCAATACGTATAGGCTTACCATCTTAGACAAGGATTGCAAGGGGGTATCAAAAAATATACAATAATATACATTCTTAAGGAGTCATACTACAGACAGATATAATGTCTTTAAAAAATATAATAAAAAGTCTTCTAATACTTTAATTTAATTTGCATATATGAGGATTATTCATCTCATTAATACTATTCTTTAAAAGAACAAGCCATTTTTCGTATGTGATTACTAACTGTGAAAAATACTGAACCAGATTTTAACCAAATCATCAGCATGGTTCCAAGATGGTTTAGCAATGATAAGATGTTATGATTTTCACTCAATCTGTTATTAAAAAAGTGATAATATGTGGATAATCATGAAGTTTGAAAACTGACCGATAGGTGGCGAGCGCCATTCTACATGAGAGGTTACAAAGCTACGTTGTTATAAAGAACTTAAAATCGATAAAATTTACTCAGTTTCAATTATATTATTAAAAAAAGATTTAAATATGTGATGCGACATGTGGATCCCAGTGAAGTTTGAAAATTGGCCGACTTGAGGTTAGCCATAGAGTTTGAAATTATAAAACTATTGAAACCATCTGTACCAAATTCTAACTACATAATTTCAAATGTAAAATTTTAAGTTGTTAAAACGAGGTTTGCCACAATGTCATATACTTCTATGGTTAGAAATTAAAATCCAACCAGATGATATCTGATTATATCTTTTTGATAATATTTGTAAAAATATGATTGATACACCTTTGTTGTAGGCAATATGCCCATTATCCGCAACAGTCTCTTAATAGTCTCTGTCCATCTGGATTACCAACTCAAAAATTATAATTAAAAATTGGAACCCTTTAGGGTAGATGCTACAAATATAAATAAATAAATAAAAATTGGATGTATAATTATGCTTTTACGTAATCTTCTAACACCTAACCAGTGAAATTGTAGTATATCATTGTAGAAGTAATGCTCAACTGCATACCTGCATTTTAATCAGTAAGATTTTTATCTTTAAATAAATAAAACTTCAATTATTAGTTAAAATTATCCAATTTCTTTAATTATGAGACGGGGGATGCTAGTATAATATGACAAAAAATAAATCAATATTTGATTTGCTTTAAAATATTCAGAAGGCAAAGCAGATAGTAGATGATGAGCCGCTGATAACAGAAGGGCACTCCAACGACTGTTAGCAGCTCAGGGCTCGATCAATCATAGAACCGGTCGGTGACATAGTCCTAGGCTAGGGGCTCTAATGACCGACTATTTTTCTCCACGGTTAGCTATTCATGACCTTGTAGGCTCTGCACTGCGGCCTGGAGCAGACTGGTCCGAGCATCAGTCACGCCGCGTCACTTCACCATTCCCACAGATTGTCACTCATTGTCTCTCTCATTGTCGGTAAGATTCGTCTTGGGATCGTTTACATCTCATCTCAGCATATATTATCACTTCACGCCCTTCTCTTAATGTTTTTTAGATTGATATTTTCTCGCAACCCTAATTCTCAAAATAATCTTTAAAATAACATTAAACAGAAAGCCCTAGTAAAATTAAACAAATAACATTAATCATAATTAAGACCCTTAGGGAAAAGAACAAATCTAGTTGGAATTGGAACAAAAAACAAGAAAACAGTTGAATTGGCTCTGCAGACGATTTGGCACTATTAGCTGAGGCAGAAAAATAAACATTTGCAGAAATTAATGAATAAAAAGAAATAGCAGATAAGTAAGGACTTTAATTCTCTTTCCAAAGACAGAAGTAATGGCCACCAAGAAACATTACACAAGGAAAACACTGAAGACTAAATATGGGCAGATAGGAGTCAAAAAACAATTCAAGTATTTAAAGATTATCAGTAACAACGAGCCGGATAGACCTAAAATTGAAGACAAGATCTTAAAATAGATAACATAATGCCTCATCTAAAAGACATACACAAAAGACATCTAAAATAAAAAGAAATTGTCCACCATAGCGAAAATAAGGCACTATAATTCTGTGAGGTAAGGTAAGGCCATTCATTTTATACGGCATTAATATATATATATATATATATAGAGAGAGAGAGAGAGAGAGAGAGAGAGAGAGAGAGAGAGAGAGAGAGAGAGAGAGAGAAATAGGAAAGGACAGGGGACTTGGAAACAGTTAAAGGAAAATACAACTACAGTTTCTACAGGCACATGGCCATGATGGATCCCTAAAGGTTTGTCTTTCCACCATGGCTAGAATAGGTTGGTAACCTGCAGGATAACCCGTCCTTCCTGCTCTAGTTGGAGTTCATAAGGACAATAAGCTCAAATAAACAAACAAACAAAAGGTTGAATAATAAAATATTCGATAAGATATACAACTTGAGAAGGCTAAGTGGTGGGAATGATGCAAGAAGCAGATGATGGAAGAACTTTAAATCACCAGACAATTAGATATGCCAAAACCGTCTTAAAAACATTATGATTCTTGCGGAGGGGAGGAGGCATGGGCGTGGAGAATGAACGAAAGAGAGAAGACTGCAGATGTCAGAGCGAACGAGGGATTATCGGAGGATGAAAATAAATAAATAAAAATAAAATAAAATAGTAAGCAATTCCTACATAAATAAGAATAAAATTGTTTTTTTTCTAATGAAATTTCAGTAATTGAAAATTATTGCCAAATGCAATAGGAAGCAAGCTGGGAGACAAGTGGATTCCAGTTAGTATGGAGAGTAACTAGTTCGAGCTAAATCAGCGACATATGGGACATTACATCAATATATGTAGATAAGTAGGAGCATGAAAGGTTTTACCAAGGGTTTTAGACTATAAGGATGGGATACAAGAAGAATTGGAACTTCCAATTTAATCTATTTCAACAAAAAATAATATATGTGCTGTTTTTTTATTAATAAAATGAAAAATAATTTTAATTTTGGGACAAATGTTTCCCTAATAATAACAATGTATACCAGGCTGCATTAATTTCAGGCACATACATCAATATATCATAATTTTTTTATTGTAATGATTAGTTGATTTAACATTTTCCACCAAATAGTATCATAGTCATGTTACCGGCGATGATTTGCTACTATGCATCAGTTTCGACGATTCTATCATGCTCTTTTAGAACAACCTCGAAAACTATGTTAAAAACTGTTTGCTCCCGTAGTTTTCTTCACAACGGTTTGGCGGTTGGGGTCACTGTGGGTCTCCATGATTAATTAAAACAATACGACATGAATTGGATGGTTTAATGGAACACTAAAGGTCAACTCTTTGTGTCCTTATAGATCTAATTAGTTTGATGTAAATGAGTCTTTTATAATTAATTTTAAGTTTTGAACACTTTTCTAGTAAACGCTGGAGTAATATGATTGATAGCGTTTCCCCTAATTTAAATTTTATATTATATCAACCTAGTTAACTTATCCTAAACTTTGAATTTTCGGTTATGGCACCCTCAATAATTCCAGATTACACTTATAGGCAGAGAAATATCCTCTACTCCTCTTGTGATGCTCCATTTTCCTCGTTATCCGGGTAAGCTGTCGGGATGGTTCTAGGAAATGGGTCCGCAGAGCAATCTAATTTCTTGGTCAAGGTCCAAGATTCCGCTCTATAAAGTGGTCGCTAGATAGGATACACTTTTTAAATAAGCTTCCTGGAATATGTTTCTGTTTTTATTTGTCACTGTTCCAAATTTGTAATAACCACTGTTCTTTATTTTTTTTGCAGAAATAAACTTCAAAAGAAGCGACAAATACTTTATTCAACCGTCATAAATGAATTATTAGTGGTTTTTATACGTTAAAATTTAAATTTTTTTATGCCTTATTTACCTAATACAGACGTAAAAAAAGATTGAACTAGTAATTTATGGTATTTTGTAATGTTATAGCTGTCATATCACTAATATATTCGAGAATTAACGACTGATATACAATAAAAACAGTAATAGCCTACTTATGGGTAACTTAGAAATTATGAATTTGTTTATAGTTAAAATATACAAAATCTGAACAAGAGAATTTTAATGCAGAATGAAATAATCGTTTGTTTAAAGTCAATTCGATGGTTGTCGTGAGGAAGTGGATAAGACAAATTACCATTTAAAAAAACGAGATAACTTCAAACCTAGATTTTTTTATATCAGATTTTTCTAATAATTTGCCGCTTTGATATGTAGTTCATTAAATGTAGGATTTGAGTTTTGCAAAACAAACATAAACCTGTTCTTTTAGTTAGCAAATGTGACGAAATATGTCAAGTTGGAAATTAGTTGAGAAACTAGTGGGTTAAATAGTTGACTGCGGATGACGAGAATGCCCCCGTCACTTCTCGTTTCTAACCCAGGGCGGGTGAATCAGAAAAAACATATTATGTCATCCGGCTATAATATGACTATGAATATGAATTTGGGCCCGTAGTGAACGTGTTAAAATAGATGTGAGTTTATTATGAAAATGATAGAACATTGATAGAACATTCCTTATAACAGTTTGAAATTTTATTATAGGAATATTGATTTTATATAATGATCCAGCCCAAGCAATCAAACACAGGAAAAGGGAGAAAAATTGCCTTTTTCCTCATTCCTGGAAAGCCGATTGGGAAAAAGTGAGTGATTACTTTCTCAATGAGGTCCGATGGCCTTCTCATGTACCAGTTAGGTCATAATCTTTTTTCAACACCTAGAATAGCGCTAACACCAACCCTTTCTTTAAACTCAAACTGTATAACAATAAGTTTCTGAATCATCAAGATTTTACATGAATACATTAAGAATTTCTTCACATACTGTTTAATTCAACTTCAAGCCAGTTCTATTTGGTTTGTCTACTTTACGTTAAATCTTTCTCTTTTGCTTTAACTTTTATCCTGTCATTCCATAAGTAACTTTTTTTTTATCAACGTATATTATTAATTTTAAATGTTTATAACGTACCAAAAAACGAAAAGAAACTGCCCTCCATTTTCAACTTCTCTAACAATTACTAGACAGACATTCAAACCTTTCGATTAATTAAAAGAGACTAATTTACATGACAATAATCCTTCGTAATCCATAAGTCTCTCAACTTGCTTCCCATTCAACTCTAGATAACCCTCCAAGGCGACTGCAAAGAAGATGGCCAAGAGATCATTAAATGTAGAACTTTTATTGAAGCAATTTAAATGAGGAGTAATGGGTAGTTAGTTTGCAAGCAATCTTCATATTCAAGAGCTGTATTTTTATTTTATTGTATACACTTGTAAATTTCAATAAATAGCTAAAACAGAAAACAAATTTGCTATAATGCCTTAAACAACTTTCTTACCCAATGCCTATCCATCTCGCCTTTACATCTATTATCAAATTCGAATTGAAGTCCAGGTAACGGCTTCTTCTCAACTCATGTTTGGAATATTTGCATTTTGACTCTCACTCAGGCTTCATTCGCTCATATCTCAGCCAACTAACCTGTCTCGTCAGGCGATCCCGTTATATATACAGAAAATAAAATTATCATATAACCAGTTCGATTTTGATACTCCTGCCCTATCGCGATAACGTCCCCTAGACTCGTTAAGTTATCGTAGGTGCAGAAGATACTTGTGATGTTGAGAAAATTAAAGGAGTAAGATATGTAACTCTTACTAAAAGTTAAAAACCAAACTAATATTGATGATGTAAAAAAAAAACAAAAAAACATATTAAGTTCATATTGATTATATTTTATAAGTATGTTTCGACGATAATGAGTTTTGTTACTAATTTAAACGTTTACTAAAAAATTTGTCGGAACGTATTCCAAGGTTTAGTACAGACATTCATATAAATTTTATGGTGTTCCTATTAATTTTCATAGGCTATATAAGAGTTTCTTTCCTTCTGAATAATTTTTAAATATTTGTTAATTTTATAACAGTTGATTGTATTACCTACGGTAGTCCGTCCCCTCTCAGTTCCATATGTCTGGTAATATCCAGATTTTACTCCATATTTATACATACAATAAAAATTTTTATTTAAACACATCAATCAACCACAATTGAATTGTTTATTTCAGAAACCACCTACGGGACAAAATATCAAAACATGCTTTTTTTGTGGTACTGTACAATTTAAAGATAAATACATCTTTTAGTGCAGAAATAACTTATGTTCTTTATCGGCAATACTTTTTGACAGTCTTGAAAATAATCCGTTTATTTCAGAAAGAACCCAAGCGCAGTTTTTTTTAGTTTTCCGAAAGTTGAAAAAAGCGCACTTAGGTGGTTTCTGAAATGAACGATTCAATTAATACTGCAATAAAGTAAAGTCATCACATTTTAGAAATAATAAAATAAAAGCATATTAAAAAAAGAAAAGAAATTATGATACAATTGCAATAACAAATAAATGGATATAATACATAAATTTTAAAAAATAATTCAATCAAAATTTTACAGATATCTATTCCAGTGCATTTTCAGAAGGTAAAAAAAAAAAATAATAAAATTAAAACAAATAAAAAAAGAGCAATATTTATACGATTTAAAGGAATGAATATTTTAAGAAGGAATGAGGTGGCTAAACAGTTTCCTCAGGACTATTTATACCAGGCATGACTGTTGATATTTGTAGAGTACGTAAGAATTGAAAACTTAATAACATTAAAATTCAATGTCAACACATCTACTTGTTGTGTATTATTTTGTACAGTTGTAAATATCAATAAATTAAAAAAAAACATTAAAAAAAAAATTAAATTAACAAATTAATAACATGATCAATTTTCCAAACTAAAGAGTTTTAGTAACAACTTCTGAGTGTACTAAACAAGACATATATTCATTAGTACAGTATATACAGTTATATCAACGTAGTTTTACCTAAGTAAATATGAATTAAGTAATTAAATGAAATCTTTAAGATAAGAAAGATGATCCTGAACTGGCTATAATTTCAACTTTGAAGAGTAAATAGTACAAAAGATAGTTTTAAAAGATTCTCGTTCTAGAGCATGATCCAAAGTACACAAGTACCTGACTTAATTATTTATAAGAAATGTATTTATTATTTGCAGAAAACAATAATAATAATAAATTTGAAGGGATTCAGATAGCTGTTTCACTTATTACCAACGACAGGCTCGGATTAAAAAATAAAGCAGTAAATTCGGCTAAGGAAGGAATTACCCTAATGATCCGCTTATACAGGATCTTCACCTCGATTTGTCACACTTAAACAGGTCCATTATGCATACAGGGGCAGTAGTTACCGTGACAAATGTGACTCACAAAGTATATGGGAATAATATAGGATTTATCGGCGAGAAATCACGGCCCGGGAGTTAGCAACGTTACTGGAGGAGGGGGGAGGGAAGCAATAATATAGATCAAAAAATCTGATAGGGGGTTTTATTTATTTTCCATAGTTTATGGCCGACTTAAACGAGCGTAGATAAACTGGAAAGTCAACAAAGGGTATTAGATATATGGAGCCATGTAAAACCTAACTAGGAGGGAAAAATGAAGATAAAAAAGGCAGAGGTTTCAATAAATAGATGAAACCGAGGCGCCGCTTCCAGATCGATACCACCGACGTCTCGGCACCGAGCGGCTATCTCTCTATCTCTCTCTGCTGTATGGACCAAGAGCCTATGTTGGAGGTACCTTTGTGGCCAGCGGTACACGGCAAGTTGTACCTCACATTTACAGTAAGAAATCGAACAAGTTTTATTTATCTATTTAATGAAATTTACAACTATATATAAACAAAAAAAACTACAAGTAAATATGAATAAGATGTTCATAATAGCATATCAATTGCATACGAAGAAAATACCCATCGGTAACTGAATGGTTGAGGAGTCACTATGAAAGGGTAGGTATCTGGTCTGAGCTAAATCAGCAACATATGGAACATAAAGAGATTTTCGAAGGATTTTAGATTGCAATCATCGGATACAAAATGAATTACATGGTTAACTGGATCACAAATCCTCACAGTAAATACTAAATAAATACAACCCATAAAAGAATCTTGGGTTCAATTCTTGGTAAGGTTTTAATTAAGGTAAGCCAAAATTTGTGCAATGAGGTTATTTTACTAGAACCATCCTCAACCGAGAGGTTTTTACCCAAATAGGGATACCCAGTTTGTAGACGTTGGGATTGCCCTAGGAGGGTATCTCTGCCCCAAGATCAATCCTCGGTTGATATAATAGAATATATAATTCTCTCACTGAAACTTATTTCCGGGGTTACGAGTACAGTACATTACCCCTCCGAAGTACTGTACCCACAGATTTTTTGTTATTACTTTTTTTAGTCAATTTTTATAATTTTTTTGCATAAGCCAGAGGAGGTTATAAAATTTCATTTCAGGTGTATAAACAAAAATGAACTGATCCCAGAGTTTATCATCGGCTAAGGTAAGGTAATAATTATCAATTCTAAACGGACTTGAACTACATTTGGGAGTGAGAAGTCCAGTGATCTATACAATGCGCCCTACGTAGCTTCAATTGGGAACATACCATGAATATTAAAAAGAGAATGCAATAAAAATATTACAGCTGAGTAATTTTCAGTAAAATTTTGAGTAATTTCAACTCTTGCTCTCTCCCAAAATACCTTATCACTTATCGATGATTGTTGCTGCCTACAATTTATATTTTTCTTTATTTTAATGAGTTTGATTTACAAGTTACTTGACCACAGCAATCTTTCTGAATTTATTGTATTATTAATATATTCAGTGAACTTATACTGTTCAGTTAGCACAGCTTTATACTAGCTATGCTCACTAAACAGAATAATTACAGAATTATGGTTATTAGATTTTCCGTATACAGCTGGAAATTTAAATAATAAATAATTAAATTCTACTTAAAAATTTACAAGACAAACTTTCAACAGATTTGGGGTTCCACTAAACCATCTCGTATCCAATCCTTACAATCCAAAATCCTTCGAAAAATCATAAAAGCTCCTTACTTTGTCACCAATAAACTAATCCATAAAGATCTTAATGTTCCATATGTTGGTGAGTTAGCCCAAGATACCTGATACCTGCTGGTGAGTTACCCAAGATCCTTACATAGTAAGCTCCATAACCACTCAATTCCACTATTTTCTCAACTTGCTTCCCACTCCATTCCCGATAATCCTCCGAGGCGTCTGAAGCCTAGAAAACGACTAGTGTAGAATTTTTATTGTGATAGTGATAGTAGTTGAGGAGTAAGTTCTTTTCAAGTTTTGACATGTTATTGTAATCGTTATCAACACATTTACTTGATGTATATATTTTGTACAGTTGTAAATTTTAATAAATTTATATTAAAAAAAAAATAATAAGTAAGCACAAGCAAGATTTTATGATAATTATGAAGTATATCTATATTATCAAAGATGTGTTGGTGGCCGATCCTTATAAGTGGAGCTCGAAAATGATATCGTTATCAACAGCTGTTATTTAGTGACTTTAACTATAAAACAAAACTAAATAAGAAGATGACTTCTGACAATGAAAACAATTTTACCGTACTTAAGGAAGCCGATGAAGAAAAGACACAATTAAGGTTGGGAGGAATTAGGATCGGGTCCGGAAGGCACTGCCTCCTTGGTAGAGATGTACTGCCGTAGGTTTCTGAATCTGAACTCGACAACAGCCACAAATAGCAGTTATAGCCACCGCTGTTATTCCAACCCTAGCCTTAGTGAGGCTAAGACGAGCCATATAGCATAGCCACCAGAGCGAACCTAACGGTCTAAGTTATTTGTTCCTCTATTTCGGAAGATAATTCGTCCAATATAATGCCTCGCTCCCTCATTATCCCCCTTCCCCTCCTCCCTCCTATAATCCTGATTTATTTTTAGCGGAGTCCTCTCAAGAGTCGCGGGTGTTTAATGCCCTCATTAATACCCCCCCCCCCCCTCCTCCGGTATTAACTTATGCCTAGAATTGAGACAGATGGCCCAACGGTTTAAATCACCAGTCGTATTTAATTATAGGGTTGTTAATTATTGCTTCCCAAGTATTCGTATCAGCCCGGCCACTGTTGGCTTTATATTCCTAATTAAAGGCAGGCAATAACACACGACCAAAACATTTTCGTACATAAGTACAAACTAATTAATCTAATTTTAATTTGAGATAAGAATGTGTAACTATTCGGGAGATCAACCTGTACAAAGATCCTGTCGTCCAATATCTCTGTACCATATGGAAACAAATAACAGTTTTCAAAGGCAAGCACACATAGAACTTGTTATTTTTCCGTGTAAACTGATTTTTTTCGAAAAATTATTTTTCCAACGGTCATTCTTCTAAGAATTCCCTCTCTCTCTACATTTTATTATGAAATGCATTTATAATACATTTATACGTGGCACTTGCGATTAGTCAGTTAAGTGCATTTTGTGTGTAAAGTGTGTCTTACTTCTGTCTAATGGACTTAGTTATAATGATATTACAGAGATGAATAC
The DNA here is from genome assembly GCA_003667255.2 of Euschistus heros. Classification (NCBI taxonomy): domain Eukaryota; kingdom Metazoa; phylum Arthropoda; class Insecta; order Hemiptera; family Pentatomidae; genus Euschistus; species Euschistus heros. The sequence continues at coordinate 233,636 of RCWM02000372.1, read as the reverse complement.
TAATTTATGAATCATTGCAAGAAATATTGCGCTTTTGCTAAAAAATGGTTTTTGCACTTAACCGACTATTAACAAGTGCCACAGAAAAATGTCTAAACATGTCTGTTTTTAAAAATACACTTTAAAGGATACCACTGACATTACGACTTGTCTATTTTTATTTGATGATCCAATATGGGTTGCCCAGGGCATTTATCTGATTTTGGACAAAAATTCACTTATCTTGCTTTATTACACAAATTTATATGTACATCTTCTCAGCTCTCCAAGTATAAAGCGTGAGTGAAAATTAATAAAGTTTGATTATAAAAAAAAAATATTATATTCCCCAAAGCACGTATATTTAATAGCTCAAAATAAAAATAGATTATCTTCGGATAAGAATGGACCTACCATTACCATTTGCGTCACATCCTCTAATCTAACCATTACAGGTTTACTACCGAATATATAAATGTTTAGTTTTGATATTCTAATATTCTTAATTAGGTTATTGCATATTATTATTTAGGCTTATGTTAACTTTTTTTTTAATGCTTTTTTACCCTCAAAAGTATAACATTTCGACGCGCTCTTACTGTTGGTATAAGACTACAGTTTCCTGATTAGAAATTTCATGAAGTATAATTTTGGTCATACGGTGGAACCTCGATAAAGCGATTTCCTTCATAAATCGAAGTTTTTCTATTCCCTTTGAATCTGTCTACCATCTCTGTGTCATTTTTACTTCTATATATCGAAGATTTCTTAGCTTACACTGCACCTCTACAAAACGAAGTTTTATCGGAAAACCTCTATTTCTCTATTCGGTTTGTTAAATTAGTAGAGTTTAGACTGATCAAAGATTCTACGATACGAAGGATTAACTGTAACTCCCATCCTGACATTTGTTTCCAGTTTGTTTCAGTTTCTGATAAAAAAATTTTCAAGATACTTTCGTTTTTTGTTGTTCCACAATAATTTTTAATTCTCGAAAATGGAAAAGCGTAAAACCCTTTCGTATGAAGAAAAACTGAAAATTATTCAAGCCGTAAATGCCGTGGTTGACAGAAAGTGCGATATCGCAAAAAAAGGTTTGGAATACGAGCGAACACCTTATCAACAATTTTTAAAAATAGGCTATGAAAATCAAGCTTTTTCATTATAACAGAGGTTAAAAGAGCCCGAGTTCGAAGATATCGACTAAGACAAAGTGTCGTTTTCAGGTAGACAAACTACTATTTCTGATTTTTTCCAAAGGTCCGCTTAAATTTTCTTTTTAATTATTCTATCATTATTATTATTTCAATATGAACATATTTTCTATAGTTACATTGAGTATTTTAGTATAAACCTCTAACCCCTATATATTGAAATCAGTCAGAAATCACCACAATAAATCGAACCTTGATATATCGAACTCCTCGATAATTGGAAGTTTTTCCGTTCCCCTTGAACCCCCCCCCCTTCGTTATATCGAGGTTCCACTGAATAACATTTGTCGCTAGGACCTACGGTTTAGGAACTATTTTGTTTTGAAAGAAAAAAATTACGTTTGAAACAACGATTTATTTAGTTGATTATAGACAGAAACATCCATGATCTATAGTCTATCCCAGGCAGGGAGAAATTGTTTTAATGGTAATGGTGTTTGTTTAATTCATTATTTTGTCTCTTACTTGAATATTAAATTTGAAAATGTTATATTATTTTCCATGTAAACAATGTGTAGTTATTAATTAATGTATATATATAAATTAATAATACGATTTATATTATAATTATCTTAATTATAATTACGGTAGCAAGACCAACACAATACTATATATATTATAATTGCTCTTGAGGTGGCAATGGCCACAAAATATAATTTATTTTCATTTCATTTCAAATGCAAAATTAAAGAAAGATTTCTGACAAAGGAAGTAATTAATGTGCTAATTTAAAACTAATTCATTCTATGTAAACATATTTTTCATTTATTCATTTTTTTAATAAAGTTATTCAATTATTAAAAAATAACATATGCATATAATTGTTAGTGTACACGACGTTTAAATTTTTCAGCGCTGACTGCTTGTTACGCCCCAGCAGGATACGTAATTTAATTTTGAGACGGACAATTTCCATTAATAAATGATGACAAGTAAATATTATTAAATAATAAGGTCAAAGTTGAGCTTGCCATTTCCAACCGTAGCCTTTGGGTATATAAGTTGAGAAGCTCAAATGAGGCAGACATCATGAGATGAAGGGAGATGGATCATTTGATATCAACCACAGCTGCTCACACACGATCCGTCCGATCCCAACATCTATCTCTTCAAAGGTGATATATCGTCCCTTTGTATTCAACCTTTGTTTAATTCAAATATCATACTAATTTAGAGAAACTAAAATTAAACAGAGAATTATTTTGGGAGAATATGATTGAAGCAGATGCGGTCATAATATAGCAATAAAAAAAATTGTGGATACGTAACGCGGCATGCGTTTTAAGATTTCAACAGAAAAAAAACAAACGACTAGGAACAGGGTGATAATAAAAAAGGAGTACCATTAAAAAAAAAAAATACAAAACCTTTTTATGTTACGTACTTTATATAATAACAGGGTAGAGATTTTCTTCATTGCGGTACTGTTTCCGCTACGAGAAGGATCGAGTACAAGTTCCAATTTATAAAAAGAAGGTTTATTATTGTGCTTTCGGTAAAAATACATATAAGTAGAGGCCAGTGATGTTCGAGACTATTCTCAAAAGAAATGGGAGAACTACAGAGGAAGTGAAGAAAAGAATAACCGATGGACGGAAAGCTACTGGAATGTTAAATTCAGTCCTCTGGAGTACTAACATATGTACCAATGTTAAAAAAATAATATATAAGGCCCTAGTAGAAAGCATAATGCTATACAGCTCGAAAGCATGGCCTCTAGAAAAATTGCAAGGCAAAAGATTTCTGGTTGTTGAAATGGATTTTAGGAGAACAGCTAGAATCTGAATGGGAAGCAGAGGGGAGGAGGAGAGGTAGGCCTTGCATCAGGTGAGAGAAGCTGCGGCTGAAAGTATGGTGCGGCAGGGGCTAACGGAAGAAGAAGAGATGGACAGAGAGGAGTGGAGGAACCGACTGAGGGAGGAGTTTGGTTGAAGGAAACTTTAAACAGCGAAGAAAATCCTTTCAAATAAGAGGGAAAAAAAAAATAAGGAATGGCATTGATCAAACTTATGCACAAATTAATACAGAAAAATAATACAAGAGACTGATGCAAAGCTACTCTTTCTCTAGTCTAAAAGAAAGGCGGTAGAATAGCATGCATGAACTAGCGCAGAATAACGTTCCTATAGACTGTATACAAGGTGTTGTCCATCGCAATTAACTGAAAATAGGTAAGGTAGGCTGAAAAGCCTTCGGATATATATATATATATATATATATATATATATATATATATATATATATATATATATATATATATATATATATATATATATATATATATATATATAATCAGTGTGGGCTTAGAAAAGGAAAATCCCCAATAGAGTTAAGGTTCTTTTAAAGACAACTGCTGGAAAAATGTTACATAACAAAGAAATCTACACCACTTTTTTTAAAGATTTTAAGCAGGCATATGGCTGAGAAGGGTAAAAGTGGTAAGGGAAATCAGACCTTTAGTTGTTCCATCAAAGTGAATTTAAATTTATACCAAAGCAAAAAAAAAATCTGTAAGTAGGAGAAAGGTAGGAAATATATCAAATAGTAAAGCCTAATTTCCCGTGACAAATTAGGAAATGTCAGCTGATAGTAGGCGACTGAAGCCAGTGACAGAAAATTAGCACCGAGCTTGCTTGCCTTATTCATCCAGACGGCAATGTAATGAGAAATGCAAGAGGACGCGGGAGGCGAAACCTAAATTGTTAACAGGCCAGAGATCGAGAAACAGGAGGCACCGAGGAAAGTCTTTAGCTTCTACGAAATATTTAAGCATGTCCGGCTCGAGTAGTCAAAAAGTTTTTCCTTTCAGGAGTTGACTACTTTATAAGATGCTATTAGGAACGAGTGAAAAGTGTTTTGGGCAACCTCTAAGGGTTATATTTAGCTATATTATTTAGAGAATATCTTCATGATCATAAAAATAACGCTAATAATGTATTTTTATTAGTAAAGAGAATTATTTAAATATATATATTTATATAGATATTTTCAGTCAAAAGAACTCTTTTTAAATATTTTTAAAAAAAACGAGAAGCGTGACAAAAGTGGTGTGCAGCTGGTAGGGTTTGAAACTGATTTGATAGAATTTCGACACTTCATAAAAGACTTTTTGTAAAATTATTAACAGGAATAAGTACCTATAATTTTTTTTTTCCGTTTCCAACAAACAATCCATGTTCAATATTTCTTTCATCAATGAGACGTAAAATCAATATTCAAAATAAAACGAATTTGTGATACACTGTCATCCCTTTTTTTAGTATGTTGCTTGATCTCATTTTCCACCATTAGGGAAAACTTCTTTAACAGTTGTTTCGACGTATGCATTGTGTATTATTTTTTCCACTACAATACGTGGAACATGTAACTCGTGTGGGACAGTCTACTCCTCCTTTTTATGTTATCCATGACGTAAAACGAGACACACAGAAATCTTTAGACACTCCAAAGTCCTTAGTAGGACCCTGTGTAGTTATGGATGCATTTAATCCTACAGCTTTTTAAAGAACCTCGTTAATCTTGAGTGATAGTTACTCTAGGCCTCTAGAAGGAAGTATATTTACTTCCTTTCCAGTAAGTAGCTTTCCAAGGAAGTATATTACCGAGGATATTTTTTAAACCAACGCCACGCGGTTCAATTTTAGGGATTTCACGAACTGCGTAGGCGACAAAAAAATATTTTTCCGATAATACGCCATGCTGCTTTCAACTTATGAACTAACGCTTTATCGAGACAGTCCATTTTTTATACAACCTGGACTAGTTTTTCATTACATGACAACCTAAACTCTTTTACAATTATAGTTTCGTTTTTGTAGCAGAAATTTATATATTATTGACGCAGACCAATAGAACATCTGTTTTATGGAAAATATTCTCATGAATAACCAGGCATCCAAGTAGAGGAACTCTATAATAGTTAATTGCAAAATTTTTGTAAATAAATTATTTAAAAAAAAAAAAAAATAATGTTTAATACATAAGACTGCAGTTACTGGACAGCAAGAGATTAAGCAGTTACTCAAGGGTCTATAAGCTAAAGAAGTTATAGAGTACAGATTTAAGATTCCTTTACTTCAGCTAATCAACTCAAGTATCCATCAAATCAGATTAAGGTTCGTTAGAGCGGTTCTCTTCTATTTTAGGATCGAACAGCTGAAGTTCCGTAGAAAATAGTAGTAGGGAGTAGAAAAAAAAATCGATAACCTTATCGACTATCGATTTGTTATAAATATATTACAAAACCAAAGGTGGTCAAATAAAAATAATACAAGCACCACAATACCACATGAGAATCATCGTATTTATTTGCGGAGTAAAATTTTAAAGATTGGTAGACTTATCTGAAATACAGAATAAAAACCAAAAAACAACGTAGATGCTCGTAGATCATTAAATTTTCAATCCTTGTTTCACTGAACCGCAGAACTGGCATTCAATACAATTTATTAATAGCTTCATAATGATATTCTTAAGATTCTAAAGATTAACTCTCTGTATTCCCATTTTTTTAAAAACTGTCCATTAAAATGAACCAGATCTAGTAATTGTAAAGGTAAGGTAAATGTTTAAAAAAATAATTTGAATATTTAATCAGGACTGACTAAAGTTTAAAATTGTTTTTGGAATGTGTCGATATATGAAAAATATGAATATTTTTTTTTTTTCAAATATCTGTCATATAGTATACTTATGTAGCGTTTTCCTTATTTTGTAAAAATACATTATACAACTATATAATTTAAGAATAAAAGTAACACCTTTTTACGTCGACAATTATGGTTCACATACCAAATATTGTTAGTTAAAAAACTTACCCAATAATCTGGAACTAAAAGTAATAAATTTGAAGAAAATGAACTTACCTGAAACGAAAAAAAAAATTAAATAAATATCATCATTTTTACAAAAGTAGATTATTCATGTGTTAAATTCAATGTTAAAATTGTAAAACATGACAAAAGATTAATTTACCCATATTAATGTAAGATTTAAAATTACTTTAAGGCAGGACTAATCCAGGATAGATGTTTTATATCTACTTTAAAATTTCATTATTATTTTAATTAAGTTGAGAATTAATTCTGTTCTGGCTACTGCGAAAAATGTGGATGAATCACAGCTCGTCTATTTTCATCAGGAGTTTGAGGTCCTTTCAAAACTAATAGATGTTTCCAGCAAACCAATCAGGTTACTAATTTAATCTTCCAGACAGTAAATTGAAATATCACATTCACAGAACAATGTAACGAGGAGAGATATTGCAACAGAAGCACCAACAACAGCCACTATAACCCCCCCCCCCCTTTCCTGGTTAGGTTAGGTTACATATTACGGAGACTTAATGAAGCACAAGTACCGTTTGAAACCGAAACCGTGAATATTCTGTATGTAATTGGACTATCAAGTGAAGACATAGTCCCATAACAGACGCGGCTCGGAGGCAGTGTATATACATTCCAGGAAGAGGGTTTAAGAGCCTTCAATGAACCTCGAGAAAGGCGAAGATTGGTATAGTGAAGGAGGGAGGATATAAAAAGGTTTACTGGAGGAACAATTTGCGGTCCAAGATCAGGGGAGCGCAAAAAAAATGTCTGTGTCGGTATATTGTGTCAGTAAATATAGAATATAGAATCTTGACAAAGCTGTTCTTCCTAGTTCGGAAATACATTGAATTCTTACTCGAAATCAGAAATACAGGTAAAATAAAAATCTGTGATAAAATATATATATTATTAGTAATATACCGTTTTCCTGGATTTTGAACGTAGGAAGAATGATTTCAATCATAACCCACCTTTACCTCTTGCTATTTCCTCTTTTTCGACATAATTTGATGAAGATATTATGTAACAAATATTTGAACATTGATTTATCGTAACAAGTGATTTGCTCGTATTTTCCTTGCATCTTTAACTAATGCTGTAAAGGACACAGAGAATATGAGTTGTTTAGGATCAAAACCCGTTAAATCTACTTTTTTAGAACTTTGTAGGCAATAGATCAAAAATCACTAAATCATAAAACAAAATTGAATCTTAATCGGCCTTTATTGCATAGTTTAGGAACTGTTTAGGTTATGTACACACTCGCAGTTAATAGTGAATTCACAATGTCTCACTTGAATTAAGCATGATGGTATAGAAGGATCAGTACAATCAGGACTGATGAATTAATTGCCACTTCTAGTGGAAAAAACAGTTCTAACTAAGAATACTGTATTCAATGCTGGAAAAGACTTTATAAATTTTATCCCTAAAACAGAACATATTCAATAAAAACAGATGTTTCTTGCCACGTTAAGACTAACAACGGACTCTCGTTCCAACATTTCTAACAAAACTTTACATACATATCTCCACTGCAAAGAACCACATTCAGAAAACCTACAAACGATAAATTAAATGGACATGATATAGAACTTGAGCAAAACATAGTGACAGCTGAAGAGGAACTGGATAAGAGATCTCCTAGCGTAAAAATATAAGTCAGTTACCCCCCCCCCCCCTACTGTTTAAAGATAAAATTTGAATTGTAAAGCCTATTTACTATAAAATAAAATTATGTTAATCATGTAGAGGATATATGCCAGAGCATGAATACTTAATATGAATTGTAAATAAAGTATTATTATCTTAAAAAAAAAAAATGTAGGTTATGAGTCTACAGCACACAAAACCCTCCTTGGGCATACCCAGCCTCTATAAAGTGGATACCCTATCCCTTTAATTCGTAACAAACTGTCGGTCCCTGAAAAAATCGCGGTAATTCGGGAAAAAATTATAAATAAAAATAAATAAATAAAAAAGTACAAATAAAAGCAGATTGGTCCTCTCGCTTATTCATAATGATTTTTCTTCTCAACACTAGTAAAACATCTTACAAATTTTAAATTCACGTTTAAAATCCCGATTATTCGTTTGAAATTTTCCACTCATGTCCTCTAACAAATATCTCTGTGAATTGTTCACATTCAAGAAGATGACGAAGAAACCCCCTTGGTTTCAACTAAAGAGGCGAAAGGCTGCATCAATAGTTTGCAGTGATATACGATATATGTCGTATGTCAACAAAAACAGATGTACCAGGAGAAGTGTTTTCCGCGATTGTAACCATTCACAATGCTATAGATAGCTGTAGCTATCAAACGCTGATTTTTTCTTCAGCGTATTTGATATTTGATATTTATGTACATAAGATAATAATAGAGTAAATAAAAAAAAAAAAAACTGGAAAAATAATATATATAATTTAATAAATCGTCAAAAAAAAAAAAAAAAATATAACTGGAAATATATATATATATATATATAGTGTTCCATTAAGGAAAACGTTACTTCCGTACCGTGTCTGCTGAATAAAAAAATCAGTGTATAGATAGATCAATAAATGCTACTCAGATATTTATATCCAGTGGTAAGCATTTTCATAATAATCAATAGTTTATTGTATTATATTTAAGAGAATAAGGAAAATAAGTTTGTATAGATATTGATGGTTTTGTTAATTATTTCAGATGATGTTTACCTCAGAAAATACCGCTTTTTCCCGTTAACAATGCTGGCTTATTTAGATTTGTAAATTTTGTAAATATATGGCTGAGAAATTATGGAGAAGAAATTATTTTCTATATTGACGAAAAAGTACCTATTGGCCCCAACAAACATGAATTTGTCACAATATATGAACATGTTTCGTGAAATACATGTTTTATTAATTTTGCATTATTTGTTAAAAATCAATCTCGTCAACTCGAAAGATTTCTTTTTACTTCCGATTATGAGCAATCCCTATATTAAGAAAGCATTGGTAATTCATAATACTCCTTGGGTACATTTGATCGCAAATTATCGGGATTGTATACTATTTTGTTTTCCATAAAAACATGAATAAACTTTAATATAAAAAAAAACTCCTTCAGCTGAATATAAAAGCAGAGACAACAAAGAATACATATAAGGTCCTCCTATCCATGTTGCAATCGCAGAGAGCAAGATGCTCGCATCGGTATTCCAAGGAGAGGGCTGGGGGGGAGGGTTGAAATACAGCCGAGACGATAAGAAAGGAAGAGGAGGCGGTAGTAAAAGACAGCTCTCAAGTAGCTATATAATTAATCGAGATTTTCATCAAGGAGGCTATCTACTGGGCCATATAAAGAGGGGGGCCTGGGCCCCTTATCTACCCCCTGTCAGATAGTCCTTTGTATTCCTCTCTCCGCCGTCGTAAAAATATTTTATGCCCGCTCCGTTATATATCTCCCTCCGCGATTGACACCTAAAGTCTCTATCCTTCGGGGAAGCTCGTAAATACGGAGTGGCTCTGCCGGGTAAGTAGTTTAGGGGGGAGGAGGTTCTGTAGATTAGCATCCTTCCAGCAGGGGTAACCTGAGGAACGGTCACGAGATCTTTATCTTGTCACCTAGGTAGGGTATCATCTAGTGTTCTCGATAGAAACTAAACTCAATAAATAATCCTAGACCATACCAAACTGCATTCACATTAAGGAAATTAATGAAAAATAAAAATAAATTTTACTGAGTCACAAAATCTTCCATAAGAATAGTTCAAATATCCCAATTCTACAAAAAAACTATGTTCCAGTCACACTCATCACTACAATCCTCCTTGCAAGATAATGTGGCAGTCACCACAGAAACATTTTGTGAAGTTGCTAAACGGATTTATAGTCCAGAAAAATTTTTCAATGGAAAAGATCGGGTAGTTTTTATTTCATTATATCTGTACATTTGGGAATGAGACCAATACTCTGGGCAACCCATAATTTGATTTGTTAGAAATGTTCATTTCAAAATTCTGTTTAGTCGACCGGTTATACATATTTATGTTAATCTTCAAATAGTTGGGTATTAAACATTGCATACAAAATTGTTCAGAAACAATTTTTATGTAATGGGATCCTCTTCAGAAAAAGATTGGCACCCCAAAACTCGAGACCAATAATCCCACCGCCTGCAGCAGCAAGTTCTCAGATACCAAGACCTAGCGAACCCCATTTATTATTTTATTTTTTGTAAAGATTTATTGGAAACCTATAAATGGACCGATTTAAAATTTAATTAGAGATGATATCATCTCTATTTATATTTCATGAATGAGTTGATTGAATCCTTTTCATGCACATTAGAATAACTGAATACTTGTAAAATAGCAATGAAATACGCTCTATCAATTACTACAATTCAAATCATCTATTAGTGTTAAGTCATTAATGTAAATATAGTTAATGTGAATATAGTTAATGAGGATACACGATTTTGAGTATTGTAAGAGTAAATGGTTTTTAACAAAAAATGTATAATTCTCAAACAGTAAACTATAAATCATTTTTTTTTTCCTCAATTAATTCTTTGTAGAATAGAACAGGAAACCCCTTGATAATAACAAATATATACCATTACATCTGAGACATATTAAAAAGAAAAAATAACAGTAATAAAGATAAAGTACACATATACACTAACACAAAGATATATAGAGGGAAATAAGAGAGTACTTCATAATTGAAGTAAGAAATAAATTACTACGGAGCAATGCTTAGTGCAGTGCAAAAACACATTAAAAGAATCTATATGTTATATTCAGAGACAGAAATATTTTTTAAGAAGAATCTAAGCGTTATCTCACCTTGGATAAGAATAAGGTACTGAAAATAGGGGTGTTTAAATTTTATAAGGGAATTTTATTGTCGGATATGAGGAGGGGTAGAATTTCATAGGATGGTTAAGCAGAAGAGGAAAGAGCGATGAAAGGGAAAAATCTAAGGGAAGGGATATAATTTGAATAAATTCAAAGACTACGATAATCTTGCAGTTCTTGCCATAAAATAATTCACATAAGTTAACTATATCGTCTGCTACCATGCTTCGTATATGCACGTTTGGACAACTGGGGCTTACGGGAATCAAATCTTAGTCAACAGTATGGTCTCTTAGATATACAGTGGAAATTCGGTATATCGAATTTCAAGAAGACGAGAACTTCGGATTATCGAGATTCGATTTATTGAGGTCATTTCTGACTGACTTGGATAAATAGAGGTTAAATGTTTGTAATAAAATATTCAATGTAACTATAGAAAATATGTACATATTTTATTGAAATAATAATAATAAAAGAATAATTATTAAATTTGTGAAAAATTTAAGCGGACTTTTTGAAAAATCTGAAACAGTAGTTTGTCTACCTGAAAACGACACTTTGTCTAATTAATACTTTAGACTATTTTTCAAAATTGTGAATAAGGTGTTCGCTGGTGTTCCAAACATTTTTGCAATATCGCACTTTCTGTCAACCCCGGCATGTACGGCTTGAATAATTTTCAATTTTTCTTCATACAAAAGGGTTTCACGTTTTACAATTTTCGAGAATAAAAAAAAATATTGAGGAACAACAGAAAACGAAACGTATCGCACAAGTATTTTATCAATTAATCCTTCGTAAAATCTTTGATCAATCTAAACTCTTTATTATTTAACAAACCGACTTCGATACATAGAGGTTTTCCGATAAAAACTTCATAAGCTAGGAATTCCTTAGTAAGCTATATATCAAGGTAGAAAATTCGATATATCAAGGTCTTCTTAACTAATCCTTCGATATGTAGAGATAAAAATAACATAGGTATGATACGCATATTCAAGGGAAATAGAGAAACTTCGATTTATTAAGGAATTCGCATTTTATTATTATTTAATTAAAAATACTTCGCAAATAAAGCAGACTCTAAATAACTTTCCTTTAGTTCCGAAAGTCTTCCGATAATAATAAAATAATTAAAACATGAATCAAAATTATTGAACTTCACTGCTGTGGGTTGAATATAGCGCAGAGAGGAAGAGGTAGGCGGCCAATACACACTATAGAGCTCACACACATTGCAGCATTGCACCAGCTCAAAGCGGCGGCTAATGAAAGCGGATCTCGCTTTGATTTGTTTGCACCTCCCCCCCTCTCCCTACCATCCGCTTTGTATAGCGCAATTAGGGCGAGCGGCAGGTGCAATAAAAGATCACACCTACTGAAACAAATTAAATCTCCTCTCGTTTAATAAAAACAGAAATAGCACTCCAGGCCCCGGCTACCGTATCGAGGGAAAGCAATAAAAAATAACAAATTAATATAAACCAATATATTCGACATGTGTAAAAGTTACAATAATGAAAAATTCTGGGGCACAATCAGTCTCTATAAAGCTGAAAGCTTTATTTGGAAAAAACTTGAAAGTTTAGTTTCCGATGGTTATCGAACGAATCCCATGCATAAGTTTACACTCTTATTGTTGGCCAATACTGTACAATAGAAATTAACTAAATAAATTAAGGACCTTATACTGTTAAATATCATGTAATAAATGGATATTGGATACCGATAACTAAATATATAATTTAAATATATGTGTTAATAACGATTGCAATAACATGTCAAAACTTAAAACTTGAAAAGAACTGCTCACCGGTAGCACTTCAATAAAAATTCTACACTAGACGATCTCTAAGCCATCTTCTTTTTAGACGCCTCGAAGAATTATCGGGAATGGAGTGGGAAGCAAGTTGAGAAACTAGTGGATTTGAGTGGTTATAGATTTACTATGAAAGGTACCTCGTTCGTGCTAAATCAGCAATATATGGAACATTAAGGTCTCTATGAATCGAATTATTGATGAGAAAGTAAGGAGCATAAAGAATTTTTTGAAGGATTTTGGAATCTAAGGATTGGATACGAGATGAATTGAATGTTTTAGTGGAGCCCCAAAGCTCAACTCCGTACGTCCAAATAGGTCTAATCACAGTCATGTAAATAAGTCTTTAGTAATTCATTTGGAGCTAAGAACGTTTTTCTAGTAGATGTTGAAGTAATCTGTAATGACGAGCAGTTTCTCGTCGTTTTAGTCTTGTAAGTGGATTCCAAATAAGGCGTCCCAAAATTAATTAATAAAATATTAAAAAGATCAAAAAACTGATTTACATATTATATTTTATATTACTTAAGGAGATGTAAGGAATATCAATCAGCAATATTGTCTCCCATTTTAGTTTTATTTAAACAATTATGATATAATTTTATTTGGGCTACGTTTCCTGGTCTTTACCACATTTTTAAGCTCTAACATAGTTGGACAATACATGAAAATTAGCTATTACTTAGAATGGGAGATATAATTAATCGGACAAGTGCCCACTTTTTTGTTACTCTAAATAGTAATTCAATAAATTTCTTTTGACACAAAGTAAACATGTATATTTTTGTTACAACGAATGTTTTATTTTACAGAAGCAGAGTCAAAACCAGAAAATCAAGAAGCAAAGAGAATCCCAACCACTCATGAATTTGGTAAGCATATGTAATATTTTTCATAGCCAATTACAGTAGTAAATCCCTATGGAACCTACATTTTTTCATTGCACAGCTATTTTTTTTCAATAATTAGGTTTATAAAAACGTTTTTTTTTTTTTTTTTTTACAATGAATTTTATTTTTACAGAAGCAGATATTCCAGTGCAAAAGGAACAAGCAAAGGAGATACCAACCCCCTATAAATGCAGTAAGCATAAATTATTTTTCATAGCAATTACAGTAGTAAATCCCTATGATATATTGTAATTTTAGGTTTATAAAAACGTTTTTTTTTTTTTACATAGTTTTTTTTTGTCAAGTTAACCTTTACAGTTACTTCTTTCAATAACAAATACCTTTTTTTCCAGAAACAAATCCAGAATTTGTCAAAAAAGAAGGTGAGTTGAGAGTGCTTCGAGCAAGGAAGCAAATCCAGAATGACGATGAGCTTCATGCAATCCGAGTTCAAGAGGCCCACCTAAAATTAAGTTTATTGGAAAGAGAGCTGAGCTTGAAAAATGAGGTAGCAAAGAGGAAGCTGAAGGTCTTAGAACTGAAAGAAGAATTATTGCTGAAAGAGCTGAATAAATAATATAATAAAATGATGTATTTTATTTATTTACAATAATTATGTTAAAATATATATATATATATATTTATAATTATATTTCTTCAATTAAAGTGTCTTTCAATGAAAACATTCCTTATCATTGTTCCTCTTGAAGTTCCTGTTAATGGTAAGGCTGGTATTTCATTAATTCTGTTCCCTTCGTCATTATCCAAATCATCCCAAGTATCACTGGCATTGATCCCAATGTTATAGAGCACTGCACATGCAGTTATTGTGCGAGTGATATTTTTCAGTTTTAACTGCATTTCATTGTACAGACAAGGAAACCTTCGCTTCCATCTGCCAATTGTTCTTTCCACCTGGCTTCTAGTCACTTTATGGGACTTATTATAATTAAGTTCAGCCTGTGATCTTGGATTACTCACAGGGGGTGTAAATATATACCTCTGTGGATATCCACTATCACCAAGCAAATGTCCCGGTAGCTGACCATCCTCTAACTGAACCCGTACAGAACAGTTGTCAAAGATTCGAGCATCATGAGCCGAACCTGGCCATCTCACAACAATGTTCAAAATTTCCTCATTTGGTCCACTTATAATTTGTACGTTAACTGAAAAGTAACCTTTTCTGTTGCGAAAAACTTCTGCTCTGACTCCTCCAGGGGATTTTATTGGGATATGTGTTCCATCAACTAGGCCAATAACTCCAGGGAATTGAGCTTTGGTATAAAAGTCTTGTTTTATTTTATTAAAAGCTGCAATGCTATTTGGAAAATTTGATGAATCTCATAACATTTCTAGCCAGAATCTCAGATGTATGCTGGATTATTCGGCAAACAGATGCCTGGCTAATTCTGTTCAAATCTGCTGACACCACCTAAAAATACATTATTCATAAGATATTGTTGTCAAGACATTTTATTAATTAACCAAACTAATGAGAATTACTTAAAAATTGACTATTGTCCAAAATTATGTTAAAAATCATCTATCAAAACCTTGTGATTAAATGAAAGTTGTTTTTATAATAATAAATTACTAGCACAGATATTAACCTATAGATTACTAACCTGAAATGATCCAGTTGCATAATATCTTAATGCAGTGCATAATTTTAACATCGGCGGCAAAGGCAATCCTCTCCTTTCAGTACTATTATTGTCCTGAAATAGTTGTATTAATCTGTTAACAACTGTTTCTTTATTAAATCTGAACCTCCTTTTGAATTGACATTCATTGAAAAACTCTAGTGGATTTTCTTGATCTCTTAAATATCTTCTTGGTACAGTGTCATTTACAGATTCTTCATATTCTAAAAATTCTAAAAAGTCATTTAATTCACTGTCAGACATGTTCACTGTGTAAAAAAAATTCTTTTAGGAACAGAGAAAACAATGATTAGGAAAATACGCCTTAAAGCCCAAACTAACGAAGGATTTTTCGATATTAAAGAGGCAACCAAAAAAACCATTTAGAAAATATTGAATGCATTTTTTATTTAAATGTACAAAACAAACTTATGAAATTAATAAATTCACTTTCAATAGCAGCGCGAGCGACATGGGGGTTGAGAACGGAGGCTCTGGAGGTTTTGTATAAAGGCGCAATTTTGCCTATTCATTCTTATGGCATTGAAATATGGCATCCAGGACTTCAGATCAAATACAACAAGGCAAAGCTGGAAAGGGTCCAGAGGCTAATGGCACTCAAAATTGCTAAAGGATTCCGAACACTTTCAGATGAAGCTGCCTTTGTCTTGGCCAAAATGATCCCCATCAGTATATTAGCTAACAGTTACATAGGAAAATACCACTTGTTATTCATGAACACTGACTACGAAAATTTCAAATCTAACAACTTTGAACATACTACCGACTGCAAGGATTGGCTACACCCAGCAGAATTTCCTTGTATTACTGAATGCTTAACTGACCCCACAGACTATGAGATATGTAGTGACGGAAGCAAGAATGGCGAATATGTAGGCTGTGCTAGTCTCATTTTTAAAAACAAAATTTTAGAAGATGTAATTAAGTATAAATTAGGCCCAGAATGTAGCAATAATCAAGCAGAACAATTCGCCATCCTTAAATCTCTAGAATACTTTCAAAATTTGAGGACAAAAGATAAAACTATTACAATACTAACGGAAGTCAATGTACTCTATACATGATAAAAAACAGACATTGTCACAATCCCATCACTGAAAAAATAAGATCATTTCTAAGACATCTACAAACTGACGATAACAATCAAATTTCATTCAAGTGGGTAAAAGGGCATTCCGACATAGCGGAAAACGAATTGGCTGACAAGGCTGCAAAAGAGGCTTCAAAGGATACTTCCCTTCCTATATCATATAGTATGATATCCAAAGAACACTTAAAACATATGCTAAAAACACAAGCAGTAGACCAGTGGCAGACACGTTGGAACACAACACACAAGGGAAAACATCTACATAACTTCATTCCAGACTTACGGACCTACATTAAATCAAACTCATGGACTAACTTTTACATTACACAATACAATCACAGGACATGCGGCAGTAAATAGTTATTTCTATCGATTTAAAATAAGAGATTCTTTCCTATGTCCTTGTGATTTCACTCAAGAACAAAATATACACCACCTCATATATGAATGCAGACTACTCACTGACTACAGAACTATTCTACAGACAAAAACAGTACAGAAACTAGGACATTGGCCGGTAGATGGTCAATGTTTGATGAACAATTCATTTGAAAATTTCCAAGTATTTCTTAAAAATTCAATCATTAAAATAGAGGATATAAATATGAAATATCTCTAAACCTCTAAATATTCATAAACTTTTCGCTACATAACTTTGTTGCTGTTTTTATTGAATTTTAAATTATTTATGTTATATAACTTCTTGTTCTTTGTTTTATTTTATTTTATTTTTCTTGTTTATTTTTATATTTTTTATACCTTTCAACACATGTAAAATTATAATCAAATTAAAAATAATATTGTACATCGTATACTTTGTACAAGTATGGTGTGTACAGAAAAGAATAAAATCCCTCCCAACAGGGTTACTGCTGGGAGGAAAACACTTTAAAAAAACAACTAAATGTAACATTTTGTAACGCTCTAGATTTGTTGGTGTTGCTCGAATCAAAATTTTTTGGCAGTTTTCTGATCAGATATTTAATAGAGAATATTTTTTTATTTTGTAGCATTTTCGCTAGGTTCAACCGTTTTGGACCTATATTGATTTCAATGAAAAACAACACGTTTCAAACCCTAATTTCCTCTTAACTTTGTTTATTTGGCATAATCATCAATCGTTAATTTAATTAGTATTAATTTACCTAATTTATTCCTTTTAACTCTAAAATGTAAAAAATAGTAGATTTATAGATAGACATCCATGGTCATGCATTAAAATCTTTACAGATAAAAATGATAATACAAAATGATCGATTGGCCAAATACTCAAAAATAATATAAAATATTAAAATTACGACTTCAAAGTCTTATTGCTACACTAAACAAAATAGCCGTTGATTCATTAAAAAGTATCGTCAAGATTTAATAATTAAGCCCGGATCGAATAAAGCAATTTAATATTAAATAAATTACCTAACTCTATAAAAGTTTACTTAAAAACAACAAAATTTGAAACTTTCGCAGCCTGGCGACTTGAGCACTAAAATCATTACCCTTAGGAAAAACTTTTCGATCGTAAAATATCTGACTCAACTTTCTGAAAAGCGTTTTTAAAAACTTACTCATGGCTAAAAGCATTATCGTGTTTATGATTTGGCTATGTAGAAAGCCGAGTAAGTCTAGGGGTCAGTTGTCTCTAAGGGACCTGTCGGCTCGCTAGTCAACGTGGGATATCTTTCTGCTGTTTTATTTTTTTCTCAAATGGACTAATATTCTATTCTTTTGTTAGTATTTCGAAGTATCCAGAATAGGATATTTAAACTTACAAGTTTTCCTCAACCGATATCGATCAAAGTTTAGAGGAATGTAAAGGATTTTTCATGAGCAGAAAGGTATGCTAAAATATTTTTTTAAAAAATGATGACACGGCTAAAACCAGTTTAATTCAGCAGCATAACGAGAGCTAAGATGGTCAAATTTCAGAAATGTCAAAATGAAAAACGAGGGAGGAATGTAGCTTGAGAGGGGGTTCTTCCAAAAAACTTTAAAGGAACATTTTATCGGCTTTATTTCAATGTACATTAGTTAATTATAATTTTGAATTTAATGTTAAAACTTCTTCTATATATTTGTACTTATATCGCTCATACTAAATCTAAAACGGAAACAAATTACAATTGGAATTAGTGTGTAACCACATATTAAAATACCATCGTATTTTATTCAAATTTCAATAAATTAAATCAAATATGTTTTATAAAATAATTTTAAAGAGATAATAAAGTTAAAAAAAAAAAAAAAAAACAGATTAATCAATAAATTCACAAAAAAATAAATAAATATATAAATGAAACGTGAACCAAATTATCAATTATGTTTACTTTCAGAATTTCCGGATGGATAGCACCAACCATTGTGACTTCCACTTTGTTTCCTAAGGCATCAAAAAGTAGTTGATCTCTAGTCTTACATTTTTAAATAAATATGCACATATCATTATAAAATCCCTTTTGAATTCGCATGATTGATGTTTGAAACTCGAAAACAGTTTTCTATATTTCTATGTCTGTCTATCTATGTTTTGGTATCGATCCGTCCAATCAGTCCATCCGTAGAATTGGCGAAACCATTACTTTAACTAGCCTGCGGCGAAAAAATCTAACAGAAAAATTTCATAGTTTCTGAAAATCACCATTTTTTACTATTTGAACCTTATATCGGGTTCGAGAGGTTAATACAAGACAAGGAACATAGAACACCTCCGGTCCCTCCTAGAACACCAGCAGACCAACCGTAGCCAATCACCTTAGAGCTCTAATTAACATAGGTATTATCTTAGAACCAATACATGTGTTAGATGTTAGCTAGGCAAATGTTTGCCGACAAGGTTGCGTGTAATATGACGACATAATCAGAGGAACATATGTTAGAAACCGAGGCCAGTCTAAGGAATTAAATATGCCTCAGTCCACGCCAATAATATTAAAGATTCATTATCAATTTTAACTGATTTCGCCATCCATGATTTTTTTTCTTTATCCCCATTACTTCGTATATTTTTATCTTTTAGTATCATTTCGATCTTATTTCATGTTTCACTACTAAACGAATATCAGGAAACAAACCAATCCTCATACATAGGATGTTGGAATGTACTGTACTTGAACACCGAAGCAATTTTTCGAATTATTACAAAGTATTGATACCGCTCTGTGGTTTATAAAATGTCTAGCAATAATTTAAAGTTAGGATTGATGTATTTTTCGGCAATTTTATAGGAATTTTTTGTATAAAGACTATTTTCAGATGTTAAAAATTCATCATCATAATCATTTAAACACCGCTGCGCAGTGTGGGGTCACAATTTGTAGAGTCTGAACCAGATGTCCCGTTCTTGAGCTCTCTTCTCTTACTCCATTCCATAACCCGCCTCCTGGACGCCTCTTTAACACTCTCCTCCCAAGTAATGCGTGGTCTTCCTCTTGGCTTTCTTCACTCCACGCGATTTTCGTACGTCTTCCTGGCAGTTCTTTCTTGGTCCATCCTAAGGAGGTGACCGAACCACCTTAGCTTGTGCTTTTTGCCTTAACTTAGGATGGTCTCAGCCGGCTCAACTTTGAGACAAGTCCTTATAATACTGTTGCGTATCCTATCTCGTCGTGTCATTTCTTCCACTTTACGAAGATAACGCATTTCCATGAATTGGATCCGACTCTTGTGAGGTTAGGGTCCACGATTCGGAAGAGTAGGAAAGAATAGGGAGGAACGTCGATTTATAATTCACTCTTTTTGTTTTTCTAGTACTTCCCCTTTACCCAGACAACCCCTTCGAAGCAAACTAAATACTCTTCCAGCTGCACTGATTCTCTGAGAAACTTCCTCATCAATGTAGCCGCTTTCATTGAGATGAGCAAAATTCGTCAACAGCTCTGAAAACTTACAAAATTTTAAAATATAAACTATTTGTTTCACTTTTTTTCAAAACTGAATTGCCTATTTGCCTCATTATTTAGCTGACCAATCCACTTTTTCATATCACTCCTCAGCTTACCCTAAGAACCGATACCTTCAAGAAGCCTCAATTTTTAAATGTAGGCGCTTTTTCGACACTGTAGCTCTTTCGGAGTTACTCGAATCGAGAATTTGCTCAAAGTTAACTCATTTGGAATTAAATAGAAAACATTTGTCGCTGGGTTTTACCTTTTAGAAGCTACATTGGTGGAATGAAAAAAGTCAGATTTGAAACCTCTATTTTTATGCGCTCTTTGGACACGATCTAGTTCTGTTCAAAATTTGCATAGTGTTAACTTATCGAGAATTAAACGGAAAACATTTTTGGTTATAAATTTGTCGCTGGGACCTAACGTTTAAGAGCTATATTGGTTAAATAAAAAAAAGTCACGTTTTAAACCGCTGTATTTCCTCAACTTTGTTTATTTCGAATAATCATTAAAATTAAAAACATTTTTAAATTATAATGGAAAAATTTTTATTTTAAGAATCGATTTTTTTTTTTTTTTTTTTTTTTTTTTTTTTTTTTTTTAAATAAAAAATTAAGAGACGTAAACGTAGCAGATCTTCTATTTTTTACTCTCAGACGAGCGTAAGTATATACAATATTTAAATTTCCACTTCATAGAAATGTTTATAAAAATAAAATTATTTTCTAAAAACATTAATTAGGTATGAATCGGAAAATGCTGGAAGACAAGAGAAGGAGAAGAGAGGGACAAAGAGCTGAGAATAAGGACGGCCCGAAGGTTCAAAGGTGATCGACCGATTTGGTCCACGGCTCCTCTCAAAGATTTATTTCAAACATTAGATTAGTAACGCTCCGGATCTTTGTCTCATTCAACTATTTACAAATTGTTCCTTCAGTCGTGTTTAGGTCGTCGACACGATCTATATTAATCGATAGTCGAAATCGGGTCTTGAAGGTCAGCAGAAAATATAATTAGATTCATCATTCGAAAAGCGATATTTGACAAAATGATGAATATATATCTGATAAATTTATTTTGAGGGATGAAAATAAAAAATATTAAAGTACAAAAAAACATTTTTTTTTTTTTATAAGTCAACATAATTAATATTTTTATTCTTCAAATTCTAGTTACCGTTTTTATATCATTTTTACTTACAGTGGAATCTCACTAATCCGACTTCTGCTAGTCCAACCCTCCGGGGTAATCTAATGTCAAATATATCAAACTTTTTTACGTTTCACCAAAATATCTGCTGCATTCTAAAGAAAAGCTTGTTATATTCAAAATTAGACGAAACTAAATTTAATACCATTTGGACAGCTCTGTGGCTTAAAAGGGGACAAAGATTCGAGCTTTCAAATTTTCAAAATTCTCTCAAAAAGTGGTCTTAATTATGTTTTCTTTTACGGTTTTGCTGTATACGTACTTAACAACGACGTTTACGGCATACTTCATTGTGAACGGATTTAAAAATGTGTTAGTTTGCTATAAACCAAACACAATAAGTATCATTATGACCAATGCTTCAATACGTAAATAGCTAAAACATTTCTATGTAAACATATTAATCAATTGGTGGTTATAACGCACTTTTTTATTTCCTTCACTTTTCTAAAATGTTAATATGCTTATATAATATAAATTTGATCATACTTCATAATTAAGTAACGTACTTATAATAAATTTTAAACTATGAAAAACATGTACTAAATTGAAATCTCCGGTTAATCTGGCCTTTTGGGCGTTCCGCTAACTCTTGGTCCCTTAGGGATCAGAATAGTGAGGTTCTACTCTACTCAAATTTTTTATAAACTTTGAATACATTTCATTCGCTATTGGCATCATTATCTTCATTTATTGTATTTTCTACTATGTACCCTGTTGTTGTTTACATTTTCCTTTTTATCCCTAAGGATGGCAATAATATAGCTCGAACATGGCATAATGAAACAATGTTTTGTTATTTCTAAAGGTTCATATTTTTTTTTTACCTTTGATTGATCCCTCAAAATAAAACTACAAGATATATCAAAAGGATTATTGTAGTTTTATAATTCATAATTTTAATGAAAAAACTTTAAAAAGAAAATGTTTAGATTTGTTTTTAATATTTTTTAATGGAGGATAATTTATCCCAACAGGATAACTAAATACGTCTAAGATAAATTCTATGATTAATAAAAATTTCCAGGAAAGATATTAGGCAAAGTCTTAGTGTAAGTGTAGGGCCGTAGGAGGATAACGGAAGTGATTATAGTGGCTCGTGAGATATTGAGGAGGCAGTGGTGGACAGATATATGAAAGGAGGGAGGGAATATGACTGCTGTGAATTTAAAACAGTGAGAAGTCCGCCGAGCGTGGAGTCCATCGCTGAGATATAGCCTTCCACCACCTCCCTATCTATTTCATGCTAAACTGTCAATGCTAGATTTACGATAGATGCTCGCTGCATATCTTTTACCGTTGGCGAGGTCTCTCGGCTTCTGTGGCCAGGGGAAATCTCCGCCAGTAATCGATACTAATGCAGGCTAACGGATGTTTTTCTAGTCGCATCCGCGTTCCGATCTACATATTTACCAGGGAGAAGGAAAATATCAGGAAAAAATAAATAAAAAAAGATAAATTATAGGAACGAAATAGATTAATTTGCCAATTATGTATAGCAAAAGTGGAATTGCATGTAGAATACGACTTATGATGGCATTCACGTCTTTAATTTCTGAACTGAGATATGAGAAAAGTCTCTTCAGATAAATATATGTTTTCATATTAAAAAAGAAGAAAAAAAAAAAATTAAACATTGTAAATTTGCTAGTATTCCTGAACTTGAATCGAAGGATTACCGGGAATTGAATGGCAGGACATTGGTCATACAAATAAAGGACCTCCGTAGTGCGGCTCGCACAAAAAGAAGAGATCAGGCCAGAAAAAAAAGAATAAGAGAAGAAGTTGGGGTTTCGATAGTGAGTTCAAAAGAGTTAAGCGGTTGTCATTTATGCCACATGACAGAAGGCCGAGATCTACTGAAATTATTTGAAGCAAGGCCTAAGGGAAAATGCCCTAAACGATAGGCCACATCTCTAGGCTGGGACTGTGATGCCTGGCTAGCATAGATTAAAGGATCCCCACGCTGAACAGGAAAACGGGAAAATATGAAGAAGTGAATGCAGTTTATCATGAAAGGAAAATCCATATCTCATATAGAACTTCGAAGTTTATTATGTATTATTTGTAACAAAACTCTATGCTGTAAGTCCAAATTGTCAAGTAAATAAACCTCTTGTGTTAATTGGGAGCTTACAACGTTTGTCAAGTATATGATGTCGAGATCGACGAATGGATTTTTGTCTTTTTTTGTTTCGTATGCGTGTTCCGTGTTAATCTTCAGTCGAGATAGTGTACCAGTCCAGCAGTATAAATTGTTGCTGTATTAAAAGGCATGGAAGGACAGAATTTGTAGGTTTTCGACGTAGAAAAAAGGTTATTTGTGGGACTTAATTTTAAATCTCCAATCATTACCCGCAACAATCTTCAAGGAAGATGGTATGTAACTAGAAACAATAGTTAGTGTACAAAGAATCACTGACAACACGAGGTATGTTCAGCTCAGTATTACGATGAGATGGGATGTATGTAAACATAGTATGAATAATAGGGATACTACCTCTTTGTGGAATACCGGTCTGTGGAGAAAGAGACTTATAAGTAGACTTATGATTAATTCATTTTATATTTCTAATATAAAAATTAATTATTCTTGCAGTAACCATATGAACTGCTTAGTAACCCTTCTTTATTAACCGATAGTGAATTATTGATAACGAATTATTGACCTTCGCCTGCAACTGATGAATCCAGAATTACCATGTTCGTAGAAGTGTAGCACTACCACAATGACATCAGAATGTTTTAATTGATTTTATATGAGCAACAATTATTGATATTTCTTAGGTTATTTCCCAATGTTGAGTTCATATAATTTTTATAAAGAATAACAACAAATAAAAGTTATGCTGTCTTCTCTCTTTAATTCATGAGGATGATATCAGGTATGTCATGTGATTCTTAATAATATATATGAATCGATATAGTTTGAAGGACTCTTTTCTCAGACAAACATTTAGATAACACTTGTAGTATGGCGTATTTTAATCTCTTAGGATAAGCCTTGGCCATGGGCTGCTTAGTAAGACAATTGTGTCACAGGGTATAAAACAGTAAAATACAGGCAATCATAAATGGTTATATGAGATTATAAAGAAGAAGGAGAAACGTATTCTAGAAACGATAAGAGATAATAATAGGTACAAATTTAAAAACATAAAAGGATAAAGGAAAGTTAAGAGTGGAAGATATTATAAAAAAAAACAAAAAAAAAACTGAATTTTGAACAGGATTTTTGAAGTAATAAATTAAACCCATACTACTTTAAAAAATGACAAACCGTTTTTCGTTTGAGATCACCAAGCACGAAAACTAATGAACTAATCTGTAACTACATCGTCTTCATAGTTCCAGGAAGGTTGAGCAATAAACGAATTAACTGATTTTCCATTAAATAGTTATGAAAAATGCGACAAATATCTGGATTCTAGTAAACTTTGAATATCGACCGATAAGTAGCAGTTACAGTGTTATCTAGGGTTTGAAATTGTTAATGAAATTGACTGATTTTCAATAAAATTGTTATTCAAAAAGCTATAAAGATGTGGTGCGACATGTGGATCCCAGTGAAGTTAAATTTATTCGTTAAAGTTACAAACTGGATTTCCAATTGTACTTTTAGGTACTCTTCAACCACCTAATCAGTGCATTAATGACAGGTTGAAAATTACAGGTACGCGTGGAAATATTGAGTCTATAATTTTAGCTGGAACAGCCAGTGAAGAATCCACATTCATTCCTAGAATCCCTACATTTCCTTCAAATTGAATCTAAATTCAAACTATTAAAATTTCCAGTTAAAGCTTCTTTTATTATTTCAATGACCTATCGCAAGTCTAGATCTTCGGAGTCACTGTTTCTCTCAAGATTAAGGGTATGCAGGGCTTTCCAGGACTGGTAACCCGAACAATCAAATCACCCTCATTACATCGGAGGATAAAATTCAAAATGTAGTTTATTCGGATGTCTTATGAATTTATTTTTTCCTTGCTATATGCTTTCTGCAATACAAGATTTTATTGATAAATTAATAAAACTTCAGTCATTAGTTAAAATTATCTTTACGTACAAAGACGTGACGGCGAATGCTATAGTCCAGTCAATAAACGTGTTCTACAGTGCATGAAATATGCATGAAAAATTAAATATTATTTTTGACCTCCGGGCTTCGTTAGGAATAGTTAGAAGATAAATATACTAAAAGTCATACTAAAAATACAGACTAGTACATACATAGTACTAAAAATACGTTATTGATAATCGATAAATTTCGCAAAAAAATAATTTTTACTTCACTTTTTGTCAAACATTTGCTTCAAGTGCCTTCCACGAACGTTTTTCAGGAAAAATGTCAGAATCAAAGTTGTAGAGCATTAAATTTACTTTAATTTCATGTATGCGCTAGCTCACCCCACAGAGGTTTATTCAGACATTCTTTCTGAAAAACGATTGTAGAAGCAACTAGAAGCAAATGTTTGACAAAAAATGAGATAAAAATTATTTTTTTGCGAAATTTATCGATTATCAATAACTTTTATTTTAAAAACCGATAAAAGTTCGACAAATATGTATAGAATCAATTTTATAGGCAATTTAATTAGCTTTAACTTATATTTGTAAGATATTTTTGTAGTGTCCACAGTTTTCGAGATATAATCGAAAAACCCAAAAATGGGAGTTTCTCGTATCTCTCCCTAACATTAGCTTACTCCCCACGGTCGGGGACTTTCAGCATATTGTGGTATCTTGTAACTACTCCTTACGAAGCCCTGAGGTAAAAAATAATCGCATATTTCATGCACTCTACAACTTCCCTCATTTCAGCTCTCATTGACTGGACTAATATAATTCATATAAGTTAAACCCATTTGATCTACCAAAAATACAAAAAAAAAACAACAGATAATGCAGAGATAAAAGCAAGGCAATCATAACAAGAATACAAAGAGAAGGCAGTAGATGACTCTAAACCAGCCGGACCTGGCCCGCTGCATTATGCATTCAATGTTTAAATGCATCGCTGCCATTTGTTATTTGTTCGGTGCTCCTTCATTCCCTCCCAGCGGCGTGTAGGAGTGACACAGCAAGGCATAAAATAATACTCGCCCGGATTTCTCATCCGCTCCTCTACCTCTACTGCTAGGCCGTAAATATCTCCTGGAAGCCGGTGCTCGGAGTGGATTCTACCCGATATTTATTAGCAATAATCTCGTCTAACATCCTGTAATTACGCTATTAGATCGGTTAGGGGCAGAATTTTATGATTGTTTATGACTGACCACTCATTTCTTGTTACTAACGGAGACAGACCTTTCCTAGAACCTGATTTGATATTCAGGAAATGATGAATTATTTGCAATTTCTATTGGTATTTTTTTAAAGACTGGTCTCGAATGCTATACAATAATCATTTCTAAAAACAGACGATAATTCAAAATACAAGCGCACAGAGGGGTAAAATTATAATCAAGCTGGCTAAAAATCAGTTTCACGAAGTGCAGCGGAGCTGGGAAAACCCAATCAGAATAGTCAGGGATAAAAGTTATGGGTATAAATCGTTTCCCTGGTTGATCGAATTAGAGGAGATACCAATTTGAACATGTCTGTAGTTTATTTTGTTCCGCATCAAAAGTAACTTTGTGAGTGCATAGTTCAGCGCTACCTGTTACCAATCAAATTTTTATTAGACCAAATCATTATGGACTATAAGAGACCATGTTATCTATGTTATAGCATAATATTATTAATTAAAATATAAGATAAGGCAATAATTTTTTTTTTTTTTTTGCTTTTTGTTACTGTAAATTTTCAACATTTGATAAGGATTTTGTTATACAACCCGATGAGTCCCGATAACTGTTTTAACACGATTGGTAGTTGAAGTTATGTATTAAATACATTTTGTCATAGCCGCCAAAAACCGCCACTTGGGAACATATTAATTTTGTTCTACTGCAAATCTAAACAAAAAAGCAATATATATATATTTTTTTAAAATTCTGATAAAAGGATTATTATTATTATTAGGATTATATAAATACTTATTTTCATTACTGACGCGGATAATCATTTCACGGCCATTTGGAGTGAGAAATGTTATAACGCGAGACCATTTTGACCGAGAGAGCAAGCAATTGGGAAGTTTCAATAAAAAATTAGAACGTTTGGAAAATTAACTGGTAAGTTTATTACAAAAGACAACTATATTATAATATAATATAATTATAAAATATAATTTTTGTGAAACTCCTAGATTTTCAGAATATGTTTTTCGAAATCAGCAGACTAAAATTAATAATGATATGTATACAAATATTTTTAGCCGGCTAGACCTGTCATTTTTTCGTTAGGAAGTCAACATTTAATTTTTTTTCGTATCTTGTAAATTTCAAAGTTAATATCTAGATTAGACATATTGTATATTAGCAAGCAAAAAAATATGGAAAAACACAATTCTTTGAAGATATTATGAAACATTATTTAACGTTTCACAAACAATGATAAGAAAAGATTCCGCCGTGAAATTTTGAGGAAGCAGTAAGGCGAAAACCGTAAAATAAATAAATCGCGTTTTTAAGAGGGCTTCAGAAATTCTATTCTACCAGAACTTCCCACATAGTCTCAAATCAGAAACTTTTAATTTTCATTACTGGCCAGGTTTATACTAAAATTACAACAGTTTGTCCATTTCTAAGTTTAAACCTTTTGGCAAGAGGGGTTATGTTGGTAGGCTCAGATCTAGGAAAACCATAAAGAAAATGAAGAGAAGCATGATGAATGGCAGTATCCAACCTACCCCAAAACTGTGCAAATTTTAATTTAAAAACAATGGAGGAAGGGAGGGAGGGAGGGAGGGAGGGAGGGAGGGAGGGAGGGAGGGGGGAGAGAGAGAGAGAGAGAGAGAGAGAGAGAGAGAGAGAGAGAGAGAGAGAGAGAGAGAGAGAGAGAGTGAGAGAGAGATCTGCTTTATTAATACAAAAAACATATTGCTGCCTAACTTTATTGGGTTGCAAAATACACAGCATACCAATCTGCCTGATTAAAGATAGTACCACCAAGATAGTATAGTACTTATATCTATACTATTATATAAAAGGACAAGCCATTTTTCGTTTGTGTTCACTAACCGCGAAAACTACTGAACCAATCTGTACTAAATTTTAACTGCATCATCTTCATAGTTCTAGGAAGGTTTAGCAATATTAAAATTTAAAGATTATCAATCACATTGTCATAAAAAAAAACAATAAATATGTAGTATGCAGTGAAATTTTTATGTAATCGACCGATAGGTGCTGAGCACCATTCAAAAGAGGTTAAAAAGGTATAGTGTTATATAGAGCTAGAAATTGTACAATTTACTTATAGCGCCATTCTGTAACAGAGTTACAATGGCAAAATCATTGAAGCCAACTATAGCCAACTACCTTAACTACCTTAGCCAACTAAATATAGTTAAAACTATATTTATATAAACTATTCAAAACAAGAAAGTTCAACAGTGAATTTGTTTTAAATGAATTTCTAGAAAAGAGAAGGAAATTAAGTATGCAATGAAGCAAGTAGTAAAGGTTAACGAGATGAACTTGGGATAATCCGTTTGATCGTAGATCGGCAAAGGATCCTACTTCTCCAACAAAAGGAAAGGACGAATGATTTAAACCGGAAAAGTAACAATTAATATCAAAAAAAGGATAAAACTTGAATTTTTATTTAGCAACCTCAAGTAAACAGACAGAATGTACGTATAGAGAATTTTTTTTTTCTATCTACTTTTACCGACAGAGTTATTACAAGATACTGTGGGAATCAATCACAAAAAGTATTAAAAAAATAAATAAATAAAACAAAAATAATTTTTATAAAATGAGAACTAAAAAAAACAATAAGTTTAATCAAAATTAACTCAAAACCAGATTAACCTTCCCCGCTTCGGTTTAGTATTAAATAAATATGACAATCAATATTTGTTTCTTTTGTGAATTACATCAACCATTTTTCTCAACATTACAAGAATAGAAACAGAAAAAATCAAATAAATATAACTATCAAAAATTACTAATAATATTTGTAGGCCCCACAGTAACAGCGATGTCAGCATTCCTATCTAAACCAATTGTATAATAAATTATTACAAATTATAATGGAAAAACTCTTAATTACCTTGCTTCAGAAAATGTTCACTTAATCCCTCTTCAATTAACAAATACTCAAGGACCGGGAGTAGAGATTTGGAATAAGCCTTGAGCAGTCAGAAGCATATAAAGCTCATCCTTTGAAAAATGTTCTTCAAGGATTAAGATCATTAAAGCGGCAGGCTGTTATGGATTATGGAAAACCCAGGGATTGGATAATGGTCTTATGAAAATTCTACAAAAATTACAATAATCCCTCCGGCTGAGCTCATCGCCTTCCGAAATGAATTCGGGTCCATTAATAGATCCCACCTCTAATAAATTTAAAATTCAATATAATAATAATTACATTTATATTATTTATTTAATAATTAAATTTATTTCATTAAATTCTAACAATTCTAGTACACAATTGACCTGGTGAATTTTTGAAAAACATTTAAAAGGTTGGGGGTTTCCCAACTAGTGGGTATACGACTACAATCCCTAAAAGGTTTTTAGTTCAATACTAGATAAGTATGTACAGTTTCTTAACAAACAGCAGTGAAAGAATGTACGTTAATATTTCCAATGCAAGAAGGTAATGTGTCCACTATCACGATTATCACCCGCCAGGTATTTTCCCCCATTTATAGAGGCTTTGTGTGTCTCCTAATCCCTGTGTCGACCTTCATCTAACATAAAAGAATACATAATAACCTGTCTCAGCCGGATTTGAACTTGAATCCGAGAGTTAGGAGTCCCGTGCCTTCTTTTCACAGAGCTATAATAATTAAGTCCACTTTGTTTGGTATATTTATTCTAAGCTAGATAACTGACTTACGGACCAATCACGGATATAAAACACATATTAAACAAACTCCCAAATTTTTAATGCAAAAACATTCAGGAATGCACCCTGGTACGTAAACAACATAACTCTACGAGTCAAAAAGCTGGCCATTGCCAGGACTCCATGTTGAATTTTATAATAGATCAAGAGGCCACCGCCTATTTAACCTGCAAGGAGGATTATATGGGTGAGTGGAACTGGAATTGGGGATACCGCTAGTAGATTTGACATATATTTTCTATATACAGGGTGAGTATCTCTTAGCGTAAAAAAAAAAAAAAAAAAAAAAAAAAAAAAAAAAAAAAAAAAAAAAAAAAAAAAAAAATTGGGTGAAACTAAATAAAAAATGTAGCAAAATGTAGCAAAATGCCGCAGACCTCACCTTTCTATTCCAATCCGTTGCAGATATACGATAAATCAAAGACTTTTTTGAGGAAACCACGTTTTTTTTCATAAAAGCTGTAATATATCCATTTTGTTTAAATATTTTTCAAATTTTCGGATTTAGCATTAAATTTTCTATAATAGCTGAGCACCTGGAACCTGAAATTTTACAAACTTGGTATCAAAAGAATAGCTTGATCTTCACCTTATTTGGGGAAGTAACAATGTCTTATATTACTTCAACGCTCACCGTTTTTCGAGAAAACTTTCCAAAAAACGTCAAATCTCACAAAAACTTACAAATTTAATCAGCTTTCGAATGATATGTTAAACGTGATGATTTTGTTTCAATTTCATGGAGAAATGTACTTTTGAAACCAAAAAAACATGGTATTTGGCATATAAATCAGTTACTTATGTAAATAAAACATTATGACAACCCCTTAATGAAAATGTGCATTTTAAACATAATACACTCTTCATTGGAATGAACAGCAAAGAAAAAAATTATTGTTTAATAGAAAATAAAGGAAAACTGCCAATAAAGCGACACCAGATCAGAGGATCTTATGTTATTACAGTTATCTATTTATTATTATTATTATTATTTAGGATTTGTTTTATTAGATTTTGAATGTAAGGTTAAAAACTCTATGATAATGAACATAGACCTCAATTTTGCCGTTAGCTTCTGAATGCAGATTGTGTTGAAGAATACTATTTTTTGAGGTGAATTTTATGGGAAGATGAGTCTGTTTTTACAAGGGAAGGCACTTCTAACTATCCATGTATATCGTTGGTTTATATTTGTATAATATGAATACTAATAATAATAATAACAAATAGATAAATGTTACAACATAAGATCCTCTGATCTGGTGTCGCTTTATTGACAGTTTTCCTTTATTTTGCATTTTGCAACATTTTTGATCTAGTTTCACCTTCTTTTTTTTTTTTTTTTTTTTTTTTTTTTTTTTTTTTCTCTTCCTTACACAAAGAGATACTCACCCTGTATGTATTGTAGAAAAATATTTTCTATTTTTATGTTAAGATACCTGAATCGGAGAAGCACTAGCCAAACAACTATTAACTGATATTTAAGAAACTAAGGTTGTTGTTTTGGGATCTTTTAAAAATTATTGAATAAAATTTATTTAAAGATTACATTTGAGCTATGGACTCGTGTAATCCATTCCCGCTGACTTTAACCAAACATTAGGCCTGGGATTTCCTGATGCGTAAGCCGATGCAAGATCCCCCCCCCCCTCCAACCTACAGTCAGTAAATAAATTCAACCGGGATCATTAAGCTGCAACCCCTATCTACTTGTTCAAAACAACCATTAGCTCACCAGCGATTTGAGTCCGCTTGTTGAATCCTTAACTACTGCTCCTGTCCAAGTTATAATGTAATAGCCAGCTTATACCTAGCATTAACTAGATAATTGTTTTAAAAAAACTGAATAACTTACTAAAACTTTTATCTCTCCATTCTTTTATTCATGAATTCCCAGACCCTGTTGCATCTTTCATCAATAATTTACTTCAACGGCTCCCACTTCTTTCTACGCTAATATTTTGTATTTAATTATTTTTTCTTATCTATTTATCCTTAAAAGTTTTTTTGTTTTTTTTTTAGTAAGGTTCTATTTAGTAAACGTAACAATCTGCCTGAATTAAGGGCTATAAGTAATATAGATAGTTATGAAACTATTCATACAAAATATACAATGGGAAATAAAATAAAAAGAGCACCGGCCATCCTTAACGGTGTTGAACACCAACATCCCATTACATGAAGCTATGAAGTCTACAATTATCGCAAATTTCATGCACTCTACTGTGTGTTTATTGACTGGAATATTGTCCATTTATAAAATAGTATAGATGACTGTGAGGCAGGAATTAGGGTGCAGAGTAAATATTATGTGTTTGCATTTGGATTCGTTAACTTTTACCAGCCATAATAATGATCTATATTGCAGAAATTAAGAGACAAAGATATTGCTTGAAAACAATTGGCTTTGCAGAGAAAGAGGAGAAGAAGAGGCAGCAGACAATGGCAGTTAGGAGCTATCAATGAGATGAAGATGGATGAACAAGTATCCAGTAGGCAGGGAGGAAGGAAGGAGTCCTGATTCGGCACGTTGGGGCCAACAACACATCAATTACCTCCCCTGATTGACGATCTGGCGACAACACTCTTCTTGTTTCAGGATGTCCTAGCCTTTAATTGTCTCCAAATCTCAACCCCCAAAACGAGGTCAGCCTGTTATCATTCATTTCATACATTTCACGATTTAATTATTTAAGGTTTTCGAAAGAGGTAATAATAACATTTGATGGTGAGGTAACAATATGCTGTAATGAATAATCAAAAGCTTAAAATATAATCATTTATTTTTCAAGACAAACTAATTTATTTCAATAATAGTAGGAAATATAACAGTGTTAATATATTTTTTAAAACAATAATTGAAAATTCGATTCTTAGGAGGATATTTGTCACAGTAA
This sequence comes from Euschistus heros, assembly GCA_003667255.2. Taxonomy (NCBI): domain Eukaryota; kingdom Metazoa; phylum Arthropoda; class Insecta; order Hemiptera; family Pentatomidae; genus Euschistus; species Euschistus heros. The sequence goes on along the minus strand of RCWM02000372.1, from coordinate 200,361 downwards.
AGTAATTCAAAATATACAACAAAACAATTCTCGTCCTCTCAAACTTCTTGTATATAAAAGTACGAGGGTAAGTCAATAATTATCCGCAATATAGCTATATTTTTGTTTATGTTGGCAGTACTGTTCTTTTGTGTTGATGGCGCATGCTTTGTTTATTCGTTGTTATGCTTATGTGCGTATCAAGCTGGTAGGTTAGTTTTGTTATCGCTGTCGTGCTGTTAATAATGGCCGCTCCACTTTCTATTTGCACCAAAGAAGAGCAACGTTCAGTGATCCGTTTTTTGTGGTCGGAAGGTGTATCAGGGGCCGAAATTCATCGAAGACTTTTGGTACAGTACGGGAACAATTGTTTGCCACAACGGAGTGTCTATGAATGGATTGAAAAATTCAAAAATGGTCGCACAAGTGTTACGCAAAATGAAGGAGCTGGACGACCAGTTACCGCCATAAACGAGGAAAACATTGAGCGTTCACGTGAAATGATTCTCTCAGACAGACGGATAACTGTTGACGACGTGGCAAATCGTCTGCAAATTAGCCACGGTTCTGCCTACGAAATCATTTACAGCAGACTTGGGTTTCATAAAGTTTGTGCAAGATGGGTTCCAAAACAACTGACACAGTTGCATAAACAAACGCGCTTGGGCGTGTGCACAAAACATTTGGATCGCTATGTTAACGAAGGGGACAACTTCTTAGACAGGATCGTTACTGGTGACGAAACATGGATCCATCATTACGAGCCGGAGAGTAAACGGCAGAGTATGGAATGGAAACATCCAAATTCGCCGTGCAAGAAAAAATTCAAAACCCAACCGTCCGCAGGAAAACTTATGCTTACGGTTTTTTGGGACTCACAAGGTCCATTACTGGAACATTATCAGGAAAGGGGCACAACAATAAACAGTGAACGTTACAGTGAGATGCTTACTGCTAAGCTGAAGCCTGCTATTCGAAGCAAACGCCGAGGACTGCTGTCAAAAGGCGTTGTGTTGTTGCACGACAATGCCCGTCCGCATACAGCTGCCCACACTGTAGAAACGCTTCAGAAACTCAATTTTGAAGTATTGAATCATCCTCCATATAGTCCCGATCTCGCTCCATCTGATTTTCACTTGTTTGGTCCACTCAAACAGGCAATTAGGGGCCGTCGATTTGCCTCGGACGAAGCATTGAAAGAAGCGGTGCATTCCTGGCTCGCATCTCAACCCAAAACCTTCTTCCATGAGGGCATCAGGAAACTTGAACAACGTTGGACCAAGTGCGTTGAAAAGCAAGGGGACTATGTCGAAAAATGATGTACTTGTAAGTTTCCTATTTCATTTCAATAAAATTTTATAACTATATTGCGGATAATTATTGACTTACCCTCGTATAATAAAAAAAAAATTACTTTTTTCCATAAGATGGAAAAAAGCAAAGGGAAAATTCCTTAACATATCACCTGCACCCTAAACCTATCGCAGTTATTCAGCATGCCGCTAATATTTCACGTTAGATCATCGCAATTGTCTCGTGAATTTCGCTCTAGTATTCATATATTTTGAAACATATATAGTTTTAGAGATAAAAGGAAAAATTGGAAACAGTAAAATTAAAAATTTTTTTTTCGATAAAAAATCGACTTCACAAACAAACTTGAAATTGGGATCCAGCACGCCAAAAACATACAGGAACAACACATTTAAAAATTAGTTTAGGTAATGGATGAGAGAACGCTAAGTTACTAAACTATCATTAGAGACTATCAAATAATTCGGTTGTCTCTGTGATTTATTTGCTAGCTAAAATTTCATTCACCAAAACCGTATGTATCATTAATATAAGTGGGAAAAGGTAATGGATTTGGGAAAATAACGTTGTTAAAACAATACAATTAATGGTTTGAAATTATATTTTACTACCTCTTTTTTTTAATTATCATGATTCGCGTAATTAGGATTGATGAATTGATTAGCCACATAAATATAACCTGTATAGCAAAGATCTGATTGTTTTGAATTTTTGTATCTTTTTAGGTCTGATAATGATTGTTTAACATTTAGAACTAGGTTATGAATAAAAAAAATTCAATAACAGTGATAAATAATTTATAAATCCAAATTTTGTTGAACTTTCAATAGTGTATCCCAAGTGATCTGTATTTTAGATAAAATATTTTAGAGGAATAAACTAAGGGAAAAGAAGTTTGTAAAATTTAATATTACTTTAGCCACATAACATTCGTAAATCCTCTTTCCATTTCCAATGGAGCTTAGCAACTCCTTGCTTAGCGATTGTTTAAAAGTTTCCTCCCCGAGATGATGAAAATGAAGGTAAGCATAACTTCTGAATACAATCCTCCACCGCTAAAATAAAGTACAAAAAAGAATGTTTATGTTAGGAAGGGAAAGTTTTCCACTCAGGCTATCTACATCTACTGAGCCTTACAACAAAAGCTAACAAAAGTTACATAAGAAAAAAAAAAAAACGGGGGTAAGTATATTGGATTGAGTGTCCATTTTATTTGATCCCCTCTCCGGAATATTTGCCATATTCTTAGCTCATTTCCCTCCTCGAAAACAAATAATTTAGCCTGGCAATGGGCCCCTTAGCGCCCGTTTTATCTTGCAACTATTTCCAGGATAGAAGGGGTGGGGGTGAGGAGGGGCGAATGGAGGGGGTAGGACGCCCTGGCTCCTTCGGTTAATCAAGATTCTTCCGAGAGCTAACAGCACCAATTCCTCGGATCTACTTTCACTGGAATTAACTGTCAAAATAAACTTTGTGTAAGTTGCCCTTTCTGTAGGATTTATTTTAATAGTGTTTTCTCTACTCGGGACAACAGATTACTACCAGCTGATCAAGTCCCGAAAGCCATCTTCATGCGTCATGAGTTCCAATGGGGTTAAAGGATACCGCATTAGGCAGAAGTTACTTTTAAGCATTATATTATTAACGTCTTTTAACGTTTTGGTTAAAACTAGCTAAATTTTTCCATCTAATACAGATTTCAAAGTCCTCAAAGCATGTTCTATACATATACAGCGTCTTCATATTTGTTTTGTGTGCCACGAAGTGCTCCCGTGTTACACACCTTAACGCTTATGTAGACTAGGTTCTTTCCTTAAATCCTTAACCAGCTAATCTTAATCACGTCATTACCTATCTTTCATCTTACATTTACAATCTCTTGATATTTTAACCCTCCCCCCCCCCCCCAATCCACATTTCGTTCATTTGGCCTTTGTACTCCTTTTCAAAGAATCGCATCATTCCAGAATTTCTTAGTGGCCCATTTCACCACTCTATAGAGTTTCTCCTTCCCAAAATCTGACATGATCCAACCCGAGGATCATCTAAATCTGCCCTATAATAACTCTTGCTCAAGCGTCTTCTGACAGGGTAATAATGTAACAATAATTCAGTTCAATTTGAATTAAATCTAATAAATGGACTCACTAAAAAAAAAATGTCAGAATTTAATATTAATTGAATATATAGGATCTAACAGTAAACTTAACCTGCTATAAGATAAAAAAAAATGATATTTCGGATCTGGCCTGTAGTTTCGGAGTTATAACGAAAAATATGTTGGAAAAAAACGTGGATATCACTAAAGTACAGGAATTTTAGCGTGTTTGTATGTGTATTTTAAAGGGCTTGATTAAAACTTAATATATCATAAAAAGGAAAATTTGGCGTTGATAACCGGTGTAGTTGTACGCCAAAAAACGAAAACAAACAAACTTAGTATATGGAATATAATAGTAAATTTAACCAGCTTTAAGATGCAAACAAGTAATTTTGGTTGGCACTAATAGTTTCGGAGTTATAGCAAAAACAGTAAGACAAACGTACTTTCGCGGAGAAGTGGAACTGACCACAAGTTTAATTTTCTCAAGACCATAAGAGCGCGAAAAATAGTCCAATTTCGGATTTGTTTTTTTCGTTACGTAGGTACTGGTTCTAGCTACAATTAATATCTAATTATTTCGTTGGCGTGTAATAGATAAAAAAAAAAACAAAAAAAAATCATATCGTGGTCGTATCTTTTGTGATTTTGGGTACGAAACCGACGGTTATCGAGGTAACAAATTTCAGATTCCGATTCACCACCACAAAAAGCATAAAGATAGAATAAAAGTTTGGCAGTTTTTTTCATAGCCAAACGTTTACTTTACTGGACTACTTGTATTAATGATATCAAGATTTATAGCCTTGAAGATGCTCAATATAGCAGGCCATTACGTAGGTACTCATAATGCTTTTGTTCTTGCTATTTTTATTTTTTGGACATACATTAACCGATTATCACCTGCTTGATTGAATCTACTGTTGTAGATAATCTAATAGCAGGATTCAATAAATCAATAAATACTTCTAGTTGTTCTGTATTTAATTTAACAATGGCATTCACTTCGAGATCATCTAATGACCGATCCCATCCCAAATGGAACCAGTATTTTACACAGTATAGCTGCCTCAGACAAAGAGACAGAAGATAACTGGTTCCAAAAGATAGAAATGGATCATTGATATAAGTGTGCAACGGTAAGAGTGGACATTAGGTTAAGGGTAGAGTGAACTGAGGGGACTAGGACGGTCGGAACAATCGTAAAACTGAACGAGCCTCGAAGCAACTGCCCGGTATCTTGGCTCTCTCCTCTCACTAACTGTCCCTCTCAACTGGAATAGTCTCTACCAGCATCGGGTCGGTTAGGGCAGCCTTCGTTGTTCCATCGCTTCAAATAAATATTTAACCCACAAGCACTGAAACTGAAAAGATGATCAATGCTGAATCCATAGCGGCAAAATGAAAAGAAGCCGGTGTGAACTGACAGGTAAAGGCAGAATGACATGGAAGGACATACATTCAAGTAACAGCGGGTTTCTCGCCACTATGACTATAAGGATTGAACAACCTTTATTTCATTTATTTTAACTTGGAACATTTTTTTACGGGGGCTAACTCGGTCTCAAGAGTGTAATGGTCCGTCTGTTAAATCTAGTATCATTTATTTTATTGGTCCTCATTACTAAAAAAAAGTAATATTAATTTCTAATATTATATTCAAGCTTCAAGATCACACTACAGTCTAGTGTTACTTAATATTAATATTATACAATTAATATAAAATTATTGTACATACTAATGTAAATATGTACCTATTCGAAAAACATGCACCGCGTATCCTTGCTTTGAACTGTCATCTAAACTGAGATAATAGAGGGTCTGGGGGTGTCCCCCAGAAGTCATAAGACGATGCATGTACCATGATAAAAACAAATTACAGCCAGCGATTTCATTTTATTTATTTTGTTTTATTTATGCTCTTTACTTTACCGCTAATAAACTGATCTACAATGCCCTTAATATCCCAGACGTTTCCTTACTCTATTCCGAATTAAACAGGCTCTATCTCATTTGCTGTAGACAAAAATCGTTAGATCCTTGCAGTAAACTAGTATCCATCAGCGGTGAGTTCTTCACAAGAAAACAAAAATTCTGGAATAAAATATTCCTTTAAACTCAGCAAAATTAAATTTAAAAAAACACTTCACTTGACATTTTCAGGTGTAAAATTTGACAGAAATTTGAATTGGAAGACTCATTCTAAAATAGAAACTTCCTGTAACTTAAAAAATATATTGCTCATTTGCTGCAACATCGACATAACTCAAAAACAAGCTTTTGACTGTATAATGAACCATTCAGTTATAGTAGTTTTAGTCGGGAGAACGTTATATTTGAGCTCCAACAATTCACTAAGAGAGAGCAGGATATGTCACCATTGTATGTCTACGGATCGTCCTGTACATTATTCACAAGACTGTCCTGCAATATTCAAATTTTGAGTATTGTCGTTGTTGCAGCAAATGAGGGATATGTAGATGAATATTTAGGGAACGAGATATCATTATTAAAGAGCATTAATTACAGCTTTAAGATAAGGGGTGATGTTTCTATGTGACGTCTACAAGCTCTGAGAATCTATTATTTGAAACATATTATAAATTTATATTTTTATATATATATATGGTAACCCCATAAAAGGACCGTCTATTAACGTTTTACATTGTCCATGCCGTTACGGGCATACTACATGCACGATATGTGTTACATTATATTATTTCGCATATGAATGATTATATTAACCAACAATACAATTTGCGTGATGTTACAATAATGCAATGAATTTCGCATTTTATGAGCTTTTGTGTGGTTGTAAAAAAAAGTCTGTTTATGTAAAAATATAATTGTTGGTTAAAAAAAAAAAAATAATGTAAAGAACAATTAAACAATTAATATTTAAACCAAAAAATAATATCGAAAAAAATGAATAAAAATTTAATAAGCATATCGTCATAAATCAAATAAAAATCGATATCTTTGACGAATTTAACTAAATCAGTTCTGAATTTGGTAAAAAGTATATGTTCTTTATCAGGCCAGGTACCATTTTTTACAATAAAACTTTGTGTTAATTTTATATATATAATGATTAAAAACCTTTCTCAGCGCTAAAACGCCTCTGGAACTGACCATGGTATATCCAGCCAGTCGTAAACCTTGGGAAAAAGAAAAGGAACAATATGGACCAAGGAGATGTTGACGACAGCCAGTAAAAAAAGGCTTGCTATTTCAGGAGTCATTTTGGGAAGATGATACCATGAAGAAGGGGGGGGGGTGAGTCAAATAACGTAAGGATACTAAATCTCTCCTCCTTCGTAACAATAATCAAATATGAAAAAGATCTGGCAATAAAGTAAAACTGATTGGATGGTTAAAATTATCGACTATGGCGTAGTGTATAATTGAAAAGAAAATTCTAATTTCACCGTTGCCTTTAATACAAAACAAACCTTAAAGAGTTTAAGCATATCTATAAAAATAACCTATATGAAGAAATAATAGTAATGAAAAAAGATATAAATGAAACTAATAATAATAAAACTAATCAAAAATAAAATTACAAAAAAAAAAAAATTAAGATACTCTTATGTACAATACAGACACACTCAGCCCGGGGAACCGCGAAGCTATTCCTCCACTTATTGGGAGTCGAGGCCAGACCCCAAGAGATCCTAGTGCTGCTCCCTCAGCTGCGTCACTGCTCATAATATTCAGTGGGGGCTGAGTAAGATCCATGGCAGTAGATCTCCATTCACTAATAATGCAACTAACATTCAACATTCGACATATTGGGATATGTCGTTTATAACCCAAAATTATAAATATTATAATCTGAAATATTCCAAAAATAATATATATTTTTTCAAAGGTAGTTGTAAAAATTAAAATGTATAGAAAGCGTTGAACAATAATTAATAAACACCCTAGACTAAATTTTTTGAACCTTTACTTTGAAACTGAATTTCCATATCCAATGGATCCAATTATTATTATTATTTTTTTTTTTAAAGTTTAAATATTTTTTATCTTATTACATCAGCTTTTTATTTAAGGGTTGTAATTATTAAAAATATTTTGATTATAAATATTGTATTTTTTTAATACCTTAAAAAAATAGGATAATTGGTTATTTTCAGAATTACACCCATATGATTGCTTTAAGGCATACCGTAAATTTAAAAAATTGTAACTTTTAAGTGTATATAGTGTGAAAATTGTTTTTGTTTTTTTAAGGATTTTATTATTCAAACTATTGCAAGTTTTCATGAAACAGCATTATTGTAGCATTTATAAATATATCATCATACATACCTATTTTAATTAAACTACCCTAAAAATATTTCTTTGGAAAAACTTCAAAACTTTCAACTAATTCTAATAAGTGTTTAGAACTCTCCGCCGTTAAAATCAGGAATGAATGATATGAAATATGTTATAATGCTAAAAACAAAAATTCTTACTTCTATATGCTAATGCTCCCATTACCAAATTTAAACCTGTAGCAACAGTTCTGATGAGCGTAGACGTGTCTTTTATCTCCTAGGCGTTTGTTTTTATAACAGCCAGGAGTTCCTTCACGTCAGGTAAAAAATGACAGGTATTTGTTGTTTCATTTTTTTTTTTCTTGATGTTCTTTTGGTTTTGGCCATCTATATTTTTAAGCGCCGATCTACTGCCAGTTATTCTATGTTTAGTCTAAAGCCTCCCCCCCGTTGGCTGAGAATTTTCCTGAACGACTTTGAATTATGAAGAGGGTTTAAGTTGTTTGTTCTCCTGGTGGCACATGTCTTCCCTTCGGTGTTCCCTGCTGAACTTGTTTGATCCTGATTCCTTTCGAATCGTTAACACATTTTTTAAAATAATTATTGAATTCATTTTATAATTTGCGTCGCTCGATGGAAATAATAATATATAATAATATGGATTATTATATACATATTCGTATTTGCAAAACTATGCATTAAAAAAGAATATTTTAAAATAGATATCTCTTTTGACTGGGGTTTATATTATTCTTGTGCAACGTTTTTCTATACCCTCAAAATGTGTAACTTTTTTTCACCCTCAAAAATAGAGCACTTTGACTCGCTGTAGAGCTCGGATTGAAAATTTGCTGACAGTTTCCTCATCAGCAATTTATTGTTGAATATTTTTTTAATTACATTTTTCTTACATTTTTTCAGCGTTGGGGTTTTTTTGACACGGTCCAGCTTGGTGTTGTTCGGATGGTAACTGTGAAGAGAGTTACGAGAAGCAGTAGATTATAGATAGACATAATTTTTTTTTTTTTTTTTTTTTTTTTTTTTTTTTAAATGACTTGTCTGGTTATAAAAATAAATTCTTTCTTAAGTTCAATGCAAAAACGACAGTGATTAGAACTACAGATATTAAAACATTCTATTGCTCATCGTTTTCGACCACTTTAATATTTACTAGACAAACATTCAGTACTTTCAATTAATTACAATAGATGACTCATTTACATGTCAGTTATTATACTTATTTGGACAAATGAAGTTAAGATTCATTTGCAAAAAAAAAATAATAATAGACAAATGTATAATGATTAATTGAGACCTATTTTGAGATACTGAAATACTGATAAGTCTATTTTAGTAATTCAAGTAAATGGAAACCACCAATTAGAAGTATAAGATACCTTTTAGATGAAATATCTTGAGTAAAAACCTGCAGCCTCCCCACTCCATCAACCCTGGCAGGCCAATTCATCACTTTTATTTATTAACTCTTTGAACAAGTTTTCATTCATAATTAAACAGGTTTCCCGCTAATTACATAAATGAAATTTTGATGTAACAGTCAGGGAGAGGGGGGGGAGGAGATCACAATCACTAAGATGATTTATTTCTAACCAGTCTATCCCTTTAACATAGCAAAAAGTTAAAGAAAAGAAAATGAAATAAAATCTATTTGAAGAAATATATGTTTTCATATTTTCAATTCATTAATAATGAAATTATAATTCCTAGCATTAGTATTTGATATAAAGTCTCCATTATTCCATACATATGGAACCAGAGGAATGCCGGAGTACCAAGAATAGTAGATTACTGAATGTTTAAAAAAAATAAATAAAAAAAATAATAGAATAGAAAATGATTTTTTTTTTGCATTTTTAACAAGTACTTAAAAAATATTCAAAAGAAAAAAATCTATGTTTGCAAATCTTTATTAATTTATTTAAAAATTATTGACACTGGCATTAGCTCAAATATCAAATTCAGGTAATCTACAAATTTTCTGCAGGGAGCCAAATCTTCATTTCCATGAAAGAAGGTTTTGTTTGGTTTGTACCAAACTCCTGAATTTTAAGAATGACATTATATAGGAAAGGTTTGATAACTGAGTCAACTATTGACTTTTTATCTAGTGTTTTTTAAGCAAGAAACCTTATTCCAATACGATTTTTAAATGTATCTAGGTATCCATCGCTAGCATTAACATCTTCTTTTCCAGCAATTACTGTAAAACACTTAAGCTTTCCATTTAATTTTTTTTTGGAAATTCATTTTCACCGCCAACGTTCTTAAATGAAAAAGTCAAATAAGCACTCGCCGCCAGTGGCAGATAGAAGATTCTTCGCGAGAGGGCCGGATCAAATTGGGTAATATAATATAATAATAATAATAATAATATAAACAAATAATTTTTTATAATCGTTGCCCGTAATCCAGTTATTACGAAGAAAACACCGAGAATAGATAACGAAACCACTAACTTTCTTGCGCCGATTGGAAGTTAGCAAGTGGCAAGAGCTAGCCGAAGACTGTTTGTCCACCATTTACTACCACGATAACGAAGAAGAGATAATAAACTAATAGATAGGCCTATAGGGACAATGATAAAGCAATAGGGAAAGAGAAAGAGAGTGAGTGGGAGAGAGAGGAGGGAGAAGTTAGGCGGCACACGGCAATAACAGCTTCTTCACTCGGTCCATAAATAAAGGGGCCCTTTATGACCGCAATTAAACTTTATTACGCCGCTTCTTATCGCCTAACTAACCATAAATAATATCCCACCTTTTTATCGATGATGTGGTTCCTTCTCTGCAAAGCTACCTATTTTTTTCTTAACATCAAACTGTTGGAATTTTTTATTAAAAATAAAACATAATTATTTTTTAAAAATTATAATAATCATACTATCACTTATAATTATGCATATATTATATTGATCAATAAAAAAAAAATTTTAATTCACTATTAAGCCCTCATACTAAAGTATATTTATATTCAAAATTAGTTCGATATTTACAAATGAAATGATAATATACATTTAAATATGTTGTCCTAACGTAAATAATTAATACAAATTTCTGTTCTAAATCAAAATAATATTTTGTAACTTACATATATATAAATTCATAAATAATACTCCGTAAACAATGAGTAAGTAAATAATTTTTTTTAGCAAATAAAAAAAAAAAAAAATCACACCGAGATAACTGGCATTTGATGCTAAAGGAGGCCATAACTCACTATGAGTTGTAACACCGATTTCAAAATATGCATGTAAATATACAAGCAATCTACAAAATCTAATATAAAAAAATATAACTTTAATCTAATTTAATTATAACTATGAAGTAAGGATACATAAAAAACGAAGACAGAAAATAGTCTGAAAATAGGAGTCGGTTCCAAAACATATAGTTAAAACAAAAATATATGCCTAAAAAATATATGCCTGTCGTAAAGAAGTCAAAATGGAAAAGTTTAAATTGTGCACTCTTCAGTACTTTTCCGTGCACATTTGATAATTTTCTTAAATTCTGTAATTACTGAAACATTTTATTTGCACCAAAATAAATACTTTAATAAGGCCTAATTAAAATCTACTTAATTAATTTTCCATAATTAAAGATCCTGTAAAGAAAATTAATTCATTTACAAGGTTTTTTCATATATCCACTTCAATAAAACCACCGATAAAAACTAAAAAACAGTCTGATTAGCCGAATATAATAATTAATTTTTGTATGATAAATTAAAATGCAAACATTTTGTTAATAAATAAATATGGAACTGCAACTTGGGCAACTTGTGGAATACAAAAAAATTCATTTGAATTAAATAAAATTGTTTTGTTAATATAATACATATTTAATGAGGCAGTATGCAATAAGGGGCTAGTGTATACTAAACCGAAAAGTTAGTTGGGCCTTGCGGGTTTAGTATTCAAGCAGTGCGGCGGGCGCAATTCAATAGCAGGAGCGGAGGGTTGCGGGGGCAACACCTTAATCCGACCGTTACATATTCAGTTTATTTCTTATTTTTTTTCTCCAGCAAGAGCCCGCTGTCACCTGGCCGGCCTTTAAATATCGCACTTGTTCCCTCCAGTATTTTCTTCCAGCCTCCAGCAGTACCGTATTATCACCTCGAGGCCTTATTGTTTTCGCACCATAGATTCGGATCACGTTTAGCCGCAAATACACACGCCCCCATTCATTTTTATTATTTACCGTATTCCAGTGATTCCGGTCTAGATTGGGCTGGGGAATATTTTTTATATAGCCCAACTTCCAGGGCAGAGGCGATTAGATATTATTTCTATTTCTTAAAACATTTTATGCCCGGGGCATATTCTTATATTCTTATATTCGTTTATTTCTGACAGCCTCGCGCAATTTCTAAAGGTCGTTCCAAAAGATTGAATTATATAGACATGTATAAATACTATATATCTACATATAGTCTCTCCAGACAAACGCTCTCTTATTATACGGATGTCCCAAAATGAATATCATTCTAGTATATTAGGCATAAAACATTATCCCTAAATCTATAATTTTCTATTGATAATCTTTTTATTTTTATACAGATATTTTCAGATTTTCTATTTTTGATTATCACTTCTTCTGTTCCTTCTCAAAAATGTTGTCTATAATAGTTATTTCAATATTGACTATTTCCTGTTCTTTTTTTTTTTTTTTTTCTGTTTTCTAGATTTTTCCATTATTTTTTGTAAAATTCCCAAGACCACATATGATTTTATTTCTGTCATTCTGAAGGGACATTGTCCCAGTGTAAAGTTTTTTTCATCTATTATAAATATTGATACAATAATTTGTGAAAAATAAGCAAATTACTTACAAAATATAAACTTAAAAAATTTAATCAGTAAGCTGTTCTGTAAATTGCATATAAAGTTAGTACAATGTATTTTTAATGCTTATACCAAAAGAGAAAATAAAGAATAAAAACTTACTCTTTAATGTATACTTGTTTACAAAAGAAAAATATCGATGAACCAAATTAAATGTGTTTATTTAAAGGTAGTTTTATAGTTTATGATAATTTAGATACTCATGCGGACGGGAATTAACTTAGCAGCTCCACTAACCATATAATTCATCAAACCCATATCAAATCTTTACACTTTACATTTCAGTGTTATACAGATATATCTTATCACTCACATCTGTGCTATATGATAGCATCTTATAATCTATAGAATATTTGACATGGTCAGAAATACATGTCACATTATCAGTTCTCATCAAGTAGATGATATTCGGAGATAATATTGAAGTAGCTTCAAACACCCAGCCCTAATACAAGAAATCAAAATGATTTGAAACTTAGCAAGCATAATATATCCAAACTTGACCAATAGAGTGCCTTTTAAAAAAGATCTACGATTTACAAAACGAGTATTGGGTAATGACGTTATCCTTTACTAAAGGGTTAGTACGTTAAATTATTTCTTCACTCCACCAAAGCCAAGTGGAGTTCTAAAAAAAAGTTAAAGGAGAGACTTCCTCAAGAAGAGACGACACAGTTGGATTATTTAATTTCTTTGAAACTGGAGCAAGTTGAGGCCGGGAAGGGAAAGGCAGAGGCAGACGATAAGGCGATCAAGGGGAAGATAACAACCCCCACCTCTCTCTACCTTCTTTCAGCAAAATAGAGGGAAGGCAACAAATTTAATTTTCTCCGGAACAGAGCACTTTTTACAACTCTTAAACTGGAAATTGCGTAACATTTAGTCTTTGAGAGCCTGGAAATCAGGGGAAGGGCCCCCAGCAATTACCGAAAGGTTAGGGCTCATTCTTGAGCACGTATTAAAAGTTGGAAATTGACGGTCAACTTTATATTTCGAATCGAAAGACAGTGAGTATTTCAATTCTGTAGGAACTGTCGAATTGACTGAAGTTGGTTTCGGTCTCTGTGAACTGGAATAATTTCCAATGAGTTATGAATAGGGCATAACTAAATGGGCTTCAAAATAAGGAAATGTAGAATATTACTTTTATTTTTTAATAGTTTCATATCAAGTTCCAGTTTGACCTAAACTAACTTCTATAATAACAATTGAAAAACAAATTGTACTAAACAAAATGTGGAGAATACGAGTTCATTCTAAGGGAAGTTGAAATGGCGTCATCATCGAAGTGACAGAATCGTTAATGATATATTATTTTAGATTTTCAGTAATTTCATAATTGAACTAATTATTTGGAATGGACTAACTGTCTTAGCAGTTCCCAGTGATTCAGAAAGATCACAGCTGTCGACTCACGAGTTTTTTTCAGTGAAAATCTACTACTTCATTAAATCTACTATAGAAAGAAATCTACTATTTCATTAAAGTGCAAATCAAATCAACACTTTAAAATCCAGAATTTTCTTATCGATGAAAATATCGGAGTCAATATAAATTACGGAAGAACAAATCAATTAAAAAAACAAAAAAAAAATCCTAAATCCTCCACTCTACTAAAGTCATGAGTGAGAAGCTGTCAAGCCATTGTCAATATTCCATGTCAAATTTCAAAATAGATGTTGAGGCACTTAAGTTACGCATGATGGTATAGAAGGATCAATATTATTACAATTGATGTATTAATTGCCAATTCTATTGGAAATTATTTTATTTGAAAACTAGTTTCGAATGTTAATTCATCTCTACAGTTTTAAAACAAATAAAATTTTTAAAACATCAGCATTTTGTTAAATAGATTATTTAATTATCTTTATTCCTTTCCGACTTTGGAGGATATCGGGGAAGATCTTGAGGCCACTGTCTTTTTAACCTGCTAGGGTGACTATAAAGATGAGTGGAACTGAGTAGGGTTCGCTCTAGTGGCTTTGTATAATAACATAGGTTTTGATTAAATTAAAAAAAATAGACTGGCATGAATTGAAGGACACAAGAAATATTAAATAAGATAAAATTTAATGATCCAAGTTGGAATTTCGATACGAAGGTAGCATGTAATGATATATGGAAAAAATATGAGCAAAAAATGAAACAAGTATTTTTAAAGCAATTAGAATAATTGAAACTCATCTGCAAATGTAGCATTCAATTGAAGAAGATGAGGAAGGACATAAAGAAGAATCCGACAAAAGTTGGCCATTTTGAGATTAGGAGGGAGAAAAGAGCAGATCATTTATATGGAAGAGGCAGTGGCTATCACAGTCCGAGGCTACTGAAAGCCCCCCTCCCCCCTCCCACTGTCTCTCGGCAGGCCCGGCTATTTAAAAATTACGACCAGCGCCGAATTTCTTTTTAAAAGCTTTTTTCAATCGTCAAGAGTCCTGAAAAGGGATTGAAATGGGGAAAAAAATCTCAAGTCTCCTTCTAAAACTCTAAGACCTGTTCATAACAAAAGGAATATAGTTCGAAATGTCGCTATTGTTCAACCTTCGTAGTGATACTCACACCTGCAATGTCGCAGATGGAATGAAATACTTGAGCAACCATGTTTCCATCTGCTAAGTAAGGTAACATAGACGCATTTTGTTTCTTTATTATTATTATTGTTTATTACAGCAGACTTCCTCACTATTTAGCCATCCCACTATTCCGACTCTCCGGGTAATCCGACCCTGCCAAGGATTCCATGATTTTCGAGGAATTACTAGTAATCCAGGAAAATTATACATTTTGATGTGGAAAATGTAGAGTAGTTTTGATTAATTTATGTATTGTTAGTATCGTGAGCTAAAATCCGAGTTTTGGATCTTGAAGCGACATCCCTCACTAATTGGTAGCGTTAAAGTTTCAAAACATTCAACTATTTTTACGTTTCACTAAAATATCTGCTGCACGGATGGTTCCAAATAAAAGCCTTTTATATTCAAAATTAAAGTGAACAAAAATTGTCTACAATTTGAGCAGAAACTAAGCTATGTAGCTCGAACAAGGACGAAGAAATAAGCTTTCATATTCTCGGAAATACGTCCTTAAACGACGTTCAGAGCATACTTCATTAATAACAATTTTAAAGGTGAGGTAGCCTTTTTTTTTTTTTTTTTTTTTTTACTACTTATTGGGATTAACTGTATACATTATATCCAAGTAAATTTGAGTAAAAAAGAACTACTCACTAGTAGCATGGTACAATATTGGTTCTACATTAGAAGGTCTCTAGGCCATCTTATTTTCTGACCCCTTCCGGGATTATCGAGAATTGAGAATGAGGAGGGCTGAAAGAATCTTGGATTCGTGAAGGTATGGATTTCACTATGATCGGATAGGTATGTGATTAGGGATAAATCAGTAACATATGGAACATTAAGATCTTTATGGATAAGTTTGTTTGTGACATAATACGATAGGAAACGAGAAGAATTGGAAAGTTTATTGGAGCCAAAAAGCTCAACTCCGTAAGTCCAAACGGGTCTAATTACTGTCATTAAATAAAATCTTTTTGTAATTTATTAGGAGCTTTGAATGATTGCCTAGTAAATTATGAAGTATTAGACAAAAAATTTCTTGTCCTTTGAATCTGTTATGTGAATTTTAAAATACAAAATTTAAATACATCAACTTCACTTTAAGTAGAAAAGTAAATCATTAGTAAATGTGAATCACTAGGTTATAATCCCTAAAATGAATAAAAATGTTTAATTAAGAGCCTATGTAGCAGGCGTTTTTTCTTATAGGTTCAATTCAATTTAGTTGTTACACAAAATATTCAACTAAATTTCAGTCTCATTAATATTAATAATTCCTAGACAACAGTTATTTGTTTTAATATTAAATGTAAAATGGAACAACGCCCCTTAGTAGGGCTAGAACAATATTAATGGCCGTATTTGTATGGACGAGATGTAATGGTATAAACCATTAGTCTCATTGCATTCTCATTGGAACCCTCTCCACCAAATTAGTTTTCCGCCGGGAAGACACTCAGCTTAAATTAAAAATCAGAAACGCAATTTAAGGAAGACAAATAAAAAATTTAGAGGAATGTCTTTCAGGGATTACCATTCTCTTCAGAATTTCACAAGAAAAAAACCATAATGAAATTAAATATATACTAATAAACACAAAAATCGGGTCATAAGTTATATTATGATAACATAATATTATGGTAATGTGATTTAATAAAATATGTTAAACTATTTAATGGAGAATCTTCCATTGCATGATAATGTGCAACAGATAGATATCCATCAACACACCATTTTCCTTAAGTTGTAATAGATTAGAAAAACGCTGGAGCCGTAATATTGGCCCAGCACTAGTCAAATATGTACGATTACAGATATTCAACTATTTAGTATATCCTGTCAACCCGAGAAGCTACTTCTTTTGAGAAATTGATTAAATTTTTTTGTTTACTATTCGAAAAATAATGATGAATGAAGTATTGTAAAAGTGGGATTTTCAATATTGATATTTTAAAAAAGTTATTTTCAATAATGATAAC
Organism: Euschistus heros; assembly: GCA_003667255.2. NCBI lineage: Eukaryota > Metazoa > Arthropoda > Insecta > Hemiptera > Pentatomidae > Euschistus > Euschistus heros. The sequence continues at coordinate 183,280 of RCWM02000372.1, read as the reverse complement.
AAAGGACTGATAATTAGCTCTTTAGGCCGATTGTTCAATCGTTAGGCCCAATTTACACAGAACGGAGGTGGCGGAGACGTGGCGCTTTTGTCTCTTCGGACATAAAAACAACATTAATAAAATTTTATATTGGAGTTACATACATATATACCAACAATTTAATAGGGGTGAAACATTACCAATTTAATTTTTTTTTTTTGGGGGGGGGGGGGGCTGGCAGGTTTTTCGGAAAAATTTGTTGAGTTTTTTATGTCCGATTCACTTCCCCTCCCCCCCCCCCCCCAAAAAAAAAAAAAATTATATCAGTGATGTTTCACCCCTATTAATTGTTGGTATATATGTATGTAACTCCAATATTAAATTTTATTAATGTTGTTTTTGTTTCCGAAGAGACAAAAGCGCCACGCCTCCGCCACCTCCGTTCTGTGTGAATTGGGCCTTAGGCTTCATATCTTTTCTGAAAAAGATCACAATGCACATGATAGCCCAGTCAATGAAGGCCTGAAATAGGGTGTAGATTGCGTTTTCTGTAATCCAAGGTTTTTCTTCTGAAACATGTTCAGGGTCGTTAGAAAGTAAACATATTAAAGTCCTGGAGTTTTCGGGCCTGGGAACAGGAAGGGGGGGGGGGGCGAAAGGTCCCTTTTTTTGGTTTTGCGCTCATATCTCGAAAACGTTGCGTCGTATGCAAAACATGACTATTTACTAAATTAATGTTGATTAAATTCTCTAAAACTTTTATTATATACCCATTTTACATATTCTGTACCTTTTCCGAGATTTCTCGTATACATTTTCTTTCTTGTCTTTTTGTAATTCAAAAATTCGTCGTTTCATTTTTAGCTTTTATTAATTTTCGCGTGTAAATACAAATACTGGGAAAGAGAGGAAAAAGTCTAAATAATTGAATAGGAAAATAAACCACACAATCATTGATAAAAGCTAAAAATTAAAAGACAAATTGTTTGAATTACAAAAAGACAAAAAGGAAAATGTATAAGAGAAATGTCCAATATTTGTTTATATCTACATTAACAGTTGTCAATTATAATATAGACAATCAATAAGCAGGCTGAATATAAACACGTCGGGAAAGGCTTCACACAAACCCAGTGGCACCTATTGTAGTCTTGAGGTGCATTCACACTACGCTGACGTGACGTGTTGAAACTTCAATTGACGTGTTACGAAAAAATATAAATCATTATTTAGATTGGAAGTGCTCACAATACTCTGACGTGTTGTGCTGTGTCGCTACACACTCTCTGACCCGTCAGAACCAAATATAAATTCCCATATCTCCTCAGTAGGCATCAGTCCGTCAGCAATGAACATTGAGGAGCAGCTCATCGAGCATGTGAAGAAATTTTTTTTTTTCACCCGTTCGAGAAGGAGTATAGGAATAAAAAAATACGAAACGAGGCATGGAAGGAAATATGAGGAATGATGGCAATATCAGGTAATAATTACGTTTATTTATTAATTTATTGCAAAGTTGACCGTTTTATTTATTTAACAATATTTCAAACACTTTAAAAGCACGTTTATTAATTTTGTGGTTCTTTAGAATTGCAATAGCATAAAATTTGGTTTCTTTAACCAATGGTAGCAACAGCTGGTAATTTATCTTGTAAAATGTAAAAAATAACGAAGGAGTGATCCAACAAATTAAAATTAATTTATATATGATATATGCAATTGTGGGAATTGCAATTGAATCAATTTTTATAACAATGAGAACATTGATAATGAGCTTCAATGGGTGGTCAAAAAATAAAATAAAATAATAATAATAATGTTTCATTTGTTCTATCATAAATTTGAAAGAAGAAAATACTACAATATTGTTGTAGTTTTAGCTTATACTTAAATCAAATACAAATATAAACGATTGGCACGCGATCAATAGAACCATTAGACAGTTCTAAATCCGTTAGAAACTCAATCAGAGCTAAACTTCAATCAAAATTTAATCATAACTATTTGACAACTAATTTCCAGAAATTAATCACCTAATCTAATAATAATTAAATCTCAATCATCATTAGTTCACTAAAAAATGTAAAGAAAGATTTAATGATTAATAATTATGTGATTGATTTCCGAAAATTAGTTGTCAAATAGCTATGATTAAATTTGAATTAAACTTTAGCTATGTTTGAATTATGCGCAACTTTGCCCGTAGGGACAAAAGTGTGTTTATTTATTGTGAAATTAAAATTTGAATCGGTCTGCAACTATTTATAGGGTGCACCCATATTCTCCTTGAGTTGTGAGCGGCTATAAAAGCTGCTATCACAGCAATATACTCTTCCTCTTCATCTAAAGCATCAAAAACTCTCATATCCATTCCGCAACGATGTGTAACTTGTGAAAACCAAATAAAAACTGGCATGAAATCGTCACGACACGCCAGAACAGTGTGCACACAATGGCTGACGCTGAAGTGTTGTTAACACGAGTCGTAGAGCGCGTGTCAACACGTCACGTCAGCGTACTGTGAATGCACCTTTAATTTAATAGGTTCCTCAGCTGCCACCTTTTCACCCTTCTTTGGTAGCTTGCTGGTATCTGATTATTAACAGTCATGTTGTTTATGAGCGTGATAAGATGACAATATAATTTTTCTTGAAATCGTTTGCATTGGGTCCGTTTTGGTTCATTAAACGTTGGCATACGAAGGAATGTACGTATAATTATGTTGCTAATGTATCAATGTGGCTTTTTTGACAGTCCTAAATGTTTTTGACCAAAGTTACCGTCAAATAAATTTGGAAATGTAAGAAAAATAAATTGGAAATGTAAAAAAAATAACAATATTCTAGCAGCAATCTGGCTGAAGTAGTTTTACAAACTCGAGCCCTTTTATGAAAATAATAAAATCTCTTTATTATTAATATTATGTAGATGGTAATACAATGCAATATAAGAGCATATGCCTCCCGAAGACACTGCCGCCATATTACCGAGCCCGCGGGAGCCACATGAGGAAATCGCTTAAGAAGCCCTGACTCGGTAGATATAGCCCCATAATCCCGACTGTTTTCACCAAGCCTTTACCCCCCCCCCCCCCCCCTCCATCCAGGATCTAGCTGACAGGACACATCGCTCCGGATCGATATTGTCTTCTTACCGTCTCCTCCGGCCATCTCTTGTCATTACCGCCGCTCGTCAACTCGAGGGCCCTCCTCTGGTCTGGATAAATATATCCACTAGTATGGATTATAAAAGGGGTAGATCACCGCTGGGGGGTGTGGTTTCCATACCCAAGCCAAAAAGTTTAATAAGATATAAACCACCGTTCATAGAATACAACCCGAACAAAATAAATAAAAAGAATATTCACAAGATAAAATAAAATGTTATATATTCCACCCATAAATAACAAAAACGAGCGGAACAGTGGTGCATCCGTTCCAGGAACCAATTCGTTGAGTAGGGTCAGAGTATTTTCCTAGAAAGGGGGAAGATCAATACATCACAGTTCAGCTTGCCAACGAGGGATAATGGTTCTCTATCAAGCCAAGTTGATTATACATTAACTCTATAATCTTCCATGAGTTTCAATATTAAGATTATTACAGATCAGGGTAACTAGGGTAAACTATTAGTTAAATATACATGTTTTCAATAGAAATAATAGATAAATAAATAAAAAAAATGCTTAAAGAACCCGAAAGCTCGATGCCGAAACCACACATCTCAGACTCCGTACTTGCTTTCGTTCAGAACCTGAACCTAAAAGATCGGCCCAGACAAAATCATCACATCTATGTCTCGGCCTAATCCTCGAATGTTTATTTTAAGGCTTAACACTGATGTTAGGAATTCAGTTATTATCAGAACCTACGACAATACATGCCCAATTTTAACCGAGAATGAAATGAAATAAAATCTCTGACATAAGCTGGCATGAGGCAGGCAGCACCCAGGGGGGCATCCTGACCTTCAGTCAATTAACACTGTTAGGCAAGGAGGTCTCTCATGCAACTTCTTTTCCATTGAGATATTTTGCTGTATAAGGTCAAGTATATTTTTAGAAATAGAGCCAGACACTTGAGTGTTATCAGTAAATAATAAATCTCAATCACTCTAATCTTAAAAACCTGAATGGTGTCAAAAATGTAGGATTAAAATAAATCAAATAACCTTTACCCTTCGTCGCAAACATACGACTTCCAGTCCTATAGTATCCTTTAATAATATTCCACTGATCCCTGTTGAAAAGATTCGCTACCTAGGGCTCCATCCGGACAAGGGACTTATAATCCTCAAACAAGACTTAAAAGATAAGAAACTACACGTCGTTGTCGACTACTCCAGGCATTTACTAGACAAGCGTTCAAAGCTCTCAAAAACTTACAAAAGACATACATGTACATAGTGATAAGACCCATTTGGACACATGGAGTTGAGCATTTGGGACTCCAATTAACCTTCCAACTCTTCTCTTATCCAATCCTTACAATCGAAAATCGTCCGTAAAACCCTAAAAGCTCCTTATTATATTACAAACAAACCTATCCATAACGCTCTCAATATTCCAAAGGTTGCTGATTTGGCTCAAACCAGATACCTAACCTTCCATAGTAAACTCCCACTCGAATATACTAGTGTTTTCCAACTTGCCTCAGATCAATTTCCGATATTCCTACGAGGCGTCTGAAAAGAAGATGAACCAGAGACCTTCCAATGTAGAACTATTAAAGTTCTACTAGTGAGTAGTTCTTTACAATTTATCGACATGTAATACTACTTTGATTGAACATTTACTTATTGTATGTAACGTGTAATTGTAAATATCAATACATAGTTACAAAAAAAAAGTAAATAATATGAGTTATTTTTCAAGAGAATAATGCTAACGCTAAAATCGACAATCTTTTTTCAAAGACTGTGAACACTTTAATTCCAGCTTTTGCCGCACAAGGTGAAAAATACAAGCGGGCTAGACCCTAGCCTCAGACCTCAGCACTCGCCATTACCTTCCTCCGGGCCAACAATGGAGAAGGTCAACCCTAACGACAGAACAAGACAAACAGAGGATCCAAAGAGGGCAGGAGGAGCAGGGCAGGATTAAATCCAGGGCCGGGGGGAACAAAGGGCCTTCATTAGTGGGGCCTTCAATTAAAAGTGAGTTCCTTCTCGAGGAATCCTATTTAAATCCGACTCTCCGGCTGTCTCTTATAATTAGCCATGGCTGTCTCCTCATTACGCTCCCTATGTAAATAGTAAATAGTAAATAGTCCCTTTTCTTTAGAGCTCCTCTTGGGGATGGTTCGCCAATGGTAAAAAAGTGACGAGGACACCATAGCTGAGAGAGAGAGAAACAAACAGCTCGAACATTGAATAAAAAGAAATGTAAAATAAAAAATACTGAAAGGAGTCATCAAAAATGTTTTCTTTGAAGGAAGGTGAAATAGGCATCGTAAAATTAAAACCCTATAATTCAGCCAGAATCGAAATATCTCTCCTGAATTATTCAGAGCGAATGGAGAAGCGTTTCTAAACTTCATTAATTAGTAACGATGATGTTGGAAAAAGAAAAAATGCCCAAAGAATGGAAATAATCTATACTAGTTCCGATTCACAAAAAGGGGACTAAAAAAGAGTGTAGCAACTATCGTGGTATCTCATCCCTTTCAACGTGTTAATATTTACATCAATTCTAATCAAACGAATCACTAGGAAATAATCGAAGACAACAATGTGGTTTTAGAGAAAATCGTTCACATATCTATAAAATATTTTCACTTTGACTAATTTTAGAGAGAAAAAATAAAACATAAAAACGTAGTGCATCAGCTTTAAATTGATTTCCAAAAGGATTACGACTCGATTAACCAGCAGAAACTGTATGATATTTTATTTAAATTGTGAACACCAAAATAATTATTAAATCTGGTAAACACGTACAAGTTCGAAACAGTTAATCGGTAGTTATAACACCGTAAGGTATGAGATGCGTTTTGCTTTAACACAGAGAAATTCTCTTTCTGCGGAATTATTGAACATATCACTAGAATGAAATAAGTCATTAGGAAGACTAACGGGAAAATTACTAGAAATATGTGATGAAATTCCGGTTCTAGATAATAAAAATTAGGATATATAAGACTAATATAGCACAAACATTTCTCTTTCTTTGTGTGGCATACAATAAGAGAAGAATAATGCCTTGAAGTTTTCGAAAATAAAGTACTGTATAGAAAATTTATCCCAAAAAAGGGTGAAAAAGGATTGGTAACGTGTAGGATATTCCATTCCTCCAACCCTACTTGGAGTACATACTGAAAAATGTTTCAGTAAAACCCAAAAGAAAGTAAGAAAAATCTTGTAGATATATGAAAGAAAAATGAAAGAAGAAACGAAGAAACTGGAAAATTTAGAAGGTTCCACAATGCGGAACTGGGGGAGTTATATATGGTAAATACAGTTCAGGTAACAGCAGCGCGACGTTTAAAATGGAAAAGTAGAGTCGTTTTGTTTAGTAATGAACGAATTCCGGAAAAGATAATAGTTTTGAGTCAAAACTCAAAAATACCCAGACTGGGTGAAATACCCAGACGTAGATGGGGGGATTGCATCAGGGCCGACTTTGGGGATTCGGATTTTGAAGGAGTGGGTGGAGGGAGGTGTGCAGTCAACGGTCGGTGGTCAGCATCGACTCTTCAGGATTGTTAAGCCTTTTAATATTATTAAAGGAAATTTTTATTATTAATATTACAATAGGAAATTCTCGGTTCTTGTGGAGAATATAATAATCCATTATAAGGGAAGTTGAAATGGCGTCCTCATCGAAGTGACAGTGGAATTACTAAAATTTAAAAAAAATAATAATAATATTTTTGAGTTTTGATTCAAAACTATTTATCTTTTCCGGAATTCGTTCATTACTAAACAAAACGACTCTACTTTTCCATTTTAAACGTCGCGCTGCTGTTACCTGAACTGTATTTACCATATATAACTCCCCCAGTTCAGCATTGTGGAACCTTCTAAATTTTCCAGTTTCTTCGTTTCTTCTTTCATTTTTCTTTCATATATCTACAAGATTTTTCTTACTTTCTTCTGGGTTTTACTGAAACATTTTTCAGTATATACTCCAAGTAGGGCTGGAAGAATGGAATATCCTGCACGTTACCAATCTTTTTTCACCCTTTTTTGGGATAAATTGTCTACACAGTACTTTATTTTCGAAAACTTCAAGGCATTATTCTTCTCTTATTGTATGCCACACAAAGAGAAATGTTTGTGCTATATTAGTCTTTTATTATATCCTAATTTTTATTATCTAGAACCGGAATTTCATCACATATTTCTAGTAATTTTCCCGTTAGTCTTCCTAATGACTTATTACATTCTAGTGATATGTTCAATAATTCCGCAGAAAGAGAATTTCTCTGTGCTAAAGCAAAACGCATCTCATACCTTACGGAGTTATAACTACCGATTTTGAAGGAGTGGGTGGAGGGAGGTGTGCAGTCAACGGTCGGTGGTCAGCATCGACTCTTCAGGATTGTTAAGCCTTTTAATATTATTAAAGGAAATTTTTATTATTAATATTACAATAGGAAATTCTCGGTTCTTGTGGAGAATATAATAATCCATTATAAGGGAAGTTGAAATGGCGTCCTCATCGAAGTGACAGTGGAATTACTAAAATTTAAAAAAAATAATAATAATATCATAATTATTTTTTTTTAGTTTTTGGTAATTCTGCTGTCAATAGAACAAACTATTTGGAATGGAGGGACTGTCTTAGCAGTTCCCAGTGCTTCAGAAAGGTCACAGCTGTCGACTTTATGAGATTCAAAACCCCTCCTATGGAGTCTTTTTTAATGAAGATAAGTACTTATTATTTAAAAAGTAAATCATTTAACTTAATGCTTTAAAATACAGAAAACAAATACGGCGCAGGGCCAATCTTGGGAATTTGGGTTTTAAAGAAGTGGAGTGGAAGGAGGTGAGTGATCAACGGACGGTGGTCAGCGTCGAACCTTGTTGGGTTTGTTAAGCCTTTTATTTATTTATTTAACTAGATTCGGTTTCTTTTATCAGCTTTCATATGAACATTTTTTTTGTAATAGAAATTTATTTTTATCCGAACTATCGATATCAAAAATCGACTGATGGCTATATATATATATATATATATATATATATATATATATATATATATATATATATATATATATATATATTATATATATATATATATATTCTGTTTAAAATAAAAGTCTTTAACAATAGGAAGAAAAAAAAACATGAATTTTTTTTTTTATAATTTAAAGAATGTAGAGTATATTATTATGATGATTAGAAGGGAAGGGAATGAGTGGAGAAGCATATTATCGCCCAATAAAAAAAAAAAAGTTTAATTCCAGCATGCTGTGAAGGATTATGGCGAAAGAGAGGCCCGGGGAAGGTTTTATGAAGATGTCAGTTTAATAAAAGGAGAAGGCCGGGAGAGCACTCGAGGGGCAAGTGGTTAGGAGGAGGCGCTGAGCCTTGGCATCCCCTTCCCCGCAGCTTGATTAAAATATAAATTAAGTTGTATATGTGACTGCTTAGTGTTACCATATCTCACCTCTCCTTATGTCGAGTAAGTAGTAAGTACTAGTGTCTACCAACTCTATCTCTTATCTTTCTTACCGACTTAACCAACCGGGCCAAAGTTTAATCAAGTCCGGAATGTCTATCTTATCTCCAGTTTATGGATACAGCAGAGATAAAACAGCAAAATTAGAAAAAAAAAATAATTAAGTTAAAATAATTATAAAACAACTGTTTCACGTTGAATAAATGCATGAATAAACACAACAAATGTCTGTCCAATCGGTATTTTTTTATTTAACACTCGCATGGCGATCGATAAAGATTGGAGGGTCTTTTTAGACTCAATATTATTATTAGCTGAAAACCGTAACAAACTTTAATTTTTCATTTGTTGAGTTTATCGATTTATTACCTGGTGAAGTTTAAGAACTTATATTTTCATTTCAATGCTTATACTTTATTTACATTTTATAAATTCATCATTTTAAATATATTCTAAAAATTCTATTTTCATTGTCTTATTTAACATATTTATTAGGTCCAAAAGTGATTTAGGTAAATTCTTTCTGTTCCTACTAATGTGATACGTTTTCTTAGAAAATATTTTGCAACTAAATCGACCCAAACGTTTTTGTCCACAAATTTCATAATTACAATTACGCATTTATTTAAAGTTTTAGAAGAAAATAATTTTACTTTAAAGAAAGAATACACCCCAAAATAAATTTTTGACAACAGGAAAATTAAAGAGTCATTGTTTGGGTCTAAAAAGACCCGCGACCGCTGTCCGAGTGTTAAAAAGGACACAAAGGAACAAAAGTGACTCTACAGGAGTCAATAAGTAAATATTGTGTACTACTTACTGATTGTGATCAGGAAAATTTTTGATACTGTAATTACTTTTAAAACACCATTTGCAACAAAATAGACGTTTTAAGGCATTATTAAGTAGAACAACTAAACCAACTCTTCATAATTGGTATTCTAATACCTGCTGAAGTAGTGCTTTAAAGGCACAATTAATTCGTATTCATTGATCAAGAAATCTTCTAATTGAGTTCATTAAGCGAACCATCGATATATGATCATACTATTTACTCATTTCTAACATTTTTAAAATGATCATTTGTTATCTAATGGCATGGAACTAAACTGTTCGAAAATGGATAGGGATAATATGCCAATTGAAAATTATAATGTTGTATAACCATACAAAACATGGTTACGAAATTTAGTTATTGCGCTATTTTGCTGCGTTAAATTTAGAATGTTGTGCGTTCCAATCAAGATGTTAGTTTGCTGTGGAAAAAAAAAAAAAAAAAATCCTAATGGTTCTTCCAAGAAGATTAAAACATGAGTATTTAAGACAGTTCTGCGACAGGTAACATTTGATGGGGTCGAAAACTGGTCACTCACTGGGCAGAGAGAAAGCATTTTAAGCAGGAAAGAAACTTTTGAGTTTGATATATAAACCTACTAAAGTTTTTTAGAGAACCAGAAGCAAACCAATTGATGAGTACAGAGCTTAAGACTTAGAGGTTACCAATCAAATTAGAATTAAATGGATGGTCCATGATCACAGAATGTAATCTTAAGGAATGACAAAAACTGTGTGGTCAATATTGCTGAAGAAAGAGAGCGAAGAAGAGAGAAAAGTCAAGATTGTATTGGAGAATCGAAAATGTGGTGGACCAGAAGATCGTTGGTGAAAGGTATCGGCTAAGAGAGGCCGGAGCAATTGTAGAAGTCCAACATGGACCAAAGAGCCATACTATCTAGTTCTATCATTTACTATTATTTTTTAAATTGTAGAAAAGTTTATTGCTTATCATTCACTTTTATAATTTAGAGAATAACAAGATTATTCCATACCGGCTGATACCATGATAACTTTCAAAATATCATAACCTAAGAAAAAAAAAAATTGTTCATAAAGATTTTTACAATATTCCAATCAAAAATCACTTTCGCAAGAATTCAAATCATATACATGAAATACAAAATAATTCAACCGGAGGATTAAGTGTAGCATGATTCTTCTTCAAAAAAAGCATGATTTTCCTAATACTTTGTAAGAATGTTGAAAATCATTGCAGATTCTTCATTCATAAATAATTGAATGGGTCCGCCGAAAAACACTCTAAGCGACAAACAAAAGTTAGAGTAATCAGTGAAAGAAAATCATAATCTAAATTTCTGTTAGTTTTGTAGGTTAGATTTTTTTTTCACCTTGTAATTTGTTATATTTACATGTATAATGGAGTATTATATCATACTATGACGTACTATTTATTATACGTTTAAAAAGCTTTAAAATCGCTAATTCGGAAATTTTATCGCTTAGAACGTTTTTCGGCGGACTCATTCAATTATAACAAAGCTAACATTAAGAATGTGCAAATATAGTGCTTAATATATTTATACTAATACTTAAAAACATAATATTGCAAGTAACTCCGATAGTTATAAGTTTAAAGAAAATAGCACTCCAACTAAGGCAGGGTCATCTACAGGTTACCACAGTTCAAGCCAGAATCAGAAAGTAGTGATTTATCACTACTCCTGCGTTAGGTATTGCATCATTAACTACAGCTAAGGAAAATGGACTTACCGATTAGATGATAGATAGCACTAGGAAAACGTTAACACTTACCTGAAACAAAAAAATAAAATAAAATTATTACAATGAAATAGAATTGTACAATTGCAAAGTTTATTTTTAAGGACAGAGTAAGAAAATTTAATCTAGAAAATTCAGGAAAGAAAAATAAATTAGGAGAATGAGGGAGGGAAAAAAATAAATAGGAAAAGCAGCAATTTGATGGTTTATAAAAAGGCGCTGTAAAAGGGAAAGTATTGAGAAGGGGGAGGTAATGTATGAACTTCTCCAAGCGATTAATAAACTCCCCCCCACCCTACCTAATGAAAAAGTCAGCTTTCCCTCTAATTAAGGACGGAGGAGGGGGGTCTTGTTCTAATTTATTTTTATTTTCCCGACCCCATCTAGCCCCAACTAGTTTTTCCGACCGTTTTCGACTTAACCCTAATTCAAAGCCGACTACTTGCCCCGGAAAAAAAACTTATCCTGTCTCCTCCGTGAGGGGCGGTGATGAAATTTAAAATTACTTTACCAACCCCACTCCTACCCCTTCTTTTACTACCTCACTTCAATTCATTTATTTCGAGTTATATAGAGAGGAGGGGGAATTAACTTCCTTAAGAAAATATAATGAACAACATTTTTTTTGTCTTTAAACGCAAATAAGGTAGTGGAGAGGGGAGATAATTAAAAACGAAGAACGTAGAAAAAGTTGTTCCAAGAAGAGGAGGAAATGTCGAAGATTTTTTTTATATAATAATAATAAAGCACTTTATTTATTTATTTATTCTGGGGCCTTAAGACCCTTAAGAATAAAAAATAATGTACAATAAAGGGCCTTCAGAGCCTTAAAATAAAATAACCTTAAATTGTAGTAAATATTACGAATCTTTTAAGCGTCTGCAAACATTGTTTTTTTCGTTTTTTTAATTCCCTCAAGCTTAAAGCTATTAACGAATTCTATCCTTCATGGCTTAAAGATGAATGAAAAATTAACTTCTTTCTGTGACTTACTGTCCCCTAAGAATAATAATAATGCACAATTACAGAAACAATTGCCTGGCCGTATGATTTACAAATTAAATGCTTTAGTAATTACAGCAAATAATTCCTTATAAAGTAGCGGGAATAAAGTATCTATCAAGTATAAAATATCTGTATGCATTCATATTATAAATTCATGAAAAACATAACAACAGTACTAAAAAATTGAAAAATGAATCATAAAATCAAACAATCTCATTTTAAGTATTACATTTTTTGATATTTTCTGAAGTTAATAAAATTACAGTATCAAACTTTAAAATTTAAGCGAGAGTGTACTTGTTACCAGGCTGGAATCAAGTGTTCCAGGTCATTGGGTGCGGGTGTGATCATTGGGTTTGATTAAGCATAAAGTTCGATAAAAAATAGTTTCTGTAATTATTTAAGAATATATAACAGACCAATTTTTCCTTTTGTTGGTAATTTTGTGGTACCCGGAAAAATCAGGTGATTTCGTATAATATAGCTAAAAATTAATTAAAAAACAATTCATATTACACAATCGAAACTTTGTAACGAGTTCTCTCTTTTTTAGAATTATATTTTTAAAGTTATGAAAATCAAGTCTAAAACTTTAAAATTAAATATTTCTCGGAGCTAAAAAATCACAACAGTCTTCAAACTGATTCAAAAATATTTGCTTAAGAAACGTAGCAATTTTAAATTCAGCAAGACCAAGTATGTAAATCCGTTCTAAATTTATTCAGAACTTGAACGGCGAAAGAAGTTCTACAGGGCCCTTGAATGAAGCCGACCTGAAAGGGCGTACAATAGGCAGATTTGGCGCTGAAAAGAAAGAAAAAAAAAAAAAAAAAAAAAAAAGCAGGGGTGGGTGCCTTAGAAATAAAGGGAACTGAAGCGCGTAAACAAGTGAACGGGACCCGGGGGATATGAACTTCTCAGGATTATGGAGATAAATCACCAAGATGGAGCGACTTTCTTTAGGAGCTTTATCACTTCGGTCTCAGCGGCGGTTAACTCTCATATATCCTCCCTTCTACGCTCCGCTGCTTCTGAATACCAGTTTATTTGTTCTAATAGGCCTATCGGTCATCAGGTGATTGCCACTAGTAATAACTAACTACTCGAGGCGTAACTTTATTTTTATTCGTAATAATGAAAGAAAATACAATAAAAATTATGATACAGTATGCCGAATCGTCTCCTAGGCCCAATCGAACCAAACCCAATCCGAATCAAAGGAAATCGAACTGACAATAGCAGAAAAGACGTGTCGTAAACCATTGCCCAACTTTAATAATTTTCTGTGTTATGATGAATTGGAGGGACGAAGAAACAAAAAGTTTTATTCAAATGTATCGCGATCAAAGTGTAAAGTTGGACTTAAACATTAGAAACTAGTTTTAGAACAAACTAATTCCAATAGAAGTGGCAATTAATTCATCAATCATAACTCTAACTGATTTTATTAATTTTGCTACTACAGTACCGTTACCCAAGGAAATGGAAGCTAAGCAACATGGCCAGCAGCAGGCAGGTTACACTCCTTTCTAAAGCTTAAATCCCTCTCAACGTTGTCTTACCGACTAAACTAGGCTTATAATTCTTAAATGTGGAGCCTTTATTGATGAGGATTTATATAGTTTTAGATATTGATTAAGTACAAGTTTGAGATTATACCTATAAAGACATTTTTAAAAACAGTTGATTTTACATGAACATTAATAACTTGATAATTGAGTCAAGCAAATTATATTACACTTAACAAATTGAATTCATGAAATCAGTATTATTCAAAGAACTGGCGAGAATATCTCAGAAAAAAACGCGGATATTTTCAAGTTTACAGAAAAGAAATATTGTACAACTATTGGCAATATTTTGTTTGATAGTTAGTTCGGCGCATACAAAGAGTTTGGTGTTTCCTTCTAACAAACCATAACCAACAACGGAATAGTTTAAAATGTCGCTATATATGATTATTCCTACCAAGGTACTTTTACATGTTTACAAAAACTATCAATGATGGTTATATATCCAAAAGCATTCAGGCTGATTTATATTGAAGAGGGCGACTGAAGTAAACAACCAACCCCTACTACCGCTTCCTTTTCCCGAAGTTTCGACAGGAAACAGGAGCATAGGCTAAGAATATGTGAAGAGCACAATATATCAAAAAGGTGACTTATTCCCTCCAAGAAGTGGATACAGGAGGCGGGAAAACAGGCAACAGGTCCCGAATACGTTACCAGTTCAGATTTATTCCAAGTGTGCTGGATCAGCGGAGCCATCGAAACACCGGCGGAAATCCCTATCCTGATCTCGAGCGATCCTAAGCTGCGACCGGATTCCAGGGGCTTTTGGGAGGGAAGTTCCGAGGGAGTTCAAGCATTTTCACAAACAGAGTTCTTAGACTAAAAACATTTGTCTGACAAATAAAAGTTTTAGCCGGATATTTTGACATAACTTAAGGCAACTGCAAACGGTTTAGGGAGTAAAAAACTACTTAAATAAATAGTTATTTTAATTTATTTATTTAGTTATTTTTGATTTGACTCTACTCTTCAGGGTCATTGGCAGTTCGTCTTCGGTTTCTTATCCCCTATATCCGTCCATAAAATCTGATAGCCTTCAGAAACTCCAACAATGACTTCACTGATTTTTCATCATCTTGTAGGATTTCTTTCAGTGTAAATGGAATTTTAAATCTCTCCCTTAGAGATGAAAACTGTGGACAATCTACTAATATGTGTTTTACTGTCCTGGGTTCCTGACAGTTTACGCAGGTAGGGGGCTCCAAACCGCGGAGAAGGTAGCCATGGTATAATTCACAGTGGCCGATTCTTAGGCGGCACTAAATTATTTTTACAATGTTATTTGTAGAAAGGAGTCATTTTAAATAAACTAAATATTTTATTTAATTAATTTTATCTAAGGTTTATTACCAATTTTTCAGCATATTTCATGAACAAATCCCATCATCAGGCTCTCGAATTAATCTTATCAGTTGATGTACACATGATGGTATATAAGGATCAATGCAGAAAAAAAAAGAGTCGAACCAATCGAACGGCTTACAAACAGGCTTTCCAAAATGTTTTTCGAACTAATAATACTTTTTTTTTTTTGACGATAATTGTTAATAATAAGTTATATTAAATTTCAAATCATAAACTAATTTAGTTTAGATATTAAAGACAATCATTAGTTCTCCTCGCCAAAAGGCAAAATTAAAAAGGTAGGACACTAATTCTAGGATAGCGCAAAGGATGGAAGGCGGAGTTTATCCCGCGGAACTAATTCCGAAGAGGTGCGATCGAACTGGAACGAGAGCAGTGAAAGGGGAAGAAAATGAAAAAGAAATAAGCCTCCAGGAGAGAAGATAAATAAGTGAAAGGGAGAACGGCCAATGAGGAAGCCGGACTTATCCCTTCCACCACCGCAAAATGAATTCGGCTAACCTTATTGGTTAATACAGAGACGTTTTCAAATCAAAACGTTAAAGCACTCCAGTAGGTGAGGAGAGGAAGAGGGGGGGAGGGTAGTGTCCTATGAGATCCAGGTTGATTTAAGATAGGATACAATCTCATCAATATGTACCCTACCACCGGATATTGGGATCGAATTTTTAAAAGAAACATGAGGGGAGTTTCCAATATAGCAAAGAATTTATCAAGCGAACGTAACGAATCGAGTAACGAATATCTTAAAAACAATGTAAAAATAAATACCAAAAGACGGGGAATCGTGGTGGCTGAGCGTGATGGATTGTCAAGCAGTTAAGCATTCTCATAATCTCCGAGGCGCAGTTCGAATTCCTAAGCGCGTTAAAATTGATTTCGCTGTGGAATCTCCACCTTCCTTATAATACTAGAAAAGGTTTTTAACCTGTAGGGTAACTCGTCCTTCTTGTCCTGATAAGAAAAGAATAAATAATGTCTTAAATCGAAGAATCCTGTAATTAAATATATTAATTAAGCAAACGATAACTAGTTTTATCGGAATAGAACATATGGTAAATAATAGATGCCAGTCATGCTTAATAAATCACAAAATAACAGATTTGGTTTAGATGCACCGGTATAACTATAGTTATAAAGGGGAACACATTTTCAGTCGTTACAGCCTTTTCCTTCTGGTACAAATTTAAAGATGATTCCACCGCCACAGTCGCACTTCTTTAATGAGTACGAGGAGGGAAATACAACACAAAGAGTATAGAGTATACACATCAATATTCCATGTCATATTCCTGCAACCAAATTGCTTGATTTTAAGAATTTGAACACTGATTCTGAGGCTACATGATTACCAAAACTATTGAATCGTGAAGTAAAAAATAGACATGGAAAAGATGGCTTGTTTTTATGATTACTGCTAAATTGGCATTTTAATTGAGCTTTTTTTGTAAAATTGTAGGAGTGGGTCCATCTCGTGTGTTCTTAGTCTCAGGAATATAACCCTCTAAGACAATTGCGGCTGGAGGTACGCCAAGGATTGACATGTTCCTTCACCATTCTTAGTTCGGTGGGCTCCGATACCGTCTTTAATTTCACTTCCCCATGGTATGCCCAAGCCTAGTAGAGTTATAATCATCTGTTTTCTACTGTTTGCGATAGAGCCTTTCTTGTTTAGGTAGTATAGAGTAATCAACAGTCTCCATAAAGCCTCAACTTAAAGGAGCATCGACGTATATTTTGAACTACCTACGAACGATTTAGTATCTCAATATAATTAGATTCTAATAATATAATAATAATGTACCAAACATTCTCTTTTATAGCTTCCTTCAGCACATTAAACGTTGATATGATATTGCGCAAGAAAATGTCATGACTGATAATATTGATAATTTTGCGGACGTTGGGTATAAATACTCGAATCGGAGACAAGGCTAGATTTCGGGCACCAGGAAGCAGATGATTTGCTCAACTTGAGGAGTACCAAGAGGTAACTGTAAGGGCACAGTGAACTGTAAGGGCTGGAGGGCTGGAAAGGGCAGGGCGTGGGCGTGGCGGACTATTTTCCCTCTCCAGGCCATCCCCAACTAGTTAGGAGGAAAACGTCGCAATTTCCGACCGGATTGGTTAATGCAGGGGCTACCCTTCTTTTTATGTAAAATTTTCCTTTCCCCGGGGCCAAATTGAAAGGTAAATTGGATCTATGCCTCGCCAGAAACACCTTCTCTACCCGCCAGCGGCAGTTTAGTTTAATACACTTTTCTTTTTTTTTTACAGTTTTCGTAGAATCCAACGTATAGAAACAAGTTTTAACTAACAAGGGACAACTTTGAAACGGTTTAAACCAACAAATTGCTAAAACGAAAAATAACCAACCATAAAACCACTTATGAGTTGCAATTGCACACATACAGAAACTATCTCAGTATACTGCGGGAATATACTAATTTTATTTAAAAACTATTTTTTTGATATTTTCAACTGTAAACATTATATACAACAAGTAGATTTGAGGAAAATTATCACAATGACATGTCAAGAACTATCTACTTGTAGCACTTCAATAAAATTTCTACATTAGAAAGATCTCTCGGATATCTTATTTTCAGACGCCTCGGCGAGAATTGCGTGTGAGGCAAGTTAGGAGACTAGTGGATTCGAGTGGGTATGGAGTTTACTATGAAAGGATAGGTATCTGGTTTGGCCCAAATCAGTAACATATCGAACATTAGTCTTTCTATATTGAACATAGAAGATAGTTTTTATAGATAAGTTTTTTTGCGACATAGTAAGGAATATTGTGGATTTTAAGGATTGGATACGAGAAGAATTGGAAGGTTTAATGTAGCCCCTAAGGTCAACCGTAAGTGCAAATAGGACTGATTACTGTCATGTGAACGAGTCTTTTGTAATGTATAGGGAGCTTTGAACGTTTGTTTAGTATATATTGGAGTAGAAAGGACGAAGAGCAGTATCTCGTCTATTAAGTCTAGTATGTGTACCTAGAATTTAACTTGATATTCAGGGAATGAATTATTTGCTATTTCTATCGTTTTTTTTTTAGAAAAAAAGTTTCGAATGTTATACATTCATCATCATGAATGAAGTCCAAATACACAATAAAATTCAAAACAGCACAGCTGATAACAATAAAAAATAAATTGCAACCCCAAAATAAAAGGAAAAAGAAATAACTGAATAAAAACATAATCTTTAATTATTAATTAATTATTATTAATTATTTCGATTTTAATTAATTAAAAAAATAATAAAGTAAATATTCTAAGATACATTCCACGAATTAACCAAAATTAAATGAGTAAGGAAGAAACCAACCCTGTGAGAGCCATCACCTTACCCCAAGGGACAGGTGGTTAACCGTATCAAGGTATGAAGGGCCTAAGTGGGGGAGGGGAGGAAGTATCTCCCGAAGGATAAACGGCCCTTGTTGCCCTTATTAGGTCTACGTAATGACATAAGGATAAAGGAAAATTAACTGCCAGCATTAATTTTTTTAATTATCAATGGATGTTCAAGTAAAAATAAAACGATAAGTTAAAAAACAATGGGATATAACTAAACAAAAACATACTAATTCATATATCAGAAAAATTAAATTAACAAAAAAAAAAATGAATAAAGAAAAAATAAGAACCTATCGAAACTTTTCTAAAACATAACCTAAACTGAAAAAAAAAAAAAAATTAATATCGTACATAATAAAATAAGAATATACGAAAAAAATTAGCTGGATTTAATATTTTAGACACATAGTCCACTCAAATGGTGTTTACAGCAAGAACATTTTGGGACTTTTTTGATTTCTTCGATTTTAAATGTTTTTTGGGCTGCTGAATCAGAATCTGAGAATTGTTGAACATTTGTGATGCAACATTGAAGAAAATGCAAAGAAAAAAAATACTAAACTTCATTTTAATTTTGCTTAAAACTCGGAAACAATCAACTTTTTGTAAATGAGCTCCATTTAAAAAATAAAAGTACATACATTTTCCTACCATTTTCACTATTTAGGTTTTTTCTCCGACAAAGAATTATGGCTCAATATTCCAGTCAAAATACGCACGAATTTTAAACTTTTTCAAAAAGTTAGTTGTTTTTTTTCATGATAAAAATTGTATGACAACAAACGGCTGATCCAATCAAAAAACCATACATAACAAAAGTTGTATTTAAAAAAAAAAAGTAAGCTTTTTGGCTTATTTCTCGCTAAACCACCGAAACTGCTTGTTCGATACAAAATTTTATTTTTTTATCTCAAAGCTGGTTAAACCAAATTTTATATATAAAATCTAATATTAAATTTAAACAGCCAAGCAAAATAAAATTTTGGATCGAACAAGCAGTTTCGGAGTTAAAGCGAGAACTGTGCCCAAAAACCTTGTATTTCACAACGGTACGGGGTTCTCACGTGGGCAATTTACGGGATTTAATCTATATTTCATTAATAGAATCTGCTAGCAAATTTAAACAGCTTTGAGATGGAAAAAAGACATTTCGAATCAAACTAGTCGTTTCGGATTTATAGTCAAAGAAGTACCAACCAACGTGTTTTTGCAGAGAAATGCGACTTAACCGCAACTTAGCCAATCTTTGGAACGCGTGTGGGGGTCAAACCGCTAAACAGATTTTAATGTTATATGAGCTCAATCGCCGCAGAATATAATGTTATTAATAAAGGAAATTTTTTTTTTTTACACGAATTCGTTTTCGAGATAAAAGCAAAAAAGTGCCAACATTTTGAGGTTTTTTAATCAACCAACATTTTTTTTAATTGACATATCTGAGAGTAGGAATGAGCAAATTTTGTTTGTAAAATCTCAGCAAATTTTGTTTTTTGGTTTTTTTTTTTTTTTTTTTAATCGGGTTAGCCGTTTTTGTGTTTAGACTCTTAAACATGATCAAAAGTAGCTTTTTGGGAAAGTTGAAAATTAGAACGTAATTTTATTGGAATATTGAGGCATAATAATTTGTCGGAGAAAAAATCTAAACAGTGAAATTTGTAGGAAATTTTATGTACTTTCATTTTGTAACAAGAGGCCATTTACTAAATTTTGTTATCAAACATCAGATTCGGATTCAGCACCCCAAAAAACAAATAAAACGGAAGAAATCAAAACTACCCCAAAACGTTCCTGCTAAAAACACAATTTGACTAGACTAACAGTGAGATCTACTGTGGTTTAAGAGGCAATAGTATAAATTCCATGGAAGCGTTGACTAGAGACCGGGATGCATGGCGGACGCGGACCGAGGCACTTCCACACAGAAAGGCACTAAGAAGAAACAAGAAGAGATCTACTTATTTAGAAGCCCAATAGTTGAGTCCACAATAGACCACAATCGCTAGAAATGGCAGTAGCGCGTTAGATTTCTTGACCCCTAGTGGTCAACTCCAGTTGAGAAGCGAGTGAAATGTTGTGTAGTGATGAAGCAGCAGTGTGAATTTTAAAGTTAGATAAATAGTAGTTCTAATCTGTTTTTTTTTTTTTTTGTTATTTTAAAATTGTTTTGTATGCGCGCCATTCTTTTTCTTTCTTGATAAAGCAGTTTTAGAATCTTTGCTGTAACAGTATCAATAAAATTCTAGTACACGATAACCGAGCCAATACAAACATGAGGAAGAACAGACAGAGACAAAGCTAGGGAGTAGAGGAGGAACGGTAAATGTTTATATTGAAAGGAGGGGGTGTCGCTAATGCTCTATCTCCGGCGGTAATTGAAAGGGGCTGCTCCCCCTCCCCCCTTCGTTTTCGGCCCTCCGCCCCACAACGGCACTAATTACAGCACTACACCGCGCTCAGGTCCTAATAGTTTGCCTTAGTGTCCTCTACATTGTTGTGTCTTCGTCTGGATAACCCTCTGGCCATTACACTAATACGGTAAGCCCATGGAAGCAGACATGTAGACATTAAATCGTTTCCCAACTTGAAAGCGAAATTCGAAATCAGAGGTAACATAGCAGACTAAAACATCCAAAAGCTCCAATTTTCTGTTGTGCATGACAGTATAAGAGTAGGGTTGAAATAAATTTGCAATTTCAAATAATTCAGTCATTCTAATACCAGCGATGAAAAACAAACCGACGCTTCATGTATACTTTATTCTACCACATTTCCTCGGTAAAAAACAACAATAAGAGAGGAGTGGTTATTGAAAAAACACTATTTAAATATCAAAAAAAAAAAAAAAAAAAAAAAGTAATAAGTCAAAAAGCAAAGCAATGAATGTTGTTTCAAGAACTTTTGCCAAAAATTCTGAAAAGGGTCAGTCATGGTAAATTTAACTAGTCATGGCAGTGTTAGTGTTAACGGAGGATAAATCACAGTTAGAACCTACATCATCTGCTCATCATTCATAGGGAAAATTTTTTATTCTAAGCTATAAATTATTTTAAAATTGTTGCAAACCGAATGTAAAATTTCAGTAAGGTACTTGTAGTTATTCACGAAAATATTTTAATTTATTCAGGTACACGATGGAGATGAGTAGAATCTGATGAATTCATTGATTTAACCTCCCCGGCGTTGACTAGGGTCATGAATGACCTGTCCAGCACCTGGAAATCAAATACACATAAACCGTCTAATTTTATGGCCGCTGTCCTCCGTGGACCCCCAAGATAAGAACTTCATTATTCTACTTCCTTGGCTCCACGATTTGGGAGACTTTCTAGGCCGTAAATTCGAATATCCCAGATGAACTTTATGAGGCCGAAACTGGCCAAGATTCAAGAGAGGTAAGTCTAGGTGAGAGCTAAAGAGATTAGCGGAGGGAGCGACAGTAAGATAAGGTGGGCACTAAGTGGAAGTGAACGGTGTATTATGGGACCGTTGGAGGATTGGAGGAGTTGGATGGTCATTGCATGGGGGAGCAGTTAGGATTAGGAGGAGTCCTTGCAGCCAACTTTATGCAATCCGCTCCTTGGCTGCGGGGAGGGGGGGGGGTGGATCCCCGAAATCCCCCTCCAATGGCTTCCATTCCGGACAATTATCCCATCAGCTTCCTCAGCCCCATCATTCCCGCAAGCCCTCCGGCCCTGCCCTGATTAGCGCCGAGGGTAATCTCGCCGTCTTTCGGGAAGACCTCCTTATCCGAAATCTACCAGCTCTCTATTTATTTAAATAATTCGTAATCTCCCAGATCACCTCCAAGCTCTAGGGTTTCGAAAGCGAAGTACTTAGCGATATGAAAGAGGGAAAGTAAAAAAAGGTCTCTTCAATTCTAATTAGCCAACTGCTGAATTTCGCTTTTTGATATGCATTTATTAACTTACCAAGGCAATTGTATTTCCGCTGACTGTAAAATTGTTTCCAAATAAAATTTCATTGCTTTATCAAGGCTGCGAGCAACATTTCTAAGCTTTACCAAAATACGTTGAGTTTGAATAAACTTATTAATTCGGAGTTGGATAACAGATGTCCTTAGCGAACTATGTCAGTAGATTTAAGTTCGCAGGGTCAGATCACTAGGGGTGTTGGCACCCTCATTCCCTTTCATGCATATCTCTCACCACATCACATTCACAGATTGCATTTCCTTTTCTACAGGAAAAAAATATAACAATTAATTTCAATCTCCGCTTTGACATATTTTAAGCATATATCTGCCACCCAAGTAAATACGTGGTTAAGTCAATTTTTTGGCAAAACGAGTTAAATAACTAAAAGAAACGTGGAGGGGTTTTCTTCATGCTGAATAAGTTTTTAGGCACGATGTTTATTATAAAACATAGTTATTTTAAATTACAAACCTACTTATACACTAATTCACTATGAAAAAAACAGTTTATTTTTAGTCACTTAACTCATTTTAGTTATAATTCGACTTAACTAGTTATTGGGATGACAGAATAAGCCATAAAAACCACCAAGTTGTATAACGCTAAATATCATCTTTACGCTACGACTTTTTTTGTCATTTGAAAATAAAACTACAACTGATACCGAATCGGTGAAATGTCCGCTCAGTGACAAACTAACACATCAAAGTAAGATTACAAAAAAACCTCTAATGATTCACATTATTAAAATACTTTTTCCATTAACTAATTAAATTAATAAATATGCTAAATTAAGACAGGAGATGGTTAAAAGAGTTAGGAAAAATTAGTTTCCCTAAATATGTGGCAACGAGTTTCATAGGCTCAATCGCCTTTAATCATGATTAAATTTTTCAGTTAATTTTTCAGTCATATAATCACTAGTTCGCTTAAAAAATATATATATATATACTTATATATACTTAAAAAATATATATATATAAAGATTCGCGCGCTTAGTACCTCTGTATAATAATGTCATCATTGCTGGTGACTTTAATACTAACCTCCTCTCAGATTCTTCTGATAAAATGTATCTTATGGACTTGGTGTATTCTCTACATCTTTTTGCAGTACCTTTCCAACCCACCCATCACACCCAGTTCACAGATACGTTAATTGACCTTATGATTGTAGATTCTCAGAAAAACCTATTATATCCTTCTCTCAAAATCCAGTACCTTTCCTCTCATGCCACGATCTCATCCAAATCTCCTATGACATATCTGTTCCTATCCTTATTCCTAAGAAAATATCTTGGAGAAATCTTGACCATATAACCCCAGATAGAATAGAATCCTTACTTGACGCACTATCCAATTCCTTGGAATCCATATATTCTTCCCCCTCAATTGACGAAATGGTGGAATGCCTAACATCGAATCTTTAATATACTGTCCTTAATCATCTTGCCCCTCTCAAAACCTCAATTATCCGACGACTACCAGCTCCATGGATTAACCCTGACATTAGAAATCTGATGAAGCGAAGAGATGCTGCCAGGAGACGTTTTAGGCGTACTAGACATTCAGATGATTATTCATCGTTTAAGCTTCTTAGAAACCTCACCCAGACCTCTTTACGCCGTGCTAAAGCACAGTATTTTCAAAATATCCTATCCCAAGCGCCTGACCCTAAATCTAAATGGAAAATTTTGAGAAAATTTGCAGTACCCAGTTCCACATCTGATAACAATTATCCATTCACTCCAGATGAACTTAATTCCTACTTTGCTGACCCCCACCCTAATGAACTCCCTGTAAGCACCTTATCCTATTCTATTCCTCAAACCCCTTTTAATTCTAATAACTTTTATTTTCTTAATATTTCCCCTAATGACCTAATTGATTCAGTTTTTAAATCTCGTACCAATGACCATGGTTTGGATCAAATACCTTTAAAAATAATCAAACTCTGCCTTCCTGTTATCTTACCTGCCCTGCTCCACATATATAATTTCTGAAAGATTTATTGATAATAAAATGAGGTGATTCATTCTAGGAAATTTCTTCCTTCTAATGATGAATATTTATTTTTATATTGTGCATGTGTTAATATCACTTGTTTTTCTTTTAGAGGGACCGAAAAATTAGATAAAAGAATCTATTATCATTCAAGAAAACGGGAAATGTAAGCGTTAAAGATCAGGATTAACAAATTCTGAGGTTTTTTAATTTTAAAAAATTATCCCATAATACGCTAATTTTTACCAAGATGAAGCAGTAATCATTTATATTGCTTTATGAAAATTATGTTTTAATATATATTAGGAAGAACAAAAATTCGAACAAATTCTAAATTCTAATCATCCAGTGCCATCTTGAATCATGGGTTCACAATTCCATAATGTATGGTATATTCCTCTTGTTTTAGTCCATTATTAGTTTTCTGAATTTAACAGTTTAAAAGATCCTTTATGAAGACAGCCAGATGGAAGAAAAACCAAAAGTTCTTCTATAATTTATCTTCTAAGTTATAAAAACCGAAAATTCTTTTTTACTTTTTTTTTTTGTTTTTAATTTAACTCCGCAAGGCGGCATCGTTAAAAGCGAGGACACGAAATGTTTGATATTCTTGACAGCTGGACCGCTCGCATGGAAACCAGATGGGACACAGTTCCCACCGCCGACCTCTCACGTGGGGTGATAATGTTCTTGAATCCGAACAACGGTCGTAAATAGAGGATTAACAACCTGAGTGGCGAAGTACAATGAATCATAACTTAATGTGCTGTCTCCAGGGCTTTCTTTTATTGAAACAATACCCTGGAGCCCTTGCCTAAAATCTTATTTTAAAATTATTTATATTCTAAAAAATGACCATTGCCAAATTTTAACTAACATACAAAGATCGATTAGAAAATAATTTCGAAAAAAACAAAAATAAAATAAAAACATGGACATCCAAAAAAGACTTAAAAGGAAAGCCAAAACAGATACAGCGTTTCTGCACCTCCTCTAAAAAACCT
This sequence comes from Euschistus heros, assembly GCA_003667255.2. Classification (NCBI taxonomy): domain Eukaryota; kingdom Metazoa; phylum Arthropoda; class Insecta; order Hemiptera; family Pentatomidae; genus Euschistus; species Euschistus heros. Next base: position 157,850 of record RCWM02000372.1, on the reverse strand, counting down.
GTTACACCTTGTTTATGTAATACATTTCTATAAAATTCACTAATTGCTACAGAACTATGGCAGCTATGAATAAGATTAAGTAAAAAAAACAACTTTTAACTCTCCTTTTATGCCATATTAAGCAACCTTGTGCAGACAATATTTTCTTGATTCTGTCTAAAACTGAACAATTTTTAAATGATCCCATCTAGTCATTGAATTTCTTTTATTTAAAGGGCTTTATTGCATGAGCAAGCATACGAATCGCATAAACATACCGTAGCTATAGTGGTAAAGTTCGACAAGTCCATTTCTGTTTATTGTGTTTTCATGGATTTATTAGTCAGTTACGATGAGGAGAGTTATGTAAACAAAATGGTAAGCACTAATTACGCAGAGAAAGGTTTAGGAAATGTGAAATATCGAATTTAGTACTCCAAATTATTATTGTACTAGTATTTTTGTTTTACGAATTCGGACAGACCTTAGTTTAATAACAAATTAATTATTAAAACTAATTATAATAACATTTCAGTAATATTTCCTGGTTGGTTTACAGTAGGAGGAAAAGAGCCCCGTATGGGAGAGCTGAGAAGAGGTAATTCAATCTTCCGACCCCCCCCCCTAAATATTTACGTTGCCGAGGATCAGTCAAGTCCGGGCAGGCAGCTCTTCGCCGATGGATATGATACGTCCAGTCTCCGTACACAAACTAACTTATAGATTGATTTTCTTAGTCTAGGATCCTCCAAAGATGAAAATAACAATGCCAACAACAGCTCAAGTATTAATTATGGAAAAAAAATGATTATTTATTTATTTATTAATCATCACAACTACAATATATAGATCAAGTAAATTTATTGCCAAGAGGAATCTAATTTCTTGTATTATACTTTAACATTAACACTATCTACACTTCGCATTGCTTAAGTTTTGAATTATTGTTATCAGGAATGAAGAATAATGACGATAAAAGCCTGACATTAGAGGCTACACTTTGAATAGACTAAATACTTGAGATGTGTAGGTACCAAAATGATTCAGGCTTCGATACCGCTACCAATACTAAAAAAATATAATCTTGATACAAATATCTCGGTTTAAAAATACATTATATCACATACTGTACATATTTAAGAAGAGCCTACTTTCAACGAGGTTGATTTTCGTTACAAAAATTCTTGTCACGGAGACTTGTTCATTTTCACACATTTAATTATCAAATTTAAGGTTTTGAAAAATGTGTTTTCTTTTTTCTGTTTGTTTTGAATCGACAAGAACTAGTAATAATTCTATTTCAGCAAAATGCTTTCGTAAATCCGCCAACTGGGTTCACTCAATCACCAGATTTGTTGATAAAACACAAATATTTCTAATAATGTTTTTTATAGAGTTTATAAAAATATAGCTCTCAAATTATCAACTTACTTATTAACAGAAACTTGATTTAGTTTTATAGGAACATTCGTCTTTAACTAATTAATTAGGTTTAATAATGTATTGTGTATTAAGGTTCAAAAACGAGTATGAACAAAAAAATTATCTGAGAAGTAATAATTATTCTGAGATAGCAAAAAATCACTAAAAATAATAAAAATGTTGCTTATGTCTGAATACACTTCATCAGTGCTTCGGTTTCGGCAGCCTTAATAATTCAGTTTCTAATTGTAAATTCTTCTACTTTTTCCAATAGAGATTATATATTCCTAACAATATGATGTTTGACTTAAATAAACAAACCTTCAACTTTCAAAATAATTGTTTTTAATATTATAACAAGCATCGTTGATCCAGTGTACGAAAAACTGCTCTTTTGTTAAAGACAAAAAATATCTTTTTTTTTTAGTTTCTTAATTCTATTTCTTGGCGCGGGCTGTGGAATAAATTATAAACCTAATTTTATACCCCTTTAAGATAAAATAACCAATTTGAAGTAAGTCCATTTCTGCTATCGTTATTCGTTAATGATGATGCAACGACAATATATTTTAAATCAATAAAAAAAAAAAAAATTCTTTTCAGTTTTACCTCAAAGGTTAATTAGCGATTCAAGGTGAGAAAAACGTGATAGATTATAGACAAAAATTAATTAATTTATAAAAACAACTCAGTGTTGCTGGGAAAGAACCTCACTTCTACATAGAGAAAGACTGGTTTTATTTTAATAGATCGAACGTCGATCTTGAGTTCACTAGGAACGGTATGAATATAATATTGTATTTGTTTAAATATAATAAGAAGCTGAAAACATAGACGCTGACTGGAAGGCCTGAAAACTACAGACAGAGAGAGGAGAGGCTGGAGATGGCAATCCTACTAATGGAGTATAGGTGTCTCAGGGGCGTGGTTCTCTTATCTGTCTTTGGCACGCAGCCCTTATATCTAATATCTAGTACCTAGTATCTAGTATCTTAGGCTCTCCAGTCTCTAGCATCTTTTATTTATTACAAAAGCTCTGTATTTAATATATTTTTATATCATAAGAGGTCCTTTCATAGATTATTATTATGAAAAGCCATTAATCTAAAGTTTCTATAGATAAAATTTGCTAAAAAATAGTCAAAGTTTGGCCAACTTCAGATATTTCCACAACAATAGCTGTATTTGTATCCTCAGCTTTTTTTAACAAAGTATAATCAAATATATTAGAAAGAATAATAAGCATCTCAATCGAAGGCTTCTATGGTAAAGCGCAGTCCAAAAAGGCCGATTATTAAGGAATTCGGGTGACATCGAAGATATCCGGGGCGCTTCGTTTATAGCTTTATAGTCGTCTGTACATGTAGCAAAAGGTTTTTGTTTATCTTATACATTTTCTTCTGTTTATCGCAAAGGGTAACGTAGTTTTAAAAAAAAAAAAATTAAGAAAAAGTCTGCAATACAAAAAAAAATCATACATGTAATCGTAAATAAGAACCTATATAAATTGTTAAAACAGCAGTTTACTTTTCGCGTCCCTACCTTTATATTATATTTTCATTTCAGGAATTAGTATTTTTACTAACATAAAGTTGTAGAATTAAACCAAATCTAAGATTAAAAAAAAAAAAATTAAAGTCGGTTACGTTTTTTTGTTCAGTACTGTAGAAGTTATTGAATTTATTTTTTTGTTATTATCATAATCTTTTTTAAAGTTCGAGTTCGATATTTAATATTTAATTCCTGGATTAAATAACATAATGTAAAGATGAATCTAAAATAAAAATTATTATCAATGAAGACCATTTTTTCAACGTATTTTTAATAAATAATGCTTTTATAAACATATAATTTAAAACTAAGATATTCCAATCATATTACTATATTTCTAGGCCAAGCGAACCCTTAAACATCATATAAAAAACAAATAATAATAAAATACTTAGCGAACCCGATGGCTCGAGGCCGACACCAAACAATCTCTGACCATACACCGTAACCTACATACTACCCACCATATCAAAACCCAAATCCCCCAAGATCATAACCCAATATACAATATAACCTTCATGGAAGTAAAAAAATTCAAATTTTAAATTTCAATTATGAAAATAGAATTTGAGTTGTACCAAGCAGTAGAATGATCAAATCCTTATACATCCTTAGTACTACTAGATTTTTTTTCTTTATCTGTTGTAAAGGTTCAAAATTTTGAAACATTGTCTCAGAAAATTGCTTGTTATCTGAGAATCATCCACATACGTTATATAACGGTTCAAGTTACGGCCTATGTAGTTCTCTTTTAATAATTGTTTATTTTCAGGTATTATCCAATTTCCGTGCACTTCAGTAGTATTTTATTCTCTCTCTTTTGTTTGTTATCATTGTTCGACTGAAATTAATTTTAACCAGCGTTCACCTGAGATGGAAATTTTTTTCGACAGTAAAAATTCCCCAACCCAACATCGAGTTAACTGTTTACTGTTTACATATTGAAAACTGCAACTAAAAACACTCTGAGGATGAAAGTAAATTCCGAAAGGCATTATAAATTGTTTTAAAAAAATTTAATCACCTCTGCCTAAAATTGACGACTTATATAATATGACTTATAGAAAAATGATTAAGAGGAAGACAAACTTCAGGGAAAACGGTGTGACAATAATAAAACTTTAATAAATTATATAAAAATACCACCCTTGATCTCAACTTACGTCAGAAATAGACGACACCTAGATATAGAGTCCTAAATATAGCGCCAGTTCTAAAAATATTATGATACAGGTATTTATACTACAATGCCGGGGAGGAAGTTTGACGTCAAATGTCTGTTACGTAAGGCTCGGCGGATAAAGGGAGGAAGCGCCCACACAAGTAAAACAAAAAACATTTAAAATTTCATATTTTACTAAAAAATTAATATTAAAAATAAAATTCTCTTATGTACTTTAATATAATTTCTAATATCTTAAATATAATTAGAAAACTCCATAAATAAAAATAATTCACAAAAGAAACAAGTAATTGTGTTTGTTTATAAATTAATTGTGTTAATTTAAAAAAAAAAAAAAAAAAAAAAAAAAAAAAAAAAAAAAAAAAAAAAAAAAAAAAAAAAAAAAAAAAAAAAAAAAAAAAAAAAAAAAGATGTTTTTTTTTTTAGTAATTATGGAAAATTTACAACTTTATGAAACAAAACAAAAAATGTTTGTTTTTTAGTTAATCATGGAAAATTTACAACTTTATGAAACAAAACAAAAATACAACTAATAAATGTATAAAGACATGTCCATTGCTTGTAAAGCAAACCACCTATTGTTAGCACTTCAATAACAGTTCTAAATTAGAAGGTCCCGGGCCATTTTCTTTTCAGACACCTCGGAGGGTTATAGGGAATAGAATGGAATCAAATAATTTTCTAAAACATATTATATCAAGATTAAAGCATCTTATAATGAATGATAAAGGAAATCATAAAAATAGTATAGTTGACTGTTAAGAAATAAGAATTAGAGTTCCAACGTTTCTACTAAAAGTTTTAGTTTATATGCAAGTTTTTGTTATATTTTCGCCACATCTAGGTTTTGTTTGTTAACTTTGGACGAAGAATTCCTGCAAGGCAGGCTGAAACGTTGGTAATCCATAAAACGTTTTTTTTCTTTAACTGTTTTTTTTTTCCTGACTGCATCCAAGATCATCTTCTAATGTTACATGTTATAACTGTACAGATTAGCTACATATAATAAAAAAGCCGCATTTCATTTTCGGTACTTCAAAATCATCTAGACAAGTTTCGCTGATTTTAATTTAACACGAACTTTAAGAAGCTCGGAAACGTGACAACCTTATTGTATATCCGATTCTGACATCCTGAATTTAGAGTTTCACTAAATCTTAATTTTTCACATTCAATCTTTCCAATCTAACTCCCTTACTTACGAAATAGAGAGTAAAGGAACTGACTTGATTAGGGGAACCCTAGGCTAAAAGTATACATTGTGTATATAGTATGTTTAATTTTTTTTCCTTTTCTTTTGCACCTATTGCATGAATTGATTCATAACCACGCACATTACTCATTGCCTATAAGTAATATTTTCTATTTAAAAAATAATAATAATAATAAACTAAAATGCTCCTCATCATGTCACATCACATCCAAGAGACCTTCACAAGATTTGTGTAGCATGTTAAGTCCGAAGTAGTACCTTCCATTATAAGCTCCACAGACAAACAGATTTTTTTTTTTTTGTTTGTTCCTTCACAATGGCAACACGTAGCCTATAGATAGGAACCTTTAACCTAAGACAGAACTCACTATTATATTGACACAATGTATAAAAAACAAGAAGATGTAGGGAATGAGACAGGAGACAGACAGTGTTGATTCGTAGCGTCTAGACAGATAGGGCCCGCTCTCCTGTCAATTAAGCTCCCTCACCATCCTCGATCGATTCTTCCACTTCTCTCCCTAGTCTCTTCCTTCCAACCTCCTCTGACTTCGTGTAAACCGGCTAAGAGGACAAGTATAGAAGATCAACATGAATCAATACTTAATATAACTCCAGCTATTTCTAGGGAATCGATAGTAACAACGTAGATAAAAAAATATAAGGGTAATAATCAATACTTTTCATCATAATAAGTAGAATAGTTTCGAATCTCTAATCGAATGATCTTTCACACAACCAAGATCTTATTAATAATATCTAAAGAACTAACATCATAGTTGCCGATAAAATAAACTCAACATATAAATATATAAAACTCCATCCTATATGTTCCTACATCTCAATTTTATCAACCAAACTCAAGAAAATCAGGACTAACAGAATCTCCTGCACCATACGCATCAAATATCCGCCGTGGTATATAAGAAGTTAAACATGACGATAACACATCGATTTCTGTCATACGATGATCTATTCATTTTTATGATCTCTCGTAAAATCATCCTTCGTCTGAATGTATTTTCAAAAATTTAAAACTCTTTTCTTTCCTTAACCTAAAGACACATAGATATCTCATTACTAAATCACATTAGAAATTAGGAATTAGAAACCATTACTCTTTCTTTTAATAAGGTATTTAAAAACCTGTTTAGAATTTCAAAAACTCATCATCAATTCTAAAAACATAAATAATATTTCAAAACATAAGCACTTTGCTACATAGATTAGATACATCAAAATTTTTAAAAAAATAAGGCAAAAAATCAAACGTATCTAACATAAAAAAAATTAATATTAATATATATATATATATATATATATATATATATATATATATATATATATATATATATATATATATATATATATATATATATAATTGATGTAGCAAACTGATGTTTTGATTTGTTCAATTCAATGTTTTTTAAATATATTTTTTGAAACCAGCCTTAAATTATAAAATTCCAAGAGCAGTGGCAAATAATTCATTAAACCTAATTGTACTGTTCCTTGTACAAGTAATCTTTCTTTTATTTTGGTTTGAATTTAATTTAATTCTTAATTCGATTATTGCTTTGACTTAGCAATGTGCTAGAAATAGACACAACTATGTATATCTCTTTGCATAAAAAACATGTTTTTAAAATAATTTGGAATTGGCTGTTGCCTTTACCTTAAACTTGAAGCTCTTACATTGTTTGTTTTTTTTTGCCTTTGCCATGATTTAACGATTTCATGTTTTAAAAAAAAAAAATTCTATTTCACATGAACAATGTATTAGTAATTACAGCAAAAGAAAAATGACGTTGATATATCAGTAAAACCCGAAGTTATAAGGCATGAATGTTTGGTTTTGGCTATTTTTTCAAAAAAATTCATTAATAAAAACCGTAAGACTTTGTATACAGGTAAGTGACCTTAAATAGGTTCAAAATGAACCTCCCTACCCTCTATAGGGTAACTCTTCGGTCAATGATCTTCCGAACGCCCTCTATACAGGGTGTCCCGAATTAAAATGGCAAAACTTCAGGAACTTATAGGGGACCGAAAAACTAAGACAAAAAGTCCTTTGATCGTTTTTGCTTAGTTTTAGAGAAAATCGCAAAAAAAGAAACAAAACAAGTTTTCATTTTTATACTTATTTATTTACATTTATATTTATGTTATGTTCTTTTTAATGTAAATATTGCTCAAAATGTTGTCCTCTTGCACCAATGCAAGCATTACATCTAGCACTCACTTGATAAATTGCAGCTTAACATTGTTCTGATGATATTTGGTGCACTGCATCTATGATTCGGTCTCTTAATTGCTCTCTTGAGTTGATTGACACCAAACAAACTTTCAGCTTCAAGGTTCCCCATACGAAGAAATCCATGAGTGTCATATCAGGAGATCTGGGTGGCCAAGGTATTACTCCTCCACGTCCAATCCATCGTTGTGGATAATTTATATCCAGCCAAGCTCGAGTAACTCTGCTATAATGAGCTGGACATCCATCGAGTTGGAACCACATTTCAATCCGCTGCTGTAAGGGAATGTCATCTAAATAATTAGAAAAATCGTTCTCCAAAAAATGTGTAAATGTGATACCATTCAATCTTCCAGGTAAAAAATATGGTCCCACCAGTAATCCGTTCCAAATTCCAAGCCAAACGTTAATAGCAAATCCATGCTGAAACCTATTCTCCCTAATAGCTCTGGGATATTGAATAGCCCATACATGATAATTTCTTTGATTAACAATTCCTCCTCTTGTAAAGGTAGCTTCATCGGTCAATATAATTTTTAATAGAAATAAATTATCATCGCGAATTTTGTCAAGAAACCAGTTATTAAAAATCAATCTCTTGACATAATCTTGAGGTAATAAATTCTGAACTTTTTGAAGATGGTATGGGTAGTGATTATCACCTTTGATAGTTCGCCATATTGCTTGCCGCGATATTGCTAATGCAGCAGAAGCTCTTCGGATGCTAGTCTCAGGATTGTTATCGAAGTGGCGTTGGACACAATTTCTTCTCCGATAATCTACTCTTATTGCTGCCTGAAATTGGTTGCCTTCATTACGTATTAAGAATGACCCAGTCTCTCGTAGTCTATTAAAAGTTAACGAAAAGACTCGTCGAATAGGCACTCTTCTATTTGGAGATCGGCGCGCATACTCCCGCACCGCTTCTAAAGCATTACCGTTACAGAAACCATACACAAAAATCATATCAGCGTATTCAACATTAGAATATGTATGCGGCATTGTGGCTGATGCTATTCACACAAAAATATCTGAGTAACTGACTGAAGACTGATTTAGGTATTATAATCCTAGAAGGAAGCCAAAATGTAAACAAATAAAAGAATGTAAAGGATAACATTAAGTGTTTACATATCTCACTGCCTAGCCTGACGAACTTTGAATCGCTACCTGTAACATTTTTGTTTAGTTTCTTTTCTTGCGATTTTCTCTAAAACTAAGCGAAAACGAGCAAATCTCTAAAGGACTTTTTTTCTTAGTTTTTCGGTCCCCTATAAGTTCCTGAATTTTTGCCATTTAAATTCGGGACACCCTGTATATATACTAACAAGAAAAAAAAAACTGTTTTACATAAATACGACATAAAAAGTACACAATTACTATATTTACTTAAAAACACTGTATATAATTTATTATTATATAAAATTAAAATAAAATCTTATACCTTTCATTTAATTAGTGTTTTCAATAGTCTTAATACGTTTCATATGCTCTGCTTAAAGAATATGGGAACGTTAACAAATAAAGAAAAATGAAACTTTTAGCCGAGAAGATGCAAACATCAACTGGGTAAAATTTAAGTGTATATAAAAACGTTCGATTAATGATAAAATCGGAGTCCAGCATTCAAAGGCCAATAAGTCGCTGACAGAGTAGAACAGGTGGTAAAGGAAAAAAAAGTGCGATAGATGAAGATAGTGAAGAAACGGGAGGGGGGATAAGGACATGTGGTCCTGGTAACAACCTACAAGATGGATCACCGCCTTCCTGATAACAAAAAGGACCTGTCCCTGGATAAGGGCTTATTAGAGTAAGGGCTCTCTCTACCTCCGCTGCCACGGTACCTTACCTTTGTCAACCCTCTTCTCTGTAGGCTAAATATTGGAATAAAATAAGTCATAAAAAATGGCTCGTACTAGAAATGGTTAACCCTAATGAAAAAATATAAGAAACATCAGTACCTATGCAACAGTTCGATTTGGCTGATATATCACGAGTTTTTAGCAACAGCAGAAATACTACAATGGGTTGTAAAGATTTCAATAGAATGATTCATTTTTATTATTAAGTTTCTATATAGTATATTAAGTTTCTATATAGCCTAGTGGAAGCTATCAAGTCCATATACCAAGACCCTAAAGGAATTGTCAGGCTGAATGGGTAGGAGTCTGGACATTTTAACATAACTAGAAGAGTCAAACAAGGCGGTACCTTAAGCCGAACCGAAAGGACGTTCTTAGGGAGAAGAAATATGTTTCCTGTCGTGGTCCAGCTACATTTATATGTAGGTGACATTGTTCTCATCGCGGATTCAGCTGAAACGTTGCAGCGATCAGTGATGGAATGGAATGAAGAACTGCGTAGAAAAGGCATGCTTATCCGCACTAGTAAGAGCAAGATTCTACAAGCAAGAAGGGCATAGGAGAAGGAAATATAGTAATGGAGGAAACATAGAACCTGACGCAGATTTTGTTTACCTTGGAACAGTTCTGGACGGGTCTGTGAAAGTGGACTACTGGTATACTACCAAATTTACAATACTATGATTGGTAAGCGAGAAATAAATAGAAATGTGAAGCTTCACATCTTTAAGTCTATATACCTACCAATACTTCTATACGGTGCTCAAAGTTGGATAATAACAGACAAGCAAGAATCACAGCTGCGGAAATGAAATTGCTGGGAAAACAAGAAGATACTGTATCCGCAATGAAGCAATTCGAAATGAATTAGGGGTCTCTCCAATGAAGGAGGTTCTCGAGGCTTGCCAGCTGAAGCGGTTTGGGCATGACGTGAGGATGGAGGAGCATCGAGATCCATTGAAGACCATGGACTAAGTCCCTGATGGTAGAAGGCCCTGAGTCCGTCCAAGGATGTCGTACCTGGAATATATCGACCATCTATGCAAAAAGAAAGGAAGAAATACTCGTCATGCCAGAAACCTGGAAAGTGATAGAGAGCAATGGCAGTATGGCTGGACGCTCCGCTACGCTAAAAGGCACAACAGGGTTATACAAAAGAAAAAGGGTTCCCACAAATCAGAATGAGGGAGATTTAGCAGGTGAGTGTAGTTCAGCTAATAGCAGCACAACGTTAAAAATACTCATGTAAAACCGTTGGATTTAATAACTGAATTACAAAAAACGAAATCAAGGTTAAAACGTCGGATAAACGATCAAGAGTGTAGCCTCAGGCTGTGGTGGGGGGAGGGGATTGTGGCAGGGCTCATCTTGTTTTGTTTTTTGTTGTTTTTTTTAATATTTATAATCGTTAATTAAAATATATATTTTATAAACCTAGATATTGTAGTTTGTAATTTTAACTTTCCTATAAGTTTTATAAAAAATAAAAAAATGGATGTTGAATGAAAATGTAATTAGCCTAATGCGCTTGATTTGATAACCCCGGTGCCGCAACACTCATTTTAATTATAAATAATCCATAGAAGCGCAATAGTCATGAAACGCAGAAGTATGTCAACCGTGGTTGAATCAAAGCCTTAGTAGAAGGACATGAAAAAGTATATAAAAACTAGATTTGATGGAAGTAGTGAAAGCCTTTGAAACTGATGTAGCAAAGAGGAGCGCTCCCAGTTGCAGCTTTAGTACTCTCATAAACGCACAACAGTAAATAAAGTCGTTTTAACTTAAGACCTAGCTATAAAAACTTTTAGCTAGCCAGCAAAACAAATACCTTAAAAGTTTTCCTCCACCCCGCCCCCTCCGAGCTGAAAAATAAAACTCTAAGCGGTCATCTTTCTTCCATTTTGATAAATTATAAAATGAATAGATAAGGCGCTTCAACGGACCAAAAGTCCTTCCATAAAACTCAGCTGAAAACAAAATTGGAAGATGGATCATACTTTTATCAGCCCACCAACAAAAGGGCTTTAATTATTAACTTTTTAACATTGAAATTATTTACAAGAGAGCTAACTAAAAAAATACGATAGTACAGTATTAGATATAATTAGTATATATATGTAAGTCTAACTTTGAGTAAGAATTTTACACTAACATAAATTTAATAGATTATTTAGTTAGTAGACTTGTTATAATATAAACAAAAAAAAGAGCAATTCATATCTCCTTAAAAAATTATTAGAAAAGTCTTGGGCAACGTTTCATGACAAAGCCATATTTTCAAGCTCTAGAATTAACAATAATAATAATAATAATAATAATAATAAAAAATAATTATATGTATTTCACAATTTTAATAACCTGTTGTAGAATCAAAACCTACAGCGAATAAATATTTTATTTAAATCTATGGTTATTAGAAACAGTTAATTAAAATTGTGACGCACATAAATATATTATTTTTAATATCATTATAAAAATGTTTTTTTTTTGTTTTTTTTAATAAATTATTATTATTGTTAGTTTCAAAATTTTCGTTAAAAAGTTTTGATCAAAATGTACGAAATACATATAATTGGTTTAGAACCTCCCAAACGCGTTCTGACAGAACTACTATAAAGAGAACCATCCGATTTGCAGTTTAAATAAAATAATTAATTAAATAAAACATAATCATTATTATTTTTTCTAATTTATTTAATTTTTATTAATATCATAATGCAGGAGAAAATAGAAAATATTGGGGCGCACTGCTATCTGCTCATGAAGTGACGACCGGACAGTTACGCAGAATAGTATACCTAGAGCGCCTGTCGGACTTAAATTTTAATACTATTTAAAATATAAAGTTAGTTGTGTGCTGATAACAGAATTTTTTTCCCACACCCTCCACAACATATAGTGGTAAGACAAAACCCCTGAAGGGCTGCATAATGTGGTCATCTTTTACCTGAGGCGTAGAAAGGCTGGTCTTATATAATGTGGTATTAAATTGAATACCTTAATATCACCCGTAAGCAAGAAAGAACATTTCGCCGTGATTAAAAATAAAATATTGCTATAGAATCACTAAAAAGAAATCAAATAGTTAATACATAATAAATATTTTAAATGATGAAAATAGTAGAAACATGAGTAAAAATATATTCGTAATTCGTTATTAGATGAATACTTAGTAAAAATACTCGTCTGATCACAGATTTACCTATAATTGTCAAATTATATAAGTTACAACTTTTCTAGGCTTGGACAAGTGTGCCAACAAAATAGTTAAACAAAAAAGAAATGTTAGATGGATTAAACTAAAATTATTTAGTTACGACATTTTTGAGACTGAATTAAAAATTGAAAGATAGGTAAATATATAACTAATACATATTACAATTACAGAAGACGCAAAAACTCAATTAAAAAATGTATACACAACAAAAAACATGACATTGCTTTTATATATTTTTAAGAAAAAAACTTAGGTCCCATATCCCACATATAAAATTGTAATTAATGAATACTATTCGTAATGAATATTAATACATGAATTCTATTCATTGAATAGAAGCACGACAAGTATTAACACTTTTTTTCCCCATCTGGCAGCAGTGTTGCCACTACAGATGAAATAACAAAAATAAAAACGTTATAATACATGTGTAAGACTCCATAATAATTTTTTTTTTTTTAATTCAAAACTTCTAAATTCGAATTAGATTGGTAGTCGATGGCCGAGCGAGGGTCCCAGCACGCTCGGTACTGAAGGTTGTGGGTTCGAATCATGCCTGGGCGGGTGTACACATTTATTTCGTGGGAGACCCACGAATTGAACCTTGACCTTCCCACCAAGGTGAGAATAGATTGGTAACCAGTCTGATAACTCGTCCTTCCTGCCATAGTGGACCACATAAGGAAGTTAAGCCCCAAATAAAAAATCAACATAAAAATTTCATTACATGTTTAAATATACATATATATATATATATATATATATATATATATATATATATATATACATATATATATATTGACTACTTCATCATCCATCATAATCGTGCTTAATGTGCTGACAAAACATCTTGGCATAAAAAAATATTGGTAAAAAAAATGTATATTTATATTTCAGAAGGGTTCTTTGAAATACAGCGCTTTAGGTAGAACAGGAATAAACAATGTACTTAAGGAAGCTTTTAAAATTCCCCTCAACTCATCAAAATAAATTTGAAACAGCTCCTGTATAAATTTATAACATAATTTCTTTTTTATTTTTATTTCATAAGAAACGAGCTGATTCTGTATAAACTAATATGGACATACAATTATTATTTAAATGACATATATAAGTTTAACCATTATAGCAGGTTGAAATTTTGTTGTTGTTTTTTAGGGCTTAACGTCCTTATGTACACCAACTAGGGCAGGAAGGATGTTATCCTACAGGTTACCAACCTATTATAGCAAGGGTGGGAAGGTCAAGATTTATTAGTGGGTTCTCCACGAAATAAATTTTAACCCGCCCAGATGGGATTCAATCCCACGACCTTCTGGTCATGAGCGCGCCGAGTCCAACTCCCTAACTTACTCGGCCATCGTGTCCCCAGGATAATCTCAAAATAACATCCTTTAGTGTCATGTAAAAAGGACTAAACTGGAAGAGAGTGTCCTTAAATATGAAAATATTTAACCAATTTTCAAAAATAAGAAAATTAATTTTTCGGGAAGGAGTGGCCAAGAATATCCTTAGTCCGAAAAAATAGTTAGATCCCTGCAGACCTGAAATCTTGAAGCATCCTTCAGTGGCTTTGGGCATCGTCAGATTAATATTTATAGAAATCGATAAATAAAAGTATAGTGGCTTTGCTGTGTGCTAGCTGTGACAGTGCTGAACAAACTGTAATTCCAATTTTCGAGGATCAAATCTAGTTTACATCGTATTAAAAAGTTAACATATTTATAACATGTATAAATACTAACACATGTCCACTTTTGAATGTGGACACAATGAAACATTAGTCCAGATGGAGTTCTAGGTTGCTTATCTGTTCAACTTTAGGATATAACCAAAGAATATTGTGGAACTAGTTAAAATTAAAAACCTTCCTTTTAACTGGTTCATAACTAAACGTTAACAGAAATGTATATTCTTAACAGTATTTGAATTTTATTTAATGTGTGAAGCTTTTGTTTAGCTCGAAGCTTTTCTCCGTTAGCTCAAATTGGTTCCAGTCGAGAGTTGTATATTAAAAAATTGTGTAAAAAGAAAAAATCTTTTGTTAATAAATATTCCACAGGATAAAAGGAATTTAAAAGATTCATTTAAAGCTTTGCCATATACAAGCACACAGAAAATTAATAAACGTTTTAATCTTTTAAAAGAGAGACATCAAGTACTGTCAAAGCTAAAATCGCCTCTAGCTAAAAAAAAGTAAACTTCAGAAAAAATAATGGAAGATGGATTTTGGTATAGACTTTGATACTGCATTTCCAAAGAAAATGTCAAAGTGTGCGACGTCAAAGGGCACATTTCATTTTTTCACAATATCTTGTTTACCGCCTCTGTCCTGGAAAAATAATAATTATAATTTTTAAGAAATTTCTATGAAGTATACTGACAAGCAAACAATTTCATCCCGGTTTTTTTTTTTTCCTTCCCCCCCCTTCCCCCCTTCGTTTTCTCGGCTAAAAGTTTATTCTTATTTAAAATAAAAATAATAAATTGAGTGGGGTTTTTTGCTTGTCAGTGTATGTTGCAAATAAAATGGACGTACAACTTCTGATAGCAAACATGGTAGGTATGAACACATTTATCATTCCTACTTCTTGTAGCCTTTAATATGTGGCAGGTTATATAGTTTCAAACAACAAATATTTCTACAAAATAATACTATATGAATACAGACATATATAAAGAATATCAATCCTGCCCGAAACACAAAAAATAACGCCGAGCAAGAAACATAAACAGTTTGTTTAGGAGAAAATAGGGGCGGCGAACGCCTAACATAAAAATTTAATAAAGAAGGTTATCTTTTAGGGGCAGAAAGCAGGGCTTTATAGGAAAATGTTATTTTCTGGTCACGCGACGGGGCATTGAGCCTACGTTAACCCTCTCATTGGCCATGAAATATCTTACAACACTTTTTACAACCTTCGGTAGGACCTTCTCGAGCGTAAAGTAAGTCACAGTAAGGAAGGAAATTTCAATAACTTTTAGTAGAATTTACACATTTATTCCGTATAGTATATTAAGAAAACAAATAGTACATATAAAATTATAAGGTGTTATTCTAATGATATTCCACTAATCCCTGTTGAACAGATCCGCTACCTAGGACTCCACTTGGACAAACGTCTTACTTGGAATCCACATACAAGACTAAAACGACAAAAAACTGCCCGTCGTTACAGACTACTTCAACATTTACTAGACAAACGTTCAAAGCTCCCAATTAATTAAAAAAGACTCATTTACGAGACAGTGATTAGGCCTATTTGGACGTACGGAGTTGAGCTTTGGGGCTCTACTAAACCATCCAATTCATCTCGTATCCAATCTTTGCAATCCAAAATCCTTCGAAAAATCCTCAATGCTCCTTACTATGTGACCAATAAACTTATCCATAAAGATCTTAATGTTCCATATGTTTCTGATTTAGCCCAAACCAGATACCTATCCTTCCATAGTAAGCTCCATAACCACTCCAATCCACTAGTCTCCCAACTTGCTTCCTCCTCCATCCCTGATAATCCTCCGAGACTTCTGAAAAGAAGATGGCCTAGAGACCTTTTAGTGTAGATTTTATTGAAGTGCTACTAGTGAGTAGTTCTTCACAAGTTATTTACATGCCATTTTATTCACAGTCAACACATTTCCTTGTATATTATTTTATACAGCTGTAAATATCAATAAATGAAAAAAAAAAAAAAGGTGTTATTCTAAAGAAAAAATTATTATTAAATATGAAGAGCTAATAACATTGTTTGGATAGACAGATATAGTGACCCAATTAAAGAAGGCAAGGCTAAGATGGTTGATAACGCAGTCCATTATCCGCAAGAGTTTCTTAGTAGTATCTGTCCATCTGGATTACCAATTCATATATTAAAATATAAAATTCGACGTAGGATTATGTTTTTGCATGAACTTCAACCAACTTATGTGTGCAATGCTACCAGGTTGAAAATTATTGCTATACGCGGAAATGTTGAAAAAATAATGCTCAACTCTATACTTCAATACAGGATTTCTATCGATAAACAAATAAAACTTAAATAATAAGTTAAAATAGTCTAAGTTATTAACTTCTGAGAGCGGGCGAAGCCACAACAGGGGACGCTAGTTTTATAATAAACGATCCTGCAACAGACAACTTCACATGAACGTCGTAAATGTTGACACAGCACTTGGCCATAAATGGATAAAGACTTTATGTTATATCAGAAGTGTTATTTTTAGCAAAAATGGAGCAAAAATTAAATTACTAATTGTAAGAGGGGTAATAAATAAAAGAGAAAAAAATACAACTTGCCGTAAATGCCAGAAACACGAGACATTAAACAGAGGGCAATCATGTTTTGATAGAGCAATGTAGTTAAGTCATGTCGAGGAGGGACATAAACCCTAATGTTACAGAACGTATAGTACTCCGGCCTGGAACAATGAAAAAGACCTCAATCAATTAGAGGGGGAAGGAAATTGCACTGAAGAAGAAACTAAACGGAGAGAAGGAAATGGTTTATTGGTCCAGTTAGCCTGTTTTTATATATTTTAATTAAACCCAGAGGATTTATAGCAGGGTAGTACATAGTACATAGTACATAGCGCTCTCCTCTCTAGCTCTCCTAAAAAACTTTGTAAATGAAGGCTAATTAACTGTTAAAAAGTGGCTCTCTTTTACGACGAGGGTTAGCGGTTTTACGAGTCTAGTTCTCGCTCCCCCCCCCCCACTCCGCCCTACCCTAGGGTTCCTTGTTTTTCTTTAACTAAAATTTGATTCCTCTCAGCCATTAAAGTTTATTATACCTATTTTATTTATTACTTCTGCGAATGGAATAGCAATGATTAACTCGGAACTAAAAGAAATGAGCCATTATTAAGCTTATTTACTTCAAAGTATTTAACTGTGATGGAAGTAGGATCAATAAAATTATGATTGATCAATTATTTTCCACCTATATTGGAATTTTTGTTTTTTTACAAACATAAGTTTAGAATGCTAAAGTTCATCATATAACTCCTACAAATTATTATTACGCGAATGAGCCTCTGAGGACTACGTAAAGCAGTCACTTCTTTTGAGCCTTTTTGATCCTCCGAATATTCAGTTCCTGTTTTTATTTTATTTTCTACCTGACAGATTTCCCATTTGTCTACCTTATATCTGAATTGTGTTTTATTTGTTATATCTCTCTCTGTTATTCGAGCTTCCCTAAGATCCTTCTTTATTTCAGTTATCCATCCCATATTCTTGATCTTTTCTGTGTATTCCACAATCTGTTTAGTTAAGCGAGAGTTGTCCTTCCTCTTGATGCGTCCAAAGAATATCAACCTTCTCCTCTTCATGTCGTGAAGTATGTTTGATATTTCTTCAGTCTCCTGTCTGCTTCTAAGCTTGTATTCTTAGTCCGTCTTATTAGGCCTCAATATCTTTCTGATGATTTTCCTATCAGTCTTCTTTAATTCCTCTATTTCGTCTTTCCTATTCATAGTCAATGTCTCTGCCGCAGAAAGGCTTTCAGGCTAACATAAGCTTAGAATGTTAAACATCCATCATAGAATTCTTAATTATAAAGAAATTAAGGAAATTATAATTAAATCCATTGTCATCCTATTTGCCTTCACCTAAAGACGAAACAGCCACAATCCAAAAAGCGGTGTATACGAACTACATGTGAAGCTATATTCTATAATATATAATGGAAAAGCGTGACAGTCCCTTAATAAAAAATTGGGAACACGTATAAGGGCATATAACTGAAGACCCTCCATGGGCACACCCAGCCTTTATTAAGTGGGAGAAAGTCTGATGGTTGAGCGTAATTGCTGACCACATCACCTCCTTGTATAACCGTTGGTCAACAAACAATACTTCCTTCCCAAGTACAGTACTGAAACCAAGACCTGTAGCGGCAGTTTTTTTTTTATTATTATTTTTTTTTTTTGACCCAGAATTTCAACTTCACTGAACGTTTACATAAAAATAACAAATAATTCAACAAATATTGGGGGAAGAAACTGATACATCACGTAATAAAAATAAATATAATTGAATCATTATAAATAACAAATTAGTTTAAAACCAATCCAAATTGTTTAATCGACGAAATAAATATTTAGAATAATCACATTTTAAATTTGTATCCACTAGAAAAAATGGAATAGAAAAACCAACTAATCATAGGGAAAACCTAAGGGAGTGTCAATTGATCTGATTATTCAGCTGACTACCTCCCCAGTTTATTCTAGGAACGAATAGCTTCAAGAAGCCATTCCGCTTTGCCTCATTAAGTAAATATCAACATGTTCTATTTCTTGTCATGTTTTTTAAAAATTAATAGGTATATTCTGTATATCAAATTGCTGTTGTTTTGAATTTTTAGTATATCTTTAGAATTGATTATGAATGTAAAAACATTCGAAACTAGTCTTTCAATATAAAACGCTAATAGGAGTGGAAAATGTTACACCAATACTAAACGTAACTATTAACACTGGAATTAATATAATGTTTAACGTATTATTAGGAAATAATTTCAGAACATAAATTGGTACAGTAATAAAAATAAAAACAAAGGTAAAAGAAAAAAAAAACTTACTGGAAAATTAGGAAAACTATAAAAAAGGAGAAATGTTGCTCATTGCACACGCTTTGAAGGAACACTAATCGTTTTACTATGAGTTCATGCCTTCATCAGTTAAGTTTGAGACTTAAGTTTCATCAAGAGGTTTGAAGTAAATACAGGCCTACAACTCAATTACCCGAGTCTTCAATATTCAAATTCTCAAAATAAGTTATTGATATGTTTCTCAATAAAATTATTGTAAAAATAAAATATAGATCTTAACACATTTTAAATAATTAACTTCTTCTTTTTTTTTCTTAGAATCGTATAAAACACTATAAAAATATAATAATAAGATAAAACACTATTGACACCGCCCTGCTCTTTACAAACAAGCATCACTATTCAACAGCCCGAATAAAACTAAATATTAAGGATAAGATACATACATAATACATAAGTATAATACAGATATATACATGCATAGTGAAAGGGTACTCACGGATCATCTGGTGTGAGGTGGACAGGCTCTCCAGTGAACTCCGGTGGGAAGTTGGCCAAATCTCTGTCTGAGTCTAGCCTTGGTTTGTACGGCGGGGGTACTTGCTTCTGCTCCAGCTATCAACATAACCCGTACCAATTTCGTTAAAGCACACTTCTCAAAAGTCTAATGGAACAATACTGGAACGATTCTGGCACTTGAATCAGTACTCTACAACCGAGACCAAGATACCTACTTGAATTTATGTCAGAAAGGACCATAAACATTAGTTGAAAAAGAAAAAAAAAAAAAAGAATACCTAGAAGCGAATAGAATATATTCTACAAACTACCAAACAACGTTATGTCATTTTTTCACCCGATGTAGAGACGAACAACGGAACAACCTTCTATCCCTATTTGAAGGTTATTTTCTATAAACGGGTAATAATATACAGGCAAGATCTAAACAATCTATTGATGTTCTATATTGTGTAATATAGTATCAATTTTTTTCAAAAATTGCCCAAAGCGACTCGAGGACCATGGCACCCACTCTAAATTATTTCACAAAACCCATCCGGCACATTTGGAAAATAAATTATTTTTTTCTCCCTTCATTAACTTCTTATTTTTTCAAATAAAAAAAAAATCTCTATTTATATTTACAACTATATACAATATAGATCCAGTAAATTTGAGGAAATGATCGAAATGACATGTTAATCACTTGTGAAGAACTACTCACTGGAAGGTCTCTTCACCATCTTCTTTTCAGAAGCCTAGGTAGTTTATCGGGTATCGAATGTGAAGTAAGTTGGGAAACTAATGGATTCGTGAGAGAGTGCAGTTTACTATGAAAGGATTAGTATCTGGTTTGGGCTAAATCAGCAACACATGGAACATTAAATTCTTTATGGATAAGTTTCTTTGTGACTAAGTAAGGAGTATTAAGGATTTTGGATTGTAATAATTTGATACGAGAAGAATTGGATGGTTTAGAGGTGGCCTGTAATAGATGTAAATTTAGAAATGAAATGATGAAAACTTTGAAAAAGGAATCGTCATCTTTTGTTTCATAAAAATGATAATTTAAGGGTTTGGTGCAAAAAGGAGATATCTCCACTTATCTATTTTCCTTAAAAAATATAAAACTATTTGGAAAATTGAACAAAACTGAGAGACAGTCCCATCTTATAATTCACCAACAATGGGAGCTAAATCATCAAACAAAACAAATACTATATATATATATATATATATATATATATATATATATATATATATATATATATATTTTTTTTTATATATATTTTTATAAAAAAATATATTTAAAAAAAAATATTTAGTAAACAAGAACCACTTTATAATTAATATATATATATATATATATATATATATATATATATATATATATATATATATATATATATATATAAATACTAAATATATTTTTTTTTTTTAATCACAAGAATTCGCATTAGCTCCGACGGGACCTATATTCTTTTAGAAGCAAACCCTTGAATTGCTTTTGTATTCAAAGTAATTTTAGGTCATGAAAAAACAGAGGTGGTCTTAGTAAAAACAACGGAAAATGGAAATGGTTGCTCTTTAGACAAAGAACAAATAATTAGAAAAACACAAGTGCACAGTCGTATTAAAAGATTTATCTCCCATAATTTCAAGGTTCAATCTTCAAAATAAGCAAATAAAAATAAGTTATACACTAAATTATTATTTCGAAATTAAGACGAATTTTTAACAAAATGGTTATATAGTTAATCCCTAAGACCATTTAATATAATTTAAATCAAATTTAACACATTCGATTTTAGTGGGCTGATTTAATAGACCATCATAAAACGAGAGAGTTTAACATGAGGTATTGAAAATATCATAACTAAAAAAAAAAAGGAAGGAAGAAAGAACAGTATTTCATCAAAAAAAAAAAAAAATCGGAACTATATCAATATATTGTCGGTATTATTTGTATATTCACGACTAATTACATATAACTGATCGTTTTGTGATACATATTACAATACTTTATCACATAGATATGAATATAATAATATCTGCTCAATAATTTTTAATTAACAATAACGTGATAAAAAATTACTAAAAATGTTTTCTAGGAAGAAAAACAAAGCAAAGATATGAAATTTCGTCATCCTAAGGACATACTGTATTTATGTATACACCTCATATTCTTCACAAAAAAAAGTTTAAAACTAAAACTTTTTTTTTGTTATTATCGATATATCTCTTATTAAAATTATTAAGGATAATTGTTATTTGGTAGGTTAAGTACACATTCTATAAGGGTAAGCCAGTTAAAAAAATAAACCCAAAATGGATGGGCTAACTAATGTATTACAGATATTGAATTAATATCAGGTTAGCAGACAATGGTAACCTTCCATAGAAAAGAACCCCCTCCCCCCAAGATGAGACGAGCACACAGAGAAGAGGTCCCTATCAGTAGACGAAGCTATCTATCCACATGGGTCACTGAACCGATTCCCGCTCTTCCTTCCCGCCCTATTCTTATACCACCTCCGCGGGAAATTCCACTCTGTTCCGGAGCCATGATTTTTTACCCGCTAGGGGGGGGAGTATCTTTTCCTCAGTAAGCCCTTAGCCCTCATGAGGTGGGGGGAGGCAGACCTACTGGGACAATCGATGATCTGTCAGTATAGATCGCTGGTGATTCACAATTCACTGGAGGCAATTTAAATTATGGGTAAGTAACTATGTCATGACAGCCATTTCAAGTTTTACACCTTTATTTCATTCGACAAACACAGTTGTTACGAACGACATAGAATCAAGTAACAGGGAAAAGACGAGTAGATCGTTATGAAAAAAAAAAAAAAAAAAAAAAAAAAATGTAGGAAAAACTTAACATTATTCATCCTAAACCGTAGGTCCTAGCGACCAATGTTATACAAAATGTATTCTCCATTAAATTTCTAACAAGATAACTGTCATTAAACTTTGAATCCGAGCAACACCAAGAGAGCTAGAGCGTGTTCAAATGTTACATTTCTGAAGGTTAAAAAAAGTTACTTTTTTGGAGTGAAAAAAAGTTACAATGTGACTTTGTTCATTCGAATCAATACAGCTCCTAAACGGTAGGTCCTGGCGACAAAAGTTATATAACTATAAATTTTCTCCGTTATATTTGCTAACTAGGAAACGCGTCAAATTTTCGATCAGAGCAACACCAACAGACCTAGAGCGTGACAAAAAGATACATTTTTGAATGTGAAAAAAACTTTTCAGCCAAAAAGTTTAGACCCCCAGCCAAAAGACAATCCATGAGAAAAATGAAGTCGGTCAATCTTTGCAGGCCATCTTCATAGAAGGGGAGTTAGACTAGGGCAATCTATACTACTTTATCATTGAATATTTTTAGCTGAAACTTTATTTTCCTTTTGTTTTATTTAGAATTAAATAAGCAAAACTAATTTATAATCTTATGTAAATCTTCATTCCGCAACAAAATCTAGCCACTTTTTGTGGGAGTGATCCACTAAATTAAGGGAAACGCATCAGGGAAATAATGCACAAAAAACAATCCATGTTCCTCCAAAATGTAAGAATTGTTTAATTATTTAATAAAAGTTAAGGAAAAGACAGGCCAGTCATCATCGGCTCAACAACTCATTACTGAGTCAAAGCCTCTTTCATCAATTTCCTCAAATTTTCTCAGTCCTGCCCTGCCGCCCTCCAGCCACACTCCAAGAACTTGCACTTCACTCCATCTTCCCATCGTACCTTTTCTTCTTGTCCATTGCACCTGGTCCTCAAGGATAGCGACCTCTCTGCATAATTTGTCTCATTATTTAAATAAAAAAGAAGGAAAAGTAGGCAAGTACTCCAACAATAAAATATTGATACAATAAATCCTAGCTAAAGGGTCATAACAACATTACTGGGCAGAATATCGCTAAAATGATGTCTTAAATATTTCAACGATATTCCGCAAAAATAAGGATGGAAAAAATCTACTACAAAAGGGAATTTATACTTTCCAACTTGCCAACGCATGAAGCAATGAAATACAACGCAAAAATACAAGTTTATCCTAAGTTTAGGGACGAAGCACTAAACTACGTACAACTTATAACAGCTAGATGATAAATATTTTTCTGTAGCTCCTTAAGAAGCCTGAGGGGATCCTGACAAAGAACATGCACAATGGTAGGTACAGCCTGCGGAAGAGGCGATCTACTTGGAGGGGGGAGTCAGGGAACAACACTCACTGGTCCTCGGCTGTGAACCGGAGGGGCTGGCTAGTAAACTGGGGGTCGAAGTTGGCCGTGGCGTTCGTTGAGTCCGGGATGTATGGCGCTGCCACTCCTCGCACCTTCAGCTTAACAACAACAGAATAATCTAAAATACAGGTAAATGTTAGCAGCTAAATATATCAACAATATGAATAGAGCAAAAGTAGCAAATTACAATGACATTCACGTTTTGGGGAATCTCCGAATGTTGAACGGCATACAAAAGTTATAAATATAATGGCAGGTGAATTTAGTAGAACTGATTCCTTAAATTTTCAAATAATCATCACTTTTAACCCTTTTCTTGGCATGGTATCCCTTGAGATACCATCCCAAATGTTTTTATATTAATGTCTTATTTGGTATCTTTTAAAGAGATTTTACTGGAGGAAAAAAATGTTTTTCTTTTAAAAATTATCTTGCCAAGAAAAGGGTTAATAACAAAAGTATAGTTAACTGTTAAGGTGAATAGAGAAGAAGATAATCAGATATGCAGTCAAACAGAAACACCACGACCAAGTAGAAATACTTTAATTGTGATGCGGCGTATCAATTAAAGTATTTCTACTTGAACGTGTTGTTTCTGTTTGACTGCATCCCACATTATCGTCTTCTCCGTAATCACTTTTAGTGTACGCGTACCCCTCCCCTAGTGCATCTCCCATTAGCAGAACCTGGACAAAAACCAAACCCAGAACCCTCCCATCTACCTGTCAATACCTCTCTTATCTTTACGAACAATGTAAGATTCTAAATTATCCATTCGACAGATCATTCTTTGGTACAGATATTCAACGCAATATTTCTTAAAACCAATCAAATCGGCGCAACAACTCAGTGTGGCAAGGTCTAAAGTAGAATCAACCGCCAGTCATCTTGGTGTGCTGCTGCTGCTCTCCAGATCCTAACTCCCAAGATGGTCAACCGCCACTCCATCGACCTATTTCCGTCTTGGTCTTCCGATTCTCCTCTTGGCATGAAACATAGGCGAAGTATTAATAGGATTGTTTTTTGACCAAAGCTATCCTGCCCACTCATATTCCACAACTAAGAATATTAGTTATGAAAATAAGAAAACAAATGTACATTTTAATTATATTAAATCATTTTAGTAGATGTTTTACTTAAAATAATACCTAAGCTGCTGCCTATACATATGGAAATTTTGAAAATATATAACATATGCTAAGAAGTGGTGGATCGAAATAATTTATTGTTTTTATCGAAAGTACCCACCCATGGACACAAAACCCTACATAAACTAGTAACAATAGCATTTCTAAAAGATACTGCAATAACATAAATAATAAAAAACAAAAAATAAGAAGAAGCAATATCCATCAGGGAAGCTCTCCCAATAAGCCGGCGCTAAAACATCCCAACGAGACAGGAAGCCGGGATTACCAGCGGCGAGGGAAGAACTGAACCTCCCCGGACAGTCAATATTTGATTTCCCCCGGCACTAAGCTCTCTCTCAGCCAAGTGGTTCACCATCACTTGAAGAAATAACATAGTGACTCCATGTTCTCATAGTTTTCATCGCATTATTACAATCAGAACCGAATCAGAATAGTAAAGAACAAAACACATCATTAGTACCTGGATTATATAAAATTAGGATATAAAAAAATGCGAAAAAAAGTTTTTTCGCAATAGTTCTATATGCTTTTGGGAAGCTGAATCTGAATTTCAAATTCGATGCACTGTATGAGGCAACAATTTTTTCTTATAAAACTATGCATTTTCTGAATATGACAGTTCAACAAAACATTTCCTACAAAAGACATTAGGAGCCTTTGATTTTCTGCACAAAGAGGGCCGTGAAAAATATATTGGATACACGTTATGATAAAAAAATAAAAATAAAATGTAATCTTTATGAAGAAATGTACGGGTGCATTTTTCATACGAATTTAGTGGGGCTGAATTCGAATTTGAAGTTTGTCTTGCAGGAGATTGGTTTTACAACTAAAAACAACAAAACATTATAGATCATCGTCAGTTGGGCACTTATTACTCATGAAAAATGTACACGCTGAAAATAACAAGTAAATACCAATTTAACCCTTTTCAGGGCACAGTGTGCTACTACAGTACACCATAATTCGATAGATAGTTTGGAGGAGCCCCATCATTCCCAAATACATTAAACGAGGTTTAAAAAAAAAAAAAAAAAAAAAAAAAAAAATGTAATAAATAGATTATAGATTTATTCAATATTAGACCAATAAAATTGAAAACAAAATTAAAAAACAGTGAATTTAAATGTTTTTAAATATGTATGCTTGCCCTGAAAAGGGTCAACAAGTTAAAATATCCATAAAATGCATCATAAATTTTCCATTTTTTAACAAGAAGTAATGGAGAAAGAGCTCGATGAAAAAAAAACTGGTTTTTTGAACTTCTAAAAAACTTTCCCTCCCAACTTTTTTAACTCCGAAACTAAATAATCTAGTGGGATGAAAATTATCATATTTTCTTTATTATTTAATTGCGTATAGAAAAAAAAGGAAACAGTAAAAAAATTATTATCAGGCACGGAAAAATTATAATAAAAAGCGATAACTCTCACAGGTAACAGTTAACAACCAAGGTATATGGTCACCTTTGGTGTAGTGGTTAGTATAGCAACCTACTTAGTATCGCGGGTTCGCAGCCCGGCAGATGACCTTAGGATTTTTTAAAGGGAATAAAAAATCCTTAGCTATGCCGTCCTTCGGAAGGGACGTAAAATGGGGCTCTCGAGCCTGATCTTCGGAGGAAAGATCCCTATCCTAAGTATACCTGGATAGGCAAAATTTAGGACTCCCACCGTAGCATCGTCCGATTAGCCATAGCAGCATAAAGTGGCGTTAAACGAAATAAACAAACAAACAAACCAAGGTAGAGAAGGCGTAGCTTGAGAAGGCGATCAAACACCTCAACAATTTTTTAATATTTGCTGAATTTTTTTTTTTCCTTCTAATTTACGAAGTGAGAAATACACTCTCACCTTCTGAAGGTGCCGCATTTACTTACATTTTATATTTTTGTTCTTTGTTGATTTTTATAGCTTTTTTTTTCTTATTATTTTATTTTTTGTTTCGTAACTGCTCAATTTTAACACTGTAATATGTTACTCTGATATCCTGCGATCGGCCATTAATTGTTTTAAGAGATTGTGAATTTTAAATCAAATTGAAATCGTTAAACGTCTTGTGCATTTAATGTTTTAATATATTATTTTCATTGTCATTTAAATTGAAAATGATTAAATAAATCCCATTTTATTTTTTTTAATATCTTACAATCTCCCCAAATTTCAGGTGAATACGTAAAATTCGAGCATAATTCCCTGATTTTTCCAATGAAACAAAATTTGAGCATAATGCCAGGTTTTTAATAAATTCAAGTCTGGTGGACACCCTGTTAACCCTGAACACCCTGTTGTTACCACAATTTAATTTTATTATTATTTTCTCCCTTAGTATTATGTTCTCAATTTTATATACGGCAGCTAGACCGCCATTATGTTGTTCTTTGTAATTATTATTAAGGAGAAATGTACCTAGAATAAAACTTATTTTCATTTCATTCCGTAATGTAATTTTGTTTTTCAGTTTCATTGTTACCACTATACATAAAGAAACGAGAAAGTTTAAAAAATTAAACATTCGATATAACAAGGCCACAAATGGATCTGTCAGTAACAATATTCTTTTGGTCACCTTCAGCCTCGATTTCAAGGGAAGAGAATTTATTTAATAAATGAATCAATAAAATAAAATAAACTTTAAACTTTTTCTGTATATCATAAAATAAAATTTATCATAGAAGATTTATTTTTATGCTAATTAAAACGGAGATAATTATGGTGCCAGTGACCGAATCAAGAAGGCCACAGGAGGACGGCCAATAAGGCACAAATTGGAGGAGGACCTTGTTAACAAAAGTTAATTAGAGAGAGGAATGGCTGTACAGGGGCTTATTGCATTCTGTGGTTGCAATTATTAGTTTTGTATACAAAGCCCTCAGGGGAGGATAATGTAGTTCCAAATTGGCAGGGAACCGAATCAAATGCTACTTTCGAAAGGACAAATAGTTGCAGTGAAGCCTTCAGTAATTGGATTTGCCCTCTATGATGTAATGCAGTAACCTGAGCCCTTTGAACTGTTCCTTCCTCACTTTATTCCAATAAAGTCACTAACTTAATTAATTTCAATAGCAAGTTGGTAATACGTTGTTAACAGTTGGTAGCACTGTCTAAAGGAAATGTTTGTGATCATCAATTAGCACAATTATGAAATGAAATAACAAAGGAAGTTCTGAAGAAAAACTCAGGAAAATTATGAATTCCTCTAAACGGACCTAGACCTACAAAGGTGTTGTTTAGGAATGCTGGCATTCCCTGAGTATGGTATGTATTATGAATATTTTTGGAAAAAAATAATCATGTATTTTCTCCATTAAGTTAAATCTATGCAATAGTATTTCAAAGTTATGGCGTCATAAATGTAGTAAGTAGATATAATAAATGAGTCGTTTACAATCAAAACCCATTATGTGTATTTAAATTTTCTACAAGAGTAAAAACAATGACAAAATACTAATTTTTCGACAGAAGAAAAACTTTTTAACACTTTAAACCTATATTCAATATTGTTTTCTTGCATTGGACTTATTTTTGCAAATTTTCAATTTTAATGCGTGTTGCATAAGCAGAAAATTTCTATTTTGTGTTGGACATAACGAGTTTCGTTTAATTTTCCGGTAATTTTTTTTCGCTTTATCGAGCTTTAAAAACTCTTTCATTTAATGCAACGTTTCATGTATATAATCTATGTAACAAATAACTGATGTTTTGAAATTTTCGTTTTTAAATAAAAATCATTCCAAAAGAAGTGGCAATTAATTCATCAATCCTAATTGTATTGATCCTTCTATACCATCATGAGTACCTCAAGAGACGAATATAAAGAGCTCACATAATAGGATTCACTGAAAAATGTGAGTGTGTTCATAACATAAACAGTTCATAAACAAACTATTTACTTAATACACGCTGATAAAGATTCAATTTTTTTGTGATCTAGTGGTTTTTGATCTATAGCGTTTACACCATAGGTAAAAGCGCTTTTAAAATTACACTTAAACAATATATATATTTTTCGGAAAAAGTGGACATAACAGGTTTGGATCCTGAACGACTCAAATACAGTAGAAACTCAATAATTCATCATGAGTGGGGGAGAGGGGGTGACGAAATAACGAAAATGACGAATTACAAAAGTTTACTGGTAAAGTAAAAAAAAGCATTTTAAACTATATAATTGTAATTTTGTTTGCAATTTATTGAATGTAAAAACGAACAGATGAACATTATACACATTGGACTTAAGTGAAAATGACAAAAGACACTTGCCGCATCCCATCAGGTGTGAAATATCTCACTCACATTGCTGCTCGAAACTATGCAATGCACTTAGTTAACATTCCCTCTATATTCTTTGCAAGGAATAGTAGAAGAATCAGAAACGTCATCGTCATCATCTTTTTCATCACTAACTTCATTTTGAGCACTAAGCACTTGTTATATAATTCAATTGCCATTTAAAATTTCATATCCTACATCCGTACTATCCATGTTTAACCAGCTGCTTACCTCTTGCTTATCATTTCTCATTTTATAACCTGAGCAGAAGTTGTTGAGCCAGATCCTAATGTTTTTGTAGGAAGAGCTTTCCAGTATTAACTGATTCCGGGAATTAGTTAACTGCACTCATACTTCCTTTCATCTCTTACTACAATCAATGGAGGGATCGACTCCAGACCTGTTCTTTTTGTTTTTTTCAATGAAATGATTTACAAAATGTATAAATATAGGCGTATTTTTTAGTGACAAACCAAATGAGGCGGTTTAAAGAAAGAAAGAAAAAAAAAAAAAACCCTGACGAAATATAGAATAAGACGAATTAACGAGAGACGAGAAATAACGAGTTTCCACTGTAAAAGGAAAATGTACTACGTATATTATGTCAAAATTATTATTTTCGGTTGTTATTCCCGATAAGCCGGCATTTCACATTCAACCTTCCGATCCTCATTATGCCGAGTTTGAGGGGAACTTTATTATAATTGGTTAAGAGTAAACTTAAAAGTATTGAAGAAACTTAAAGAGAAATATCATTTGATAACCTTAATCTTTTATTTCTTATTTTTTATTTTCCTCTCACTATGGCAATAAAAAGCCTAACGTACATGGAAGTTCAATTATAACGATAATCATCATAAACTGAAACCCACTGAATTTAGAACCTTAAGCCTTAAAATCATTCTCCTATTTATTTCATAGTGTAGTAAAATCATGATGATTTCCGATTTTAACGTACCAACCTTCGCGACGCCATATTGTTTTTAGGACCAATTATTAAATCCATTAGGTTTGGATCAAGTTTCTAAGAAAAAAATTTGTTTTCCAAGAAACTAGGAGACATATGATAAAAATAAGAATATATGATGATATGCCCTAAAGGCAGACACATAACTCGCATGTTTTAATATTAACAGTCATAATACCATCTCCATCAAAATATATTTTAAAATTCACTGAAAGTATGTAACATAAATAATAATAAAAAAAAATAAATAAATAAAAAAAATACACGTACAGCAGCATGGAAGAACGACAATTAAATAATAATGGTGACAGTAAATCAAAAAATAAATATCAATAGTTGCAGTTTATTACATTATGACTGAACAAGGCTAATCTATTTAATAATTGACCACAATGCTGCAAATTAATGCAATGAGTTTCAATGGTCAGTCATAAGTAAAGCCAATAGCACACTTAAGGTTTCCTGATTAGGTTTCCAAATTGGGTTTACTTATTCAGAGTCCGAAAGCACGGATTATATATACGATTACTGATTTGGAAACAGGGTAGGAAGTTATTCGATTTGGAAAATCCTTTACGTTCGGTACGGAAAATTCCCCATGCGCTCGGAATTTAAAACTAAAAAACCGAATGACGCCTTAACGAAGTCAGCTCTCTCCTAATATTAGGAAAAAACAAGTGGATGTAATTTTTTTTTAATCAATTAATTTGTTATTAACTGTTATAGTTAATTTCACCAATTATTTTAACACATTGTTACATATTCTGATTTTTTTTTTTTTTTAATTAATGAAAATCCGAACTGTATACAAAACTGGCTCAGGTAATTGTCCTAAGCCATCGGACCAGATATCCATAGGTGGACTCAGTTCGTTCATTTTTACATCAATATAAAAAAATTGGGTACTTATAGATATTGTTGAAAATATATCCCTTGCAAACGACACTCAATAGCAAGGGAGGTTCAAAGCCGTGGCGTAGTTATATTATTGAATGGCACCATACGCAGGATAATGAGCTGCGACCCAACCTGTCAGCTACATTTCCTATCCCTTCCTCCTTTTTCGAAGTCATCAAACGGGACAAATATATATTGTATCATTAAAAAAATAAAATTTGTTATCAAGTTTATTTTCATGTTACTGATCTACTTTCGGAATTTATAGTTTTTTTACATTCCTTTAAAATAGCTATCAAGCGGGCCTTGACGTGCTGAGTTTCTTCGCCACGGGATAGTGATCCACGTCATTATTCAACCATATTTTTATGAGAATGCAACTGTTACAGACTTTGTTTGATTTTTAGTAACACTATTAATGTTATGTATTATCAACAACTTACTGTTTAGAAAGATCAGAGCTTTAGACTTCTGCTGGGTAAAACTTCATAACTTTCATATTCGCAAATCTAAACATCGCGAATTCAAAATAATAGCAATCAGTATCATAATTTTTTTTTTCTCCCCTTCCTTGACGCCTCGGCTATACGGGGTTTTCTGGCTGGAAAGCGAGTAATTAATTCCAACCTTCACCAGTCAGGTTCACTGTTAGGTTGTTCCTGGGATCTTTCGTTTCCTATGGTAACGTACTTTTTTTTAAATTTAATTAACTGCACTGATATATTATCAGTTGGTCTTACCCACCACCGTCTCTCCAGTTAGTAGATGGGGAACTTATAACATTAAGAATAATTTAGATTTTATATATATATATATATATATATATATATATATATATATATATATATATATATATATATATATATATATATATATATATATATATCCAATCTCTCCCATCCTATATCCTTAATCTTCTTTACTATGTCACAAATTAACTAACCCAAAACAACTTTGATGTCCCAGATCTTGCTGATTTGGCATGGACCAGAAAGCTTTCATTTTATAATAAATTGTTTAAAAAAAACTTCCTTCCCGGTCTATTCCAGATAATCTTCCAAGGTATATGAAAATCAAATGGCTTTGCGATTATTTAATGCAGAACATTCATTTGAATGTTAGGCATGGGTATTTTCTCGACAAGTTTTTTGTCAAGTCATTATATCGTAATCCAACAGATTCACTCAATGTATACAATTGTACAATTATATATTTCAATTAAGTAATTAAAAAGATTTTGTACCAAATCCCATCACTCAGTAATCTCAAAAAGCGGACATATCGACAGTGTAAACCAACCAAAGAGAAAGAAAAATAATGGAAGTACGGGGACCTGGACGCCTGAGGAGAAGGTGTACAGAGGTTGGGGGGAGGGGGGGACAAACAGCAGCAGGACCCTCGCCATCTCTAATTGGACCTGTGGGCTGTGGCCAATCTCTAAGGGTCCACTCCCGCACAACACCATCACAAATTGCTTTTCTCTTTCAAAGTCATGGGGAAGGTGTGGATCAAGAAAAATATTAAAAAATAATAAAACTAAAAAACTTAGAGTAAATTGATCTAATCTCTCCGGAAAATTATCAAAATTCTATCTGAGCAAGTTTAATAAAATATTATTAAAATCAGATTCTTCTATGAACCATTAACAGTTTGAAAATCAAATATAACAAAGAATTTTAATTGATTTTTCGAAAAAAACTAATATCTCTGAATAAATAATTTAACATATTAAAGAACAATTCCGAATTTCAATAATTATAAAATTATAGTGAAGAAGTAAAATCCTCTGTTGTGAAACATAACGTCACGGAAGCTAGGTTGTTATTCATGATTTCTTAAAATCATCTTTCATGAACTAGTCATGTGAAAATATAAAAAAAGTCAATACATGTTTAGTGGTACAGTATTGTTATTTTAGCTACCCTAGGTTAGGGACACTTCTTATCAGCTTTCTATGGAACATAATAATTTTAATAAATCTTTTAATTAATATAATATATTGCTAATCTCCAATTAATCATAAACATTTTTTACAAAAAATTATCTGTTAATCTCTTTGCATTTTTTTTTTTTTTTTGTAACAAAATTACCATGATACAATTTTTAAAATTATAAAATTATTTTTTTTATATTTCTTTTTATGAAATATCCACCATATTGCCTAATTATAATAATTAGTATTAGTATTTTTAATTATTATTATAATCATTTAATTTTTTTTTCAAATGCCTATGTTCAGCTGTGAAGATAGTTTGGCCAGAATATCAGAATATCAGTTTATATTATAAAAAGAACATGGCAAATGTGCATATTATTCCTTCTTGCCAACTTCTGGTCACTGCCCAGTCCCATCCAGGGTGGGAGTGTTATGATTCATTTTGCAGCCATAAAGTATAAACTAAACCAGATAGGAATCAAACACATACCTAGATACTCTTGGACCGTCACTTTAACATGATTGCCCTTCGTGGAATGGAAAGGTAGATGTTTTTCAAAATCAATGAAATATGATAAATTACTGGTGATAAAGAAATACCATAGTATTATTATATATTGTCTTGTATTACTTTTTATGTATGGGTACGATTTATCAACTTTTCCATACCCTCTTTTACCAAGGTAGGAAAATCAGCAGAGATATTTAAAGACCCTCCCTTTTTATGGAGGTAGATGGTATTCATTGATTTATATTATATGAGGGATTATAGCACTTTTTTTTTTTTTAAATACAATCTATTTCAGTAGATGAAGGAGTTATGTGCTTGTAAGTTGGAGTTGTGAGTGTTTGGTAGTAAAATCTGAATATTTCAAAACATCTAGGAATGGAAATATGAAGAGGATGAAGGGGCTACGTAAGATTTTCCTGGTAAAGGAAAATGTAAAAATAAAAACTTTAAACATAAATTACTCAAAATTGTGTTTTGTTACACAACCCCTTCCTCCCCCAAAACCTTCAATAATCAATAAATAAAAAATAAAAAATTAGAAAACAACGAAAAATTGTCTCCTTTAGATGGATTCAGTATAAAATTACGATTAACAACCCCAAAACAGCTCAATATAAGTTTTTAATTATTATTTTTATAATAATTTTACATGAAATCAGACTTATGATACTGGTCGAAATGTTATAAATTTAAAACACATATTTTTTTATTTTTTATTTTTTTTTTTTAAATAATACAAGAAAAGAATGTGTTTGGGTAAAGACATATTTACCAAAATAACAACATAGATACTCATGGTTTCCCTTCAACATATAAAATTATGTTCAAAAACAGGTCAGGTTGATCCGAATATCTCATGGATGAATAAGAACAGTAAACAAACTGAAGCTGATGGTGCATAAAGGAGAAACGAGAGGAAGGAGACGAGGACTAGAAGAGGGCCAGGGCCTCCAAAGGGACAGAAGGAGGGCGGGTGTAAGCTAACTAAAGGGACGGGGTAGTGACCTTTACCAACGAGGCCAGCTTTTAAGCTTCATTACCCACTTGTCCTCTTAGCTAAGCCACGTCGATTCCATCTCACCCCTTCCGTTGTCAAATTAGTCTTCCTCCATGAGCTTCTCTTTCGCTAGAGTAACTTTTATAAAAGGGCTAAGGTCAGTCAATATATCGATTTGGTGGAGGCAAAGCAAATGTCTAAGGTAAAGGACAAAAAGAGTTAACCAGCAAAAATTGAAAAAAAAAAAAAAAAAAAAAATACAGCCAAAATAAAATTCCTTACACTACAAAAACATGATAAATTATTTGTATACATATTATAATGTTATTTTATATGTCAAGAATTTTGATCACTTAAAAAATACGTTTCATAATATTTTTGCAATAATAAAATTATAACATTGATTTTTTAATATTTCATGAATAAAAATTTTTTAGGGGAACTGTAATATGTTAATTTAAATTATGAGAATGTAATATATTTACTGTGGATTAGATTATTTCCACACTTCTTATTTTGATTATTTGTAGGGATGAAACACATACATATATTAATCTACATGATTCCAATTATTTCTTATTATTAGTCAATAAAATTCCGTTTAATACCTCATTGGGGCAATGATTTTATTTTTGCCACCATAGCAATTTCCACCTACAGTACACAATCTGATAAGTCAGACGGTTTCTGCAATGGCTCATTTTAACATTTTTAATTTTCACATCTTGGATATGAGTATCTTATTATCAATTCCATTTTAGCAGTAAAGGGTCCAGTACACGTCTAACAAGCACTTGATAATGTTAATGTAGTCAAAAAAATTCACAACCACTATTTCGACTTTATAATATTTATACCCGACAAGACCATACAAAGTTTTTAACAGTACTGACTGCCCTATAATTTTCTATAATTATAATAATAATTTTCTAAAAGATCTAGGTGAGCCTATGGTCACCTACAGCAATGGCTATTCCCTTTGATAATTTTTTTACAATAATAAATTGTATCTTGACTCTACCACATTGGTTTATAGGATCCATAAACCATTATCATTTATAACATGGGTGTATCATCAACGATCAAAATGAATATAATCAATTTCTTTTTTTATTTAAATAATATTCCTATAAATTTAATTGTTATTGTTTAATGGGCAATAAACAAAAATGTTGAAATTTGCAGAAGTGTAGTCATATCTATTGATAAATTATTTATTAAAAAAAAAGACAGCAAGTTCCTTCAGTGTTTCAACGTAGACATATTATGACAATTAATGTTAGAGAAGAAAAGCAAGAACTGTAAATTAACAGCACAAGAGGTAAGAAAGGTAAGGATTTTTTTTTTTTTTTTTTTTTTTTTTTTTGGGGGGGAGCTAAACCTACTTATGTACTCCAACTTAGGATGCGTTTATGTTGGAGCTGTGATAAGCTATGAGAGCGGCGATGACAGTAACGATTAAATCTAAGCTTGAATCGCTGCTTCTATAGGGCGCTTATGCCATAGCTTCAATAACAGTGACATTGAAAAATTAAATAGTAAAACTAGTTTATACCGAGTGAGTATATAATGAGGAAGAGGAAAAAATGCCTTTATAATCAAATACTATAAAATATTATGTTGCCACAATCATGCAGAAAGAGCCCGAATTCGCAGCTCACCCTATTCATATGGAAAGGTGTACATCTGTGGAATTCCATCATCTTTATAAAGATTTAAGGCAACATCCAAGAAAATTTATTGAATATAGGTATATGAAACTCGAAACTTTTGACTACGTATTATCAAAAATTTCGGATAAAATGCAAAAGAAATTAATTGCCATTAATTAATAATTGCCACAGTAGACCTATTTTAGAAGAGGAGTGATTAATGACAACAATCAGGTATGTAAAGACTTTTTTTTTTCTTTTTTTTCAAAGTTTCTTTATTTATTACAATATTTTGTACAAAATATTAATGAAATAATTTTACAAAAATCGTTTTGTACATTTAATGGAATGAATAGAGAAAAAAAATAAAACACTATATATTAAATAAACCAAACATAAAATAAATAGATACCGGTAGATGATAAATAAATAAACATCCATACTCGATAAGAGCTAAGAAAATGGGAGAGGTGATTATCAACGCTCCTATCGTTAATCGTGGCTCAACTCTCAGCTCCAGTATAAACACAACAATGGAAAACATAGGGTGGTTTTCACTGCTTCGCTAGTGTCACGGCTCTTATAGTTTATCTAACATAAACGCACTCTTAGGCAGGAAGGCTATTCCAACAGAATACCAACCCATTTTAGCCAATGTGGGAAGGGCAAGATTTATTTTTCGGTGCGCCGCAAAGAAAAGTTTGACCACAACCTTCAGTCCTGAGCACACTGAGACCCTCACCCCAGCTTGCTCAGCCATCGAGTCCCCAGGAAATTAATCCTCAAGAAAAAATGAATGAAAACAAAAATATAAAGTAAAAATATTTAGTCCCCAGTCTAGAAAAGCTCCTGAAAATTGAGAGGAGAATCCTTAGAAGAATACATGGGCCCAGAAGAACACCACAGGGTTACAGGTTAAAATCAAACAAAGAAATTTACAAGGATACAACAGATCTGGAGTCGGACATCAAAATGAGGAGGTTAAGGTTTTATGGGCACATGGTGAGAATGAGCCCCGAAAGGTTGAACAAGCAGATCTTCGAGAAGATCCGTGGTTATAAAGTCTCGACTGGATATCTTAAGCAACTGAGACATGATCTGAACCAGATAGGTCTGGGAGACCAGGACTGCCTCGATAGGGACGAGTACAGGAAGACATTGGCAGGGGCGAGGGTTCTTGTGGAGAGGAAACATCCCGGGAGGGGTCACGCATGGACTGAGGAGAGAAAGCTCAAACATTCAGAGTTCATGAAAAACATGTGGAAGAGGAAGAAGCAGGTGAAGAGCAAAGAACAAGTGCTGCTCTCATGATATTCGCGTGGGCCCAAGGGCCGTTCCGAAAAAAAAAAAAAGATTAATATACTGGCAAATAAAATGGAATTCCAACCACAAAGAATACTGGATTCGATAATGAATAGAATAGGAGGCTAAACGTAAACAATAGAAGACTGTGTATAGATTGAAAAGTTAAGAGTGAATGAAATCATTGTCAGCCATAGATGGACGAACGTAAAGTAGACAGGAATATAAGAAGAAGCCTTAGGAGTTTGGTTTATATCCAAAACCAGCTTGTAAGAAGATATTTGAAAGTAAAAAAAAAAATAAAAATACAAATAATTGTTCAAGAGTACATTAATTTTATGGAAGTTCAAATTTATCATTTATTATTAATAAATAAAGATATGACTGTTTTTATAATATATAATTATAAATAATTACTAAACAAGTAATCATCTAATTACTGAGTTATAGTGTTCAATAATTGATAATTATTCTCCAGCAAAATCAAAATCTTCCATTATACAGGTACCAGATATTTAAAAAAAAAAAAAAATAAAATAACCTAAATTACAGAAATTAATTTACTGTTTTATTTTTTGTTTTGTTTTTTCTTTTATTTCTAATCCTCATTGCCTATGTCATTATCACAATTAAACTTTTTAAATTATTTGTTTATCATCAACATTATTACAATTATAATTACAAATAATTGTAACACATATTTAATATAGCTTAGTTCAGAATCTATAAACCCAACTACAGTTTGGCCGTACTACATTGGCTTACGTTACAAAACAACCTTTTCATTTTTTAATATACTTCACCTTGACTAAACACTAACCGAAGAATTATTATGAACCTTTAGTTATTCATTACATTCTCGATGTAACTAATAATTAAAGAATCATCATATTTATAACTATGTTTTTAAGTATGTCCTTTGCACAAAGACTAAGGAATTTAAAATGGATAGATAACAACAGTATTTTTAAAAATCAGAATAGTAATTTAACATAAACCCAAACCAAGAAAGAAAGAAGTTCCAGAACTAATTTCCAGTATTGTTCCATACAGTAAAATTCATGATATTATAGAAAAATAAATAGATTATTGATATAAATATGGATAAAAGCATGCAAGAACCATAAAAATAAAAATAAAATAAAATAAAATACTTACCGTTTCCCAATCAATACTCTTGAAAAACGGGTGATTGACAATATCCATGAAACCATTCTCTTTACTGCACCCTAACCTGTCCTGTGGTTTCTTATTTAGGAATCCTTTTAACACTGATGCTGCCTTTACGGACAGAGATCTTGGAATTCGAATAGTCTTCTCAAGAATGACTAAAAACAGCAAACAAAGATTATTAAAGAACAGTAAAGATTATTTTAATGTTATAGTATTAAATCACAACAAATTAGACATATTAAGACAGTGCTAATACTGTTTATTATATATACTATTGTTATTATCGAGGTTGGGAGACCCTCCTGTGGCCCACCCAGCCTCTACAAAGTGGGTACCCTTAAATGGGGAAAAACCTGGCGGTTGAGCGATATTTAGGCCAAATCTCCTCCTCTCACAACCATTGGCCTAGCAATAGTACATCTTTACCCAAGTACTGAACCCAAGACCCTTCATGGGTTGTTAGTGGTGCAGGTTTTATTTATATTATTATATACTAAACATATATAATACCATTATGACCATATATAATATATAAAAGAACTTTTTAAAATTTTGAATGAGCTAACTATCCAAAAAAAAAAAGTCCCTGTCATTTTATGAGATTTGGTGAGTGTGATCAGGAATATGTATGACATTAATTTAGTCAATCTTTTTAATAGATTCTTGAATCTTTTTCAATAATGCTCAATATTCAATGGGTCAAGCTAGTAAAAATTAATAGTAGTATATAAAAAATATAATTATCGCAACAAAACAATGACAGAAAGTTTTCAAATATTTACCTTTTTAAATTACTTATAAAATTATCAGTGATGTGCATGTTCAATTTCAATTATTAATTAGTTTGTTGTTTATTTGGGGTTAACGTCCTTATGTACTCCAACTAGGGCAAGAAGGACGGGTTATAGGGTAAAAATGACGTCGAACAACCCCATTGAGTCCTTAGGTGAGTGGGAGACTGTTATGAATGGACATGGTAAGAATGACATGGTATGAATCCTCTACAGTCAAGTGTTATGATATCATAATATCAAATAAAAGTATAGTTAACTCTTAAGATGAATGGAGGAGAAAATAATCAGGGATGCAGTCGAACAAAAACACTACGTCTAAGTAGAAATACTTTAATCGTGCTAACGTTTCAATCTGCATTTCAGGTCTTCCCCAGGGCCACTGAACCACACAAGAGAGGAGACGAACGATGACTCAAGTGGTTTGGTGACCCTGAAGAATACATGTAAGACAGGTCAAAACATTGGCAAACAATTAAAACAAGTAAGTAAACAAGCAAACAAGTATTTTTACTTGAAGGTGGTGTTTCTGTTTGACTGCATCCCTGATTATCTTTTTCTCCGTTAAGATATCATTTTGTTATTTTAGTGATGATAAAAAAAGATACATGCATGCAAGAAATATTCTTTTTACATTCATTTATGTTTTACAATGAATGAATTAAATTCTACAATTTTATAACACCAGCTAATACAATAAACTGAATTATCAACCCTGCTTTGTGTTAAATGGACAATATCCATAAATAGATTAGCCATACCCACTTTGTCCATCTCCCATTTAAATGATAGAATTACTATTATCATGAAATATTGCACTACTTTAACATTGCAATCAATACTGCACACTATATCATAGAAACGTATGAAATATAAGTTAAATTTAATCAGCCAAAATAGGAAATAAGCATTCTTTTTTGGTAAAACAGCAATTTGAGCAAAGGTAAAGAAAAATAGAGTAGAAAGTGAATCTTATTTTTACATAGACCTCAAATCTACTATTTCAAATGCATTTATGAAAATCGTGACCAAACAAATTGGAGCTGCTGACACAATCTTTGAAACTATTAAGAAAGGCTTTCAAAGTGGGCAAAAATTAACATTAACTTCTGATTATACTCAAACTAAGGCAGGAAGGATGGGTTACCCTACAGATTAACAACCTATTCTAGCCATTTAAAACAATATCACTGTCATCTGATATGAGATATCTAAAAAATATTAAGAAGAGTCAACAACACAGTTAGGTCAGATCTTAATTAGTCCTAATGTTATACAAGTCACTGAGATAATAAATACTTACAAAAAGAATCAGAAGTTGAGGTAGGATAGCTTTTACAAATGAAGCCTGACAGAGTTGCAAGCAAGGTATAGCAAGACAAATGATAATAGGAAACAAAAGAAAAAGAAAGAAAGAAAAAGGGCAACAACCAAGGACTATATGGGAAGATGGAGTAAAAAGGATACCCAGAAAAGTGGAGTCAATCGAAAAAAAAAGAAAGCTCTATAGGCTTTCTTCTCATACTGTATAAACGGACAAAGAGTATAACTATAACTATGATAATAGCGAAATGTGGACAGATGTAGAATGAAATATCCATCCATCCCTCCTTAATCATGAAAGCTCTCATATGTTTTCTGATTAAAATGTAATCTAATCTGTATATTGTGAATAATATTACTTTTATTTGATAATTCCAGTAATTCTCTTTTCATCAACAAAATGTCTTTCTATACCAGTGATATTTATGTTCTTGATAAATAACCAGAATAATTCTTTAAGCCCATTATCTTATTTATGGTTCTATTATCAAATACAGTAGAGCATCGATTATCCGAACTAATGTTGTCAGGGGGGGGGGGGGGGGGGATAATAAAAAAATTCAGATAATCGAAATTCGTTTTAAAAAAATTATTATGTGTAAACAGCATCTCCCAACAGTTCACTATTCGCTTTCTTCAAAGTTTTACAACTCGAACTGCCCATCCCACTGTATGGGGTACCTGACGATTGATTTAGAATTATTTTTGATTCCCATTATTGTTGATTTACCAATCAATAACTAATGTCTGACCCGGTTCACTTTTTTGTAGCCACGTAATGATTTTCATTTTGTCTTTAAATGAAAAGAGCTCTCGTTTCATTTTCGTTAGCATGGATGATGACATCTAGTTTTTAAAACAAAAAGTGACCCCAAAGGTGATATATACCTCACAAAGAATGATTTAAGACTTAAGGTGAGGTCAATTACCAACCAAATAATTAGGAAGATATTTAGAGAAACAAATGAAGTGATCTAATTAAGTATACAGTTCTCATTAGACAAATTTGTAGGTATGTATAGAAGTTCATTTTTTCTATTTTATGGTTCATGTTTTAGTTTCTGTGAAATAAATTGAGCTAGCCAGAGTGAGATGACTGACATTCATTTTGTGAGATCATCACAAAATAAAATCTGCTGACCCAGGTGGTAATCAAACCCATGACCTTCCATACTGAGCATATGACCCTTGTCTCTATAAGCTTGGCCATCATGGTTCTCACTAAATATATTTATTTATATTTTTAAACATTAACTCTATACAGTAGAAACTCCCTAATCTGACCCCTAAGGGATAAAGGGTATGGTGGAACAACCAAAAGGTTAGATTAACCGGATATTATAATAAAACACATATTATTAATTTAATAGTTAAAAGCTAATAATCATATTATTATTATAAATAGTTTATAATAATATTATAAGTTAATATAGAACTTTTATAGATTTATTAATTTATAAATTAACAAATTGTATTTATTGAATGTAAATTTATAACATTTAATACAAATAGAGGAGATATAAATCTATTTTATAATATGTGTGAATACAATATATAGATACATACATGTATTTATTTAAAAGGATAATGGAACATTTACAAAAACAAAGACTATTTTTATTAACAAAGTGTTTTCTTTTTTTGTTTTAGACGTACACCTCATTCCCTGGTTCTAGCAGCAGTATCTTGTCATCTATTGAGGGTCAAAATATTACCATATCTGCAATCATCGTGGAACTCAACATCATGCAATGCAATCTCAAAATCTACTGTTTAGAGACGTGACTCATTTTTGGAAGGTCTGAAAATTCCTGCTTTCTGAAAATTTCATCTACTTTTTCTCCCGGTATATCAGAATCCGCAGATATAATTTCCTCATCAGTTAATTCCAAACAAGTGTAGTCATTTTCGTCTACATTTGCCAGCCATTCAGCTACAAATACAATACAAATACAAAGACAGGGATTCTAAGGCTTTCACGAAAATATTGTTTCCTCCTCCAGATTTCATGGGAAGGTCAGATAACCCGGGGAGTCAATCTAGTGGAAGGCGGATTAGTAAGGTTCAACTGTACTTGGTCACTAAACATGAAAACTTTTAATAGCTTGAAGAAATAATTTTGTTTAATAGAATCAAAGAAAACCATATCTAAAAAAAATAATCAGTGTTTCAAAGAAACCTCAAAATTTAATGTCTTCCTTCCCAACCCTTCATTTGTAAACTGTATTAAATTATAAAACAACCACTGATATCTAAGGTATTTTATGTCAATTTATGCTTCAAAATCTCCAACATTTTTAAATTTATAGTAAAAAAGGTTCTGATACCTTGGAAAAGGTAATCTTCCGTGTTCTGATCTGGATTTTCTGAGGCACCAGCTATATCGAAAGGACTCCTACCAGCTAACATCTCATATAGTAACACTCCCAATGCCCACCAGTCAACGCTGAAACAAGTAATACAAAGGTTTAATTTAATACTTTTTTTAAATAAGTATATTCTTACAGTGTGTATAAAAATTACAAGAAAATAGATAAAAGTTTTATTAATATAATAATACTATACTACTTATACAGAACCTTTACAGAAAAATTGACAGAATATGGACTAAAAATAACATTTAGTATACACAATACAATTAATTACAATTTCTATGAATTGTAACAGTTCAAAGAGTAAAAGGAAAAGGCATCAAAAGCAAGTGTACCTTAGCCCGAAGGCCTTAACCACCCTCTTCCTAACTTATTTTCCACCATATTAAGAGGAATGGGACAACTACTATCTAGTTTGGCTCTATATGTAGTGTCAATTTTTGACAGATTCGCATCATACGGTTC
Organism: Euschistus heros; assembly: GCA_003667255.2. NCBI lineage: Eukaryota > Metazoa > Arthropoda > Insecta > Hemiptera > Pentatomidae > Euschistus > Euschistus heros. The sequence goes on along the minus strand of RCWM02000372.1, from coordinate 114,044 downwards.
CAATAAACGACGACCGTTATGTCAACACCAGGCAACTCCCAAAGGAGTTCCTGGCACCACATCAAAATGAATAACAAAAACATATGATTGAACTCAAGATGTATATACCTAAATCCATAGTCTTCTCCTCTCAATATTTCGGGTGCAATGTAGTTTGGTGTGCCGCAAAAGGTAGAAGTGGTATCTCCTGCCCTAATTCCTTCTTTACACATTCCATAATCTGTCAACTTTATATGACCTTCGTGGTCAAGAAGTACATTATCTAGTTTTAAATCTCGATATATTATTCCTGAAAAGGAAAAAAAAATCATGTATAACTTGATAAAGGTAATGATAAAATAGATATATGTATAAGTAACAAAAAAAACATTATTAACAAAAAAAATAAAGTAAACCAATAACAGAAATCTTTGCATAATATATACTACTTTTGTAAGATAATTAAGCACATATCTTGTTAAATGCATTAATAATTTAATAAGTATGGAGCTATCCCATAAACATTCCCATAATGTCTCATAATCCCGTAAATGTTAGACCCTCAGCCATAATGAAATAAAATTATTGTTAATAAACGTTCTATTTTAAAAAAATTATCAAACTCCAATTCCCAGGGGTACAGACTCCTCATATATGAAAGACAAGTTCTGATATTATCCATGTCTTCAAACTTGATGACATCTAGGGTATGTAAGTTCACATTTTAAACATAGATTTACAGCTTAAGTCTCAACCTTTCCTAGCACTGTGCTGACTACTTACACTGATGATAAATTAGTTATCTATGTATAATAATCTATCTAATAATAGCAATAAATCCCAAAAAATTTATTTTACAACATGTTTTAAGTTTATGATATTCTGTCTAATGATTTCTCTTAAGGTCAGTTTACACGCACATGACGTTTGCACAAATTGCCTTTTGCAAGCCTGTTTGTGCAAATCAAATCTATGCTGTTTACACGTTCAGTTTTGCTTGCACATTTGTAAAGTGGAAACCTCTCTGTTTTGTTGAAAATGGAAAATTGTGACAAAGAATTATTAATTCTTGCAACAACTGCGATTCGCATTATTAAAAAAAAAGAACCAATTGAAGATCGCTAAAAGGAGATATTGAAATATATAAATACAGTAGAACCCCTCATATCCGACCTCGGGATATCCGTCATATCCGTCACCCCTTCTTCTACCAGTCTCGAATAATCGATTCTGTGAATCACAGTTGTGCAACCGAGTTCCTCGCATAGTTACATATTTTGGCTACCCCAAAACGTAAACGTACTGAATGCACGCTTCAGAAGAAATTAGAAGTTCTTCAGCGCTTCGAAAATGGTGAGTCAGTTCAAAAATTATCTTCTGAACTAGGAATAGGAGTCACAACAATTAAAGACTGTAGGAAAAACAGAAAGAATATTTAATCGTTCACCATGACAGTGGAAGGGGAGGAAGCTTTGAAAAATAGAAAGATGCTTAAAAAACCTAAATTTGATGTCTTAGATGACGCTCTCTGGGTTTGGTTTTGCCAACAAAGGCGCAATGGAACTACTTTATCAGGAGGAACTCCTATAATTAAGGAGAAGGCGGTGATTTTGCACAAAACAATAGTAGGTGAGGAAGTGGAAATCTTCAGTGCAAGTGAAAGATGGCTTCACCGATGGAAACGTCACCATGGTATCTGTCACATTGTTATTTTTTATTTTAAAAGCTATCAGCTGACGATGACGCAGCCAAAGACTTCACGAAAAAATTTGAAGTTTTTATAAAAGACAACAATATGCATCCGAATCAAGTCTATAATATTGACGAGACAGGGTTAAATTACAAAATGATCCCACAAAAAACCCTTGCTGCAAAAAATGAAAACGTAACTGGAACAAAATTAACCAAGGATTAACTGATGATAGCAACATGTAGCAATGCAAGTGGCAACCACAAAATGCCATTGTTTGTCATTGGTAAATCGATAAAGCCCAGAGCATTCAAGCATGTGAACTTGGCTTCGTTGCCTGTTTATTACCGAAATCAAAAATCGGCTTGGATGATCAGTTCTTTGTTTAAACAGTGGTTTTTTGAACAGTTTGTCCCAAACGTAGAAAAACACTTGAAAATGAAAAATCTGCCACTTGCTTCTCGATAATGCTCCCAGTCATCCTCCTGAAAATAAACTGAAAATGGGAAATATTAAAGCTATGTTTCTACCCCCTCATGTCACATCATTGATCCAACTTATTGATCAATGTGTGGATCAAATTATGGGTGTAATTGAGTGGTTGAAAAAGAGATACAGACGGAAATATTTCAGCTCCTTATTAGAACAAACAGAAGGGGGCAGTGACCTGTTTGAGGCTATGAAGTCTTTCAATATATAAGATGCAATTTCAATTGCCTGCTCAAGCAGGGGAAGAAATAAAAGATACCACTCTAAAAAAATCTTGGAAAAAACTTTGGCCAAGTGTCATAGAAGGAGAGGGCTCAACCCCTGATGAGCCTCAAATCATCAATACAGATATCATGGAAATTCTCCGAGATTTATAACCCATTGATGACAAAATCCAACCAGCCGATGTAGAAGAGTGGCTATTGGAAGGAGACATGGCCGAGGTCACCAAAGAGGATCTTGACGACAATCAAATCATTGCCGTAGTTCTCAATGCAGAAACGGAGGATGATGAAATGAACAACTAGAAAGAAGAGCCTGAAAAGATTAGTCACAGGGCAGCTAAAGGGGCTTTCGAAATTGCGATGAAATACATCAAACAGCATCCAAACACAACACCGATGGATGTCCTGTACATTAAGAAGTGCTAGGCAAGATTAAGTACATTAATACAGAAAAATATAACTGATTTTTTAAAAATGAATTTATGTGTAATTAATTAGTTGGCTATGCGTATATGTACATACATGCATACTTCCGTATTTTATGCTTCAGTATTTTTTGTATTCAATAAACACGTACATTTACATACATATATACATAAGTATTCGTTTATGTGTGTTTTTATTCATTCTTTGTTGTTCCTCGGATCATCCTTTTTTGTTATCAGACCACGCTCCGGTCCGTGGGTGATGGATATGAGGGGTTCTACTTTATTGAATTTAATTTAAATATTAACTAAATGAAATGACTTATATTTCTCAATGAAGTTGATTAGAAATTCTTTTGACATTTTGAATACGCAATAATATTAACTATACATTTATAAAATATACAGGGTGTCCCGAATTTAAATGTAATTTCAAAAAAAAAGAAACAAAACAAAAATGTTACAGGTAGCGATTATCACCTTTCAAAGTTCGTCAGGCTGGGCAGTGAGATAATTAAACACTTAATGTTATCCTTTACATTCTTATTTGTTATTTGTTTACATTTTGGCTTCCTTCTAGGATTATAATTCCTAAATCAGTCTTCAGTCAGTTACTCAGATATTTTTGTGTGAATAGCATCAGCCACAATGCTGCATACATATTCTAATATTGAAAACGCTGATATGATTTTTGTGTAGGTTTCTGTAACGGTAATGCTTTAGAAGCGGTGCAGGAGTATGCGCATCCATTTCCAAATAGAAGAGTGTCTAATCGATGAGTCTTTTCATTAACTTTTAATAGACTACGAGAGACTGGGTCATTCTTAATACCTAATGAAGGCGACCTATTCCAGGCAGCAATAAGAGCACATTATCGGAGAAGAAATTGTGTCCAACACCACTTCGATAACAATTCTGAGACTAGCATCCGAAGAGCATCTGCTGCATTAGCAATATCGCGGCAAGCAATATGGCGAACTTTGAAAGGTGATAATCGCTACCCATACCATCTTCAAAAAGTTCAGAATTTATTACCTCAAGATTATGTCAAGAGATTGAATTTTAGGTAACTGGTTTCTTGACAAAATTCGCGATGATAATTTACTTCCATTAAAAATTATATGGACCGATGAAGCTGCCTTTACAAGAGGAGGAATTGTTAATCAAAGAAATTATAATGTATGGGCTATTGAAAATCCAAGAGCTATTAGAGAGAATAGGTTTCAGCATGAATTTGCTATTAACGTTTGGCTTGGAATTTGGAACGGATTACTGGTGGGACCATATTTTTTACCTGGAAGACTGAATGGTATCACATTTACACATTTTTTGGAGAACGACTTTTCTAATTATTTAGATGACATTCTCTTTCAGCAGCGGATTGAAATGTGGTTCCAACTCGATGGATGTCCAGCTCATTATAGCAGAGTTGCTCGAGCTTGGCTGGATATAAGTTATCCACAACGATGGATTGGACGTGGAGGAGTAGTACCTTGGCCACCCAGATCACCTGATATGACACCTATGGATTTCTTCATATGGGGAACAATAAAGCAGTGGGTTTATTCGGTGTCAATCAACTCAAGAGAACAATTAAGAGACCGAATCATAGATGCAGTGCACCAAATATCATCAGAACAATGTTTAGCTGCAATTTATCAAGTGAGTGCTAGATGTAATGCTTGCATTGGTGCAAGAGGACAACATTTTGAGCAATATTTACATTAAAAAGAACATAACATAAATATAAACGTAAATAAATAAGTATAAAAATGAAAACTTGTTTTGTTTCTTTTTTGCGATTTTCTCTAAAACTAAGCAAAAACGAGAAAATCTCTAAAGGACTTTTTGTCTTAGTTTTTCGGTCCCCTATAAGTTCCTGAAGTTTTGCCATTTAAATTCGGGACACCCTGTATTTATACTGTATAAAATTAAAGCACATTCTCCCAAAATACAGTATTGAACAGGTGGTCGAACGTAAAATGGGCATGCACTAGACTTGAGCTGAGCTTGAGCATCGATTACACGCTCATGCCAACACACTAACCTCAATTCGAATTTCAGTCCTGACAAATTTTACTTAAACCAAATTTTAGGCTTGGCGCAAACTTCAAATCTGCGTTTACACGCTCCAATTTAACAGCACAAACAGGCTTGTGCAAGCCGATTTGCGCAAATGACTTGAGTGTGTAAACCAGTCTTTAAAAACATCTAACAACCCCAAATTCTTGATAAAATAATCATTACCAAAACTTCATTCAAACCAAAAATCATAATGATTTTAATACCCCAAATATGTTGCATATTTAACCTGAAACAGATATATGCACTTCCTAATTACAAATACTCAACCCATGAAAGCTCACCAGTAATTATTCTGTCTTACAAACTAATTCTGGAAAACCAAAGGGTGACTCAAGCTGTCAGCATCTAATAATAATCCTTATAACAAATTTGTATAATTTCCACACTACTTGTTTTGTAGAATATACAGTTGTCAAATTTTAATTTTGACTTGATTAAAAAAGAAAAAAAAAAGCTTGTGATAATCAGAAGAGTTGGTTGAAAATTTACATCAATTTTTATATTTTAATATTTCACCAAAATTTAATTTAAATAATATTCATTTATAATGAAAATTAAAATTAAAATTAGATTTAAATTAGTAATACCTCGTTCGTGGAGGAAATTTAGTGCTAAACTTATTTCTGCTGCATAAAACCTAGCATGCTCTTCAGGAAGCCTACGCTGCCTCTGCATGTGGAACATTAGGTCACCTCCTCGTACAAATTCAATCACAAAAAACAACCGAGATGGAGTTTGGAAACAGGAATGGAGGCCAACAAGGAATGGATGGTTTGATGCAGTCTCGAATACGTGCTTTTCAGTTTGTACCCAGTCTATATCCTAAAAAAGAAAAAGTAATCCATCATCATTTAAATAGTATTGAAAACAATCGTCTTAAAAATAATCATTATACTTAAAGGATAATTTTTACGTTTGTTTTCAGATCTGTAAAATATGAAAATGATCAAAGAAGTTGAAGTTGAACAGCTCTCAGTTTTTGCATAAATAAATTAAAACAGTAAGAAAAAATATATTCACTATAAAAATTTAAATAACCATAACTATAAAAGAACTAGATTTAAAATAGAATAAAAGTTATCATTTGGATAAATCTGATCATGAGATTCTAAAAGAGAACCCAGACAACTTTCTGGCACAAGTATACAAAAAAATTACATGTTAAAATATATAATCCATTTTAATATATAAGGTAAGGGAATGGATTAATAAAATCACTAACAACTTTGATACAGTAACAACAACTACAAAATAATATTTAGTCTAAGTTTGTTGACTGTTTGTAAATAAATTAACATGATAGGACTGTGGCTAGTATAAATATGAAGAGTTTAAGCTAAACAAGGTCAGTCTATAAAGTAACAGGGAGATTCGGTGCTTCCTTTGATAGGTAGAGAAGAGGAATGGGAGGGTGTGGGTAGTGAACTTGGAAGTGTCTGAACCTAATACAGTATACAAGGTATCAGCCTATGATGATGACAGACCGAGTTGCATATCAAAAATTCAGAGGTTTGGGACAAATGTTACTTTGATTGTTCCTAGTCTAATGACCCATTGTCTATATCATTAAAGTCGTAACCATATATTTGTTTTATCTGCATTTGTTTTATGATAAGTTATCAGCATACACCAGCCTTTTTTTTTAATTTAATTTAGTATCTTCTTTATCTTCATTTAATAACAAAAAATGATTAGTTTAGTCTTATGCTGACTACGAGGTGTGATCAAAAAGTTCCAGGACTTTTTATATACTATGGGAATTCAATGTCTCACAGCGATGCGGTTGGCAGCATTGTATTGCCTGACTCAACAGGAACACAGCTGTGTTTGCAGATCAATCATAACATCACTGAAAGTAACATTAGCACAGTTTGTTTGAGGTTAGTTTTATAGAGTTTGGCTATTTTATGAAAATGGATGTGTAAGAAGAGCAACGTGTTTGTGTGAAACTGAACAAAACGTTTTCTGAAACCTTTTTGATGTTACAAGAGGCTTTTGGTGAAGAATGTCTAAGCCAATCATGCTGCCATCAGTGGTTCAAGAGGTTTAAAGATGGCCGAACATCCACAGACGACGATGCTCGTTCCGGACGCCCTTCAACGTCAATCAATGATGACAATGTTGCTAAAGTGAACGCTCTCGTACGATCAGACCGTCGACTAACAATCCGTGAAATGGCAGAAGAGTGTAACATTTCATTTGGGTCATGTCAGGAAATTTTAACTGAAAAAGTTCAAATGCGTCGTGTTGCAGCAAAGTTTGTGCCAAAACTGTTGACTGAAGACCAAAAACAACACCGAACTCATGTTTCTAAGGAAATTCTTCAAAAGGCAAATGACGATGAAAGCTTCTTGAAACATGTCATTAAGGGAGACGAGACATGGGTTTTTGGTTACGATGTGGAAACAAAAGCCCAATCATTACAATGGACATCAAAAGGTTCTCCAAGACCCAAGAAAGGACGCCAAGTCAAATCAAATGTGAAGGTCATGCTTACGGTTTTCTTTGACTGTAAAGGTGTTGTCTACTATGAATTCCTTCCACAAGGTCAAACAATTAATCGTTTTGTTTATCTTGAAACCCTCAGAAAATTGCGTAATGCTGTGAGAAGAAAGATACCTGAGCTGTGGCAAAGTGGTGATTGGGTCCTTCACCATGACAATGCTCCTGTTCACTCTGCATTAGTTATCCGTAACTTTTGTGTAAAAAACGCAATGACTGTCATTCCCCAGCCCCCCTACTCACCTGACCTGGCTCCAGCCGACTTTTTTCTTTTCCCGAAGCTCAAGAGACACCTGAAAGGACGAAGATTTCAAACAGTTGACGAAATTAAAGAAAAAACAACGGAGCTGCTAAACACATTTACAAAAGAAGAGTTTTCTGGGGCCTTTGATCAGTGAAAACACCGGTGGGAAAAGTGTGTAGCTTCCCAAGGGGAGTACTTCGAAGGAGACAAATTTGAATAACCTGTATGTTGTATGAATAAATGTATAAAAATTCCTCCTTGTAAAACCATTGGACTCGAAACAATGATAAGCCTTTATACTTAAACTTCTTTTTCAATACAATTCGATTTGAATGGCTCAAATTTGCATTTTGTTATATCAACTGTCAAATATTGAATACAAAAAAACTTCTTACAAGGTTCAAAAAATAGAAGCAAAATAATTATAAGTAGTCATTTCAATCGATATAAAACTTTCAAGTGTCTATTATCATATTAGATCATCTATTAACTAAAATTAATTAGGATTATGGAATCACAGCTCACCTTATTATCATTATCAATTATAGCATTACAAAACAGAAAAAATAATTAAAGCCAAATTAACAAACCTCATCATCGGTAACCAAAGCCTTTTTGATTACTTTCATTGCATAAATCCTTTTCGTTTTCTTTAGCTCTACCATAAGAACTTTAGCATAAGATCCACGCCCGATCACTTTGATTAATTCAAAATCAGCTATAGAATATTGCCTCTGTGAACCAGGTTCTAGATTCTCATCACCTAAAAAAACAAAAAATTATAATTTTATTATATAATATATGATAAAGGAAATATATCTCATCAAATGCCCATAATGTTAGAAGATTCATGTAATATATTCATCAATTTTAAGCAAAGGAGTTGTTTTTGATTCATCTACAAAATACCTTTTCAAAATTATAAACATAAAATTAAATTATTGTTTTCTGGCCTATAAGATACCTTTTAATGGCATAACGAATTATTTACAATGCTACGCTCAAAAGAATTTTACCTTCATGTAACAGTAAACTCAAACAATGGAATAAAAAGAAAACTAAAAAAGAATATTTTTTAGGGTACAGTAGAGCGTTGATTATCTGAACTATTGTTATCAGGGGTAGTTCAGATAATCAAAATTTGTTTTTAAAAAATTATTATGTGTAAACAGCATCTTCCAACAGTTCACAATTTGCTTTTTTTCTAATTTTTACAACTCAAACTGCCCATCTCACTGTAAAGATTAATAGAGCTACCTGATGATTGAATAAGAATCATTCTTGATTCCCGTTATTGTTGATTTACCAATCCCAAAATTGATAGCAAATGTCTTACCCGGTTCACTTTTTTTTAGCCACGTAATGATTTAATTTTTTCATTAAATGAAAATAGCTCTTGTTTCCTTTTTATTAGCAACGATGATAACATGTAATTTTAAAACAAAAAGTGATCACAAAGGCGATGTATACGTCACAAGAAACGATTTAAATCTTAAGGTGAGATTTATTACCAACCAAATAAACAGGAAGATATTGATAGAAACAAATGAAATGGTCCAATTAAGTATACAGTTCTCAGTACACAAAAATCTAGGTATGTACAGAAGTTCATTTTTTGCAGTTTCTGAGAAATAAATAGAGTTTCCCTTATAGAACCTAATGGAAAAAAACATTTTGTTTTTCATTTAATTTTATTTTTAAATAAAAATAATTTTGACAGTACAAATAAGTAATTAGATGATAAATTTAATTAAAATTACGTTCCGAAAAAATTGGTTCCCTTAATTGAACGTTCCGATAACTGAAGTTCAGATAATCAATGCTCCACTGTATCTTGAATTTCTTAGCAATTTAACTATCAAGTTGACTAATTTCTGAATTATTTTTATATTTTCATAAAAACAGTAGAACCCCTTGAAAGGCATTGGATCAACTGTTCCTTAAAATAAATGGTCTATCCTCTAGAATATTTTTTTTCTTTCTATCAATGTTCTAATGTATTAAATATATAAAACAAAATGAAACAGAGTTTTGCAGTCAATGGACCAGAACTTATCAAGTAACCATAACATACCTGACATTATACTTTATACAACACAGCTAAAAACATAGTCCATGTTACCATTTATGAAATTATTAAATGCAAATTATGCTATTTTTTTAATATATCTTATAGACACCTTTTATTTTTCATTTCTTTAAATTGATTCCTTTTTCTTAATGTAATGAAGTTGTCTAATTTTATCCAATGTCTACTTTTACCTGAAAGAGGTTGATTGTTTTTATGAGCAATAACAGACTAAATCTATTAAGAAAACATTTTGACCTACACATTTAAAATTCTCTTAATTATTCACTTAACTAGCCTTCTTTGACTCTTTTCTCTCTTTCAACGTTCTTAATCAACTCATTTTTACCTCAGATGTGATCAAACTTTTTGAAATTGTTTACTTGATTCAATATTTATCTTTTGAATACTATTTATATAATTTTTGATAATGTTACTAAATCTGAGATCAAAAGAAATAAATTCTTAAGTACTAAATCACAATATATTAAAGTGGCACATTTTACTGTTCCAGTAATTCCAGTAATTGAAGTTAATTAAAAATGTTATTTTATTTATATAACTGTGTTTGAAATAGAACCATGAGTTAATAATTTTTCCACAGAATCGAAAATCTTGAGAGATGAATATAGAAACTAATTTTGACAATTTTTAGACTTTACAACTGTGACCACAGAAATTATTTAATGTAATAAAAGGAAATGGTACAAAATAAATCATCTGAGGACAAAGTAAAACAAAAGATGAACAGGTATATCACTAAGATTTTAAGGTTATCATGCAGGAAATTCTCACAGACCGACATCTCAAATCAAAATCTGATAATTAAGAAACATAACACGTTGGATTTTACTTACACTTAGATGGGTCTTCTATAGGGTCTTCTACTGGGTGGTCCTCTAGTATGGGATCTTCTATAGTTGTTGGAGTACCTAGGGTTCCAAAAGTAATAACAAAACCGTATGAGGTAGGGGAATACAGTAACAATGAAATTAAAGGGTTCAAAACTAAAAGCTAATACAAAGAATTTATTAAAATGAATTGACATAAAAAAATAAATAAAAACATAAAGTTAGATTAATAATTAAATGTATTAGAAGGAAATATTATTATTTATGAGCTGTTCCTTCAAGCAGTAACTACTACCAGTATTGAAGAATTATTTATATTTATTTATTAGGAGTTTTATTTAAAAAATTGGGTTGTCGCACATGAAAAGTACAATTTTTTAAATCTCAATGTTTAAGTGTTGTTTGTTAATTCTTGTCAAAATATTTACATTCTATCAATAAGGCCTACTAATCTTCTATTTACTAATTACTATTAACAGTGTTTGTTTTTTTTCCAAGCAGGCATACAAATTTTAGTTACATTTCAAACGTGACAATGGATACACAATTTCCTATTAATTTTATTTTAAATTTGGTTATTCCACAGCTAAGGCAGCAAGGTTTATTGGACTGTTTAATAGTTGTTTTGGACTGTTTATTACCACTGCTATCAATCAAGCTTTTTACAAAGGGCATTATAATAAAAGGAACATCCGTCGTTTGTTAAACTATCAATTCAATATTCCGCTGTTAGGAAATTGAACAAATGCTTAAAAATTTGATATAACTCTGCACTCGTGAACTGCAAACTGCCTATGCTTTAGATAATGCCAGAATCTCATATTTCAATACATATTATTGTTGTTGTTTTTAGTACTACAGTCTGGGGTTGGCCTCTCACACACTTCCTCTCCATTATCTTTTTTTCACAGCCCAAATCCTCCAGTTGGTAACTCTAAGTATTCTCACGTCCTCCCTAACGTCTTTTTGCCAGGTTTTCTTAGGGCATCCTCTCCTTCATTTTTCTTGGGAAGCTATCTCTCTCATAATCTTCTTTACTATTCTCTTACTGGTCACACTCTCGACGTGTCCAAGCCAGTTAATTTTTCTTGATTTTATAAACCTCACAATGTTAAATATATGGTTGCTTAATTCATCCAGTTCTTGGTTGCTTCATATGAACCAAGCGCCTTGTTCACAGATTGGACCATATATTCGTCTCATTATATTCCCCTCGAAGACAAGAAAAGCTTGATGGTTTACTTCTTTCAGTGTCCAAGTTTCAGCACCATAACAAATTATGGACCTAATAAATGATTTATACAGATTTGATTTTGATACATACAGTAAATTAATTAAAGGAGTCAGCTCATGAAGTCCTAATTCATCCCATATAAAATACCATTTTTTTTTAGTGCTTGGATAACTTTATTGGAGAAAAATTGTTTAAAAATGAATCAGAACATAAAAAATTGCTTTTCTGGCAGCGTTTCTTTATGTAACTCAAGCTTTATCAAACCTGGCATTGAAAATTTGGCTGGTCATTGGAATAAGTGTGTTGAAAAAGAGGGTAAATATTATGAACAAGATAAATTTTATTTCTTTGATACACTTTTTGTTTACATCCAGCTTCTAAAAAAAGACGTTTTGAGTAGGACAAGCCAATATATTTTAGGGCAAATTTTCATTCAACAGCAATAAATGTATCAAAAATTAATAACTTTAAATTTTAAACTTAAACCAACAGAGAGGGAAGAATAGGAAAAATAATATATTACATTCCAAAATTTAATTTGATCAATAAAAAAATCAATCAATCAGTAATTTAAAAAAAATTTAACAAATAGATAGTAAAAAACATAATTCTCCAGTTATCAAAAACTAAATCTTGAAAACAATGAAGGTAAATACAAAGTAATAAGAAATAAACAAATGTTTTATAATAGGAAAAACATGAGTATATAATATTATTCATTGCTCTACAAACGTGCAATTTTTTATTAAAATGATTGAGTGACATTTTTTTTTAAAAGGTTTTCTACAATTAGGGTGGTAACCAGAAAAAGGGATTCAAAGGGTATGTAAGCTCAACAAACAATGCAAAATATAGTTTTAGTATTTTACAAAATTAATTTTTTTCCTTTTTTTTTTTTTTTTTTTTTTTTTTTTTTTTTTTTTTTTTTTTTTTTTTTTTTTTTTTTTTTTTTTTGAAAAAAAGTGAAATTAATGTAATTTTATGTCATTTAATGAAATAGAAAAGCATACTTTAAAGATGGCAATTAATATTAATTAAAATTTCCAATCTTTATTTAATGAGATAATCTCACCCAGCAACTTCCAGGTTTAATATTTGACAATAGAACAAAAAAAAAAAAAAAAAAAAAAATTAACAGCAAACATACTTAAATTTCAGGAAAACATTTGAATGCAATGAAACAAAATGTTTGCAAATACATTCCTCCAAAAGGAAAGTGCAACATACACAAACAATAAAACAAATCCAAACTAAAAATTTAATCATTATGAAAAAACATTGTAACTCACTTATCCTTGGTGTATCTCCATTTGATTCTTCCTTTACGATGGGTTCGACCGCTTCATTACTACAAGGTTTTTGAACTAACTTATGACACTTTTTATGAACCAGTAATTTGCACTGAATGCATTTAAATCCTTGCCGCCCGAGGCCCCATATTCTGTCCTGGCAGAAGGCACAGAATGCTCTCTAAAATAAAATTAATTCTTAATTAATAGACTTATAAAATATCTTAACATACAACTTTGTAGTACGCTACATAAAATTAAAAAAAAAAAAAAATAGACATTGCAAGGTTTTTTTTTTTTTTTTGTAATGGAAAACTTTAGTATGCACAATTTTTTGCAACATACATTCAATAATAGAAATTAAAAAAAGAATAGTTGAAAAATTTTGATAACTTCTACAATGCTGACCAAAGCACACATTTAACCTACTATTAAATGAAAGTCTCCAATTACTATACCATTTAAAATAATAATTATAGATTGGTCAAAATATATCTGAAAAATATAAATTAAAAAAAGGTTTAAAGATTTTAAAAGTATATAGTTAACATGGAAAAGCATACCCTATTAAACCTTTTTGCTTGAAATATATGTCCATTAACTCTATAAAGTTTCCTCCACCTTCGTGCTCCTCTCCTGTATATGCTTCCTGAAATAACAAAATTTCTTATTAATAGGTCTTCCTCCCATTACAATAGAAAAATAAACACAAATATATTATACACAACAGTAAAAATTAGTGAATACTTTTAAAATAATCAGTTTTTAATTTTGTTTAGCAGGTTAAAAAAAAAATATGATGTGAATTAAAGATATTAAATTAACTACCAAATCTGTGTTATATTTCATAAATTCAAAAGCATCAAAACATTTTATTATCCTATATTAGTAAAATAATTCATTTCATTCATTGCATGTTGTTTAAAAAATCTTGTAAATATTAAAGACTTAAGGCTTATATCTAGTCATAGTTTGAATATAATAATTATTTTAAGAGGTCAATGCAATCCTGTGTGCTTGAAAATACATCGCTTATAAATTATCATAGGTTTAATAAATTATCAAAAATTAAAAAACCTAAAAGTTAAATTATAGAAAAAATAAAATATTATTTAACAAACTCTTAACTATCTAAAAATAACCAAAAACAAACAAAAATTAATTACTGATCAGCAGATGTGAAATAGAAGTTTAAATAAAATCAATGATATAATTCATGTTTATGTTTATAAATATATTTTAAAGGTGTTAATTTTTATTTTAATATAATATTTTTTTTGTTCATATGTGGGATTACTGAATTAAAATGTGGAATTTTATTTCCAAGCTGAGTTAGAGTAGTTTGGAAGAAGTTATAATTTTGGAACTACAAGTATAACCACTGACTTTTATAACTAAATGAATAGGTAATAATATTTGATATGTATATTTTTTTTGTCCAAACAATCAGAAATAAGAAATATAACAAATACTAGGTTTAAGTCCTTGTGCATGAATACTAAATTTAATTCCAATTCATAATTAATCCAATAAAAATGTTATTGTTCCCACTATTTACATCAATGTTTACACTGACTAATCCTTTAATTCCTTATGATTTGAGACATTAAAATTTTTAAAAAGCAGGTGCGAAGCCAGAAGAAGAAATTTATTCACGGTCTTTTGAGACATTATGGGAAAAAATGTCTAAGCAATTTTTGCCATAGAAGGAGTCAATTACTCATCTAAAACAATGCCATATTTTAGTTTGTTTGTTCAATAAGGGAAAAAAATGATGCTTTGTGTTTGGTGGAACTTCGAAGTTGTTAAGCATTCTAGGTTTCTTCCAGATGAAAGGGTAATGTGAACAGCTAGACAGAGTTTATGCAGTTTTGGATGCTAAATGACCCGGTTTTGTCAACAAGAACTAAGCTATTTTGCAACACGACAATGCTCCTGCACACCGATATTGTTTAATAAGGGAAAAATTATCAGAACTGAAGGAGAAAACGTTCTGCCTCATTCTTCATATAGCTCTGATATGATAACATTAGATATTGGTTTGTTTAGATCAATGGCTCATTTTTTAAAAGGTCAGATCATTGATAATAAGGAAGGCATAAATATTGGATGTGAAGAGTTCTTTGCCTCAAAACCAATGGAGAAGAACCGGCATCAAACCCACTTGTAGAAATACGGGTGAGCGGATTTGAAAACAATACACTACTTCAAACAATAATATTCAATAATGTTTAAAATATGTAATCTGATATAAAACTATACCTATGCACAAGGACTTAGAAAAACCTAGTAGAAAAGTTATGACTAATGCAATAAATAAATGAAATTATCATTAAAAAAATAAAATCAAGATCCTCAGTTAAAAGAAGGGAGACAAGAAACACATAATTCATAAAAATAATTCTGAGGCAGAACTCAGTTTATTAAATTAAGTACATAAAAAGATACATGTTTAATTAAACATTCCAATTATTAAATTAATAATAAAATAAATACATATACAATTAAAAACTCACAATACTGTAATAATTTTTTATAATTACAAGCAATCAATTCACATGGTAGAAGACTGTAGCAAAAACATGAGGCTCATAGAAAGTAAACTAGTCATTGAAAAAACAAGTTCTATGTTATAATACATATAAATAATAAATAGCATCACTTATTAACTGTTTATGTCAATAAAAAAATGTCTTCATAGTCTTCAAACAAAAAATAAAATACAATAATGAATATTAAATTATTAAAGTATTATAAAATTATTTAAAGCACTGATATTCAAAGATGATTGGTGAACCTAAAGGTTTTAATCTATTTAATATTACCTAATACCTAGAATAATGAAAAATTCTGAAATAATAACAACATTGTTAGTCTGAATTTTTCTTGATATCCTAAATTAAACAGTTTAAATTATTAGATAACAGGGCACAAAGAAACTGAAGGTAGGGAAATCAGTCTAAAAAAAAAAAAATATTGGAAGAAATGCTTATTTTGAAAGCAATATTGTAATACTTATTCAGCATAATCGGGAAATAAAATAAAATTCAGGGAATAAGAAAAGCAGATAAAATGGGTATCGAAACCTATGATAGTATGAAGCAATGCAGACTTAAATTTAAATTTGTCGCAAAAAATGTAAAATTTAAGAATGTAGAGTACATACCTTTTCCTGAACACAACATTTAAATTAGACTACACTCAAACCCCACAGTTTATTATTAGAATAATACCTATGGATCTAATTATTGTAAGAGGCCTCACATTACTACGTCATCTCTAGACGACTGACGGATTTCACAAAAGATTCCCATGATTTGAAGAGAAATATAACTGATAGCTAATTACTAGTAATAATAATAACAATAACAACAATAACTTTATCTATTATTCCAGACATATGTTTTAGATCCTGTGGCAGGTTCGAAAAAGTTGGCTGATTTATGTTATCTGTGGAGAGTTCACTATTATCAATATTACATTAAAACACTAATTTTAAATCAAACTTTTATAAAAATCTATTGGAAATAATTTACTACTTTTTAGAATAAATATTAGAAATTATTTTTATTCAGCTATTTATAATCCCCCCCCTCAATTCTATAGCTTTTATTAAATCCTAATTTGTTTAAGAGGACTTTAGTTATCTATTACTACATATAGAGGAAATAATGATATCTTGCTAATTGAAAAGCAGGACAATTAATAAAAGATGACTGTGTTTACTTTCTTTTGCCTCTCAAAGTGTACTTATTATCAACATTGAAAATTTAGGAGGTAAAGCAAAAGAAAAGAGCAATTGATTGCTTATTTAGAATAATAATTTTAAAAAAGTTCTGCAACAGTAATATGAACTAATACTTTGGTAACTACAAACACAATAATTTAATCATTAGCAGAATGATGTTGATATGAAAATAAACTAAATATAACACAAAAATAAAAAAAACATAAATGAAAAGATACTGCCATTTAATAATGTTGCATACTGGATTGAATTCTACAATAACTATATATAATATCTAACACAACCAAATCTTAAATGAAAACAATACAAAATCATAAATTAAAATCGAACCAAAAATAATTATCTCTAGGGGGCTAAAAGCTAAATAAAAGATAAATAAATAGAAAATTAATCAAGGAAACACATCAGTGCAATAAAATAATAGAAACATAAAGAAAAAGGCGATTAGGATGGTAACTGGGTTGAAATAATTGACAAAGTCTTGTTGAGAATATGAACAAATCTCCCCAATTAGGGAAGAAATGTGTCACTTTCTCACAAGGTTGCCTATTACGCTGTGCATTATTTAAATTAAAGGTTGACTAAATGTTTAAGGAATACAATTATACTGGAGTAACAACAATCAATCAAAAGTGCTTTTCAAGAAATAATTTACACAATTTACAGAGGTAATTAATTTTTGGCTCAGATTTTGTAATAATTACGATGAAAGCTGGCAGATAAAGACGCAATAGGCTCCCAGGCCTTGTCAATTATACTTACTGTCTTCCCCTTGACAAGGCATACCAGGTGCTGGCGGAGCATTTGGAAAAACTGAAACAAATGAAATAAAAATTAGATTGATTAATGAAGGTTGTAAAAATATATATTAATATAGTATAACAATGTAACAGTATATTTATATTGAAAAAAAAAAAAAAAACAAGAGAAAAATATTATTATGTTATTAATGGAAGATCCAAAAAAAAAAGTTATTGTCTCTAGTAACAGAGACATTTCAGGACTGAAATATACAAATAGATACGATACATTTTAAATTAACAGTCTCATCAAGAATAAAAAATATGGTTAAAATTTATTAGGTTGGCTAAAACCAAAAAAGTTAACATTAAAATTCCTTGCTTACCAATAGACTTTATAATATACTCTAATAACGTGATTTGAACTAATAATTAAAATATCCTTTGAAATTTTCAAACCAAATTTTAGTTTTTTATATATGTAAAGAAAACCAGGACACTCACATCTATTGTTACCCAGAATGCATTGCGACCACCATTACCCAGAATGCCTCTTAGAAATCACGACAGACAGGAGAGTGGGATGTTATTGTAAGAAATTAATCTGCACTACTACATTATTATAAATTTTAGGATATATAAAAAACCTTTTAAAAAAATTACGTACATCGTAAAACTAACGAATGTGAAAAATTACACTTTTTTATTTCGTTCATTTGCCGTTGCATTCTACAAGGCCTTGAGGTAAAATGTTTAATCTGATCGGCATTAAGAAGACCAGAATTAATAATGTATTTTTTATGAATTTCAAGCATTTTACCACAACCTGCGGCTTCTGGAATACAAAATACCTTGTACAACGGTAAACGAACGAAAGAAAAAAATGCGATTTTTTACATTTCTTAGTTTTAACATGGAATCGACGATATGATAAATTTATATACATTTCATTAATTACTGAGTTTTGAGCATAAGAGCCACAGAGTTATTTTGACTTAAGCAACAATTTACAATCCAAATAGGTAGTAGGCACAAGTAGCACCTAGCTTTTTAAAAAAAAATATTTTCAATTCTCTATCACTGATAAGGTTTGAATTAAATATCCTTCAACTCCTAATAGTTTTTGTTTTTTAAAAAGTAAATATTATGAATGACCCACTATATCTTTGAAAAGAAATAAAACTTGACCAGAAACTAAAACAAATCCGTGATTCCATCGATGCATTGAGAAGAAATAAATTTCAACCTTAATGAACATTTCTTTCACGAAAGAAAAAAAAATAAAGCATTTGATTCCACTCTTGTGGAAGTAAATAAAGATGGAGGGAACCATTACTGGGTTATACACAGCCAACAGATCAAAGGAAGGAAGGGTCCATCTCTTCTGCTCACCAATCGTCGATTCTCTTTTATCTGAGGTTGGGGGAGAGGGGGTGGAATTTAATCATCAAAGGGTAAAATTAGAAATACATATGTCAGTAACAAGTAGAATTTTTTAATAGAACATGATTTGAATTTCCTTCAGATTAAAATACCTACTAAACTAACTTAAAAATAAGTTGTAAAAAATAAAAATAAGAAACCTTATTGTAATAATCAGAAGAAAAAAAAAAGCCATAATGTACCTACTAGTTAAAAAAAAAAATGACAAACCATGAATTCACACAATTCAGCCTAAGATAAAGCTGAAAGGGACCCGCATAACCTTACTGTCCTACGGTTTTAGTATTACAACTAGAGCCGGCGGGAAAATTACCTACTGACACAGTGTAATTTTGTAGTTGTATAAATTTCAGCTGTTTATGTTTCCGTTGAATGGAACATTAATATTTAATTGGGAAATCAAGATTTTTCGTTGAAATATTTAATTTCATATACATCTTGCTGTAAGTTGTGACGTGCTCAATATAAATTAACGTATGATATATATTCTTATAGGGAATTTAATTCTGTAAAAGTTTTATCCCGACAGCTTTCGTTTAAAATGAACGAGTGAGGATTTAGAAGACAAAAATATACAAAAAACATGAGTGAAAAACATTTTTTTCAAAAATTACAACTTTTCCGGAGCCGATAGCACAAACACGGTCCAGTTTTTCGTAAAAATGTATATAACATAACTTGTAGAAAATTTAATAAACTTTAATTTGGTACTAGAAAACATTTTCAATGCAACTTACCGTTTTCGAGTTATAAGCGAAAAACGTAAATATGGAGCATTTGAAGCCCCCCCCTCCCCCAGCGGCACCGGGATTTGGAGGGACTTTGTATTTTTGTTCAGGGGACCATCCCCTACACATTCCAGAATTAATTCTATATACATACGTATTCGTATGTACAAATAGGTCTTCCTACATCATATAAATAAATCTTTTTTAATTGATAGGAAATGTTGGAGTAGTCTCAAACCAAAAGAAGATAAACTCAAATTTTACAAAATCAGTATTCAAACGAATTTCCCGAAATCTAACCATTGTGTATGTTGAGGGATTGCTGTAATAGCATGAAGATTAGATATATAGATAGATAGCGGTAAACTACCAATTTCATAAAATGAGAATCAATTATCGCATAAAAATTTTTCCTATTTTTTGTTTTGTCTCCATTTTTATGAGAAAATTGTCCCAAAGAGGAAAAATGGGTGGTAAAGGATTGAATAGTGAGAAGAATAAAATCTAAGAGGAAAGTGGAAAAGGAGACAGAGGACACAAAAGGAAGAAGCATTAAGGGACAGGGTTCCGCTAAATGAGAGTAGATTTAGCTGAAGGGAACTTTGTCATCGCATTATAGTCAGCCAACTAGGAGATAACCTCAACCCCCACCCCACCCACTCCACTACTACGTCATCCTGTAACTCTCATAAATTACTCCAACTCCGAAATATATTATGTATTCTTCCAACGGTTATAATACAATTATACTGTGAAATTATAACAACAAATATAAATCTCATAACAATTATTTCTAGCTTCTGTTCTTAACAGGTCGTACATCTAAAAAACTATAACAATAAAAATATTTCTAAATCAAGAAATGAAACGAGAGAAACGAACTATCATTAAATTTCATTAAAATTAGACTCAGCAAAATGGATAGATTTTAACCAGCAGCGGTAACAAATTATATCATTTTTTTTTCTTTTAATATTGATACACATAAAGGAGCTAGGTGAGAGACCTCCTGAACTATAATGAAAAAATTAAAATCGTGACAGGAGGTGCTGATGGTTTCTGCTTCCCCTCATGCTTTTTACGCCTTGTATGCTTTTACACAGATTTACTAATTGTCTATATAGAATGTTGTAAACAAAGAAAGATACAAATGTAAAATATTGTAAAAAGTAAAGCGAGAACCTAGCTAGTAGACACCAGATGCGCCAGGTCTGTGGAAGGGCTTATTGCTCCTGCCGAAATATTTACTCGTCCAAATGCCACTCCAAAAATTCTCAAAATAAGACACAACAACTCAGTAGTAAAACCAGCTGTTCTGAATGCCTCGGAGTGCCTTGTAATGGCCAGGAAGGGCCCACTCAGGAAGCTGGAGATTAAGCAGAGGAAAATCCTGAGGAGGATGCTAGGGCCAGTCAGGGAAGAGAATGGCACCTACATGAGATGGCACAATGTCCGACAGAGAGTTTTCCCAATGTCCCTTACCAGTAAGAAGACCACAGAGACCAAATGGACAGAGGAGAGAAAGCTGGCTCCCAGTCAGAAAATGAAAGAATTCTGAAAGAGAAAGAAGAAGAACCCCACCGAAAAGTAGCGCTACGAGCCACGTGGTCCTGAGTAGGCCCAAATGAAAAAAAAAAAAATTGTAAAAAAACTAAATGGAGGAACTGTGAATTTAACGACATTTCAAAGGCTTGTAGAAAACCCATTGACAGAACTTCAAATTATAAAATTTCAAGCTTGGAAATGTGAGAATAGAGTAGGGTAATTATTAGAGAACGTTTGTCGGGATAAAAATAGGCTACTGAAAATTGTAAGAGTATAGTCTTGCTACTTCGGGTATTAGATAGTAGCTCCGATCTCTAACTGAAAACAAATAGAGAATCATATTTATCTTTAGTTTTGAGTAGTTTAGGCTAGCTTTCTACTACTAAAATATTTCTAATAGTTTACTCTAAGTTGTTTACTTAGACTTTGATATTAATTAAACAAACAAGATACATAGATATTTAAACAGACCAAAATAGCTAGCTTTCTACTACTAAAATATTTCTAATAGTTTACTCTAAGTTGTTTACTTAGACTTTGATATTAATTAAGCAAACAAGATACATAGATATTTAAACAGACCAAAATAAACTTTGTAATATGAATATGTTTAGTGGTGAATCACTACTGAAACTTATTTAAATCAAGGAAGCAGCTCGTATGTTAACGACGTATTCTGATAACATATTGAATACTAAAACGTGAATATGTAAAAATTTACAGCACTTTTTACCAACAATTTTTAAGGCTATTTTTAATATCGAACAAATGTTAAGAAAAAAATCAAAAACATTAAATCTTTTCGACCTCATAAGCTAGTTATCACCTAACAGTAAGATTAATCAAGATATGTCACATTGTTTGCAGGATTCACTGGTACATTAAGAAAGAGATGAGTGGAGACTCGAATCACCCCTCCCCACCCAAAAAAAGGAAATAAGAAATAATAAAAAAAAAAGAAAGTAATTACCGTTGGGAGAGGGAGAGAGATAGGAAGAAAGTGAAGAAAAGGGGAGGCTTGATGCGTTGGAAATGAGCTACCTCAATACAAAAACAATTCAAGAACAAGAGATTGATGTACTGATTCAACATAATATACTTAAATATACTATTCTTTTCCCCTGATCAGCAGTCACTCAAACCATCAAAATACTAATTTTGATCATTTTATGAACGGATATGTCCTTTTTTTTTTTAAATTTAATATTTGTTAAAATATTTATTAAACAAACAAAGATTTGATAAAAGGTTATATCATAAACAGGTAAATCAGTAAATCAAACATTAAAATAACTGACATCATTAAAGAATTAGCGATATCATCCGGTGGAACTAAGAGGCAAATGTAAGAAATGAAATTTTACAGGAGAAGCGGGAAACTGAAATAAAATACCTTCAACCAATATTATAGCCATATTTAATATTCATATAAACTTCTAGACAGCCCAGACTACAAATCAGTCGATGTTTCTACTGATGTACCTATTACGGCTTGTATTTGGGTGCACTTCTGATAATATTAATCCTAGGAATAATTTTTTTTACCAAATTTCGCAGATACCTCGTTGTTTCACCAGATGAAGGACTAGGGGCATAAATAATAAGACGCAGAATTTCTACTTCACTATCCATTCAAATAAAAAACAACCATAAATTCAACAAAGACTCGGGAGTTAAACTAATACATCACTTAGAAATTAATACAAAATTAATATTAAATTAAACCAATACCATTTTATGTTTAAATTACCAGATAAATATTCCCAATAGTCCCACTTTAAATTTCTTTCCATTAGGAACAGAAAAACAGTCATAGGGAAAACCTAAAGAATTGTCAATCTGCCTGGCTAATACGTAGGCTCTGATATTTTTCAGAAATCTTTTTCAATTTGCTTGCTTAGGTGGGTTTATTTCTTGTCTAACATTTTATAAAAATTTTAATATATAAAATTTGTGTAAAAAAGTTCTAATGTTCTGAATTTGTTTGTATGTTTTTAGAACCGATAATGAATGTTTAGTATTCAAAACTTGTCTTCAAATAAAAAAACCTAATATAATTGGCAAATAATTCATCAATCGTAATTGTAAAAATTTATAATTTTCGTAACATTATACACAGCAGCAGAATTCGTACCACAGCCACAAGCATGGATCATATGACTAGCACTAATATAGTGACATAAATAAATTAAAGATTTTAAGTTAATTAAATATCAATTTAAATATAAATAAAAACAATTGGAATTAATAATAAGTAGCGTAGATTGCTAGAGAAGGGAGAGGGGGCCTGAGGTCGTATTCAATAATTAATACAGCCTTGTCTTCCATTTAGTTTAAATGCTAAGGAGCTCCTTCGGTAAAGCAACCAACGGATCCAAATATTCATCCATATACTGATACCACCAGCAGT
The DNA here is from genome assembly GCA_003667255.2 of Euschistus heros. Lineage (NCBI taxonomy): Eukaryota > Metazoa > Arthropoda > Insecta > Hemiptera > Pentatomidae > Euschistus > Euschistus heros. Next base: position 90,350 of record RCWM02000372.1, on the reverse strand, counting down.
ATATTTATACATAAAACACAACTTTTGATGTATACATAATCATAATGTAATATTAGAATATATTATCATTCTAAAAATATGGTACATTATATAAAATTATACATGTATGCATAAATATTTATTTAACTACGCCTAATGTCAAGAGATGGGACATGGTTACTGCAATGTGGAACACAGTTGAAAAGTGTGAAATTATGCTTGAATTTTTTTTAATAAATATGTATTTTGACTAGGGCTCTATAATTCTTTTTGTAACGTTTTTTTCACCCTAAAGAATGTAACATTTTGAGACGTTCCAGCTTAGCCACCGTTACTTGGATCAAAAATTTGCCGACAGTTTCCTAATCAAAAAATTTAATGAAGAATATTTTTTTTGTTTTATAAAATTTGTCGTTAGGACCTACCGTTTAGGAGCTATATTAGTTTGAATGAAAAAAGTCACGTTTTGCCAACATTCATTAAGTATTAGAGCTTTTTTGACACGCTCCTAGTTCTGCTGGTGTTGCTCAGATCGAAAAATTGCCAACAGTTTCCTTATCATAAGCAGTGGATTATAGATAGACATATGCATGATCTATTGTTATTCCCAGTCGGGGAGAAATTGAAACGTTAAAAATCTATAACATAAAAAAAAAATGAGTTGCTAAATTTATATATTTATAAGAAAATATAACGCTACATGCATATGTTTTTAAAATTATATTAACTAAACAAAGTGTAAAATTTGGATGAAATAAAACAAAAATTGAGGCTATTTAGAGATTCATTCTCTAGGTCTCTACAGTAATAAATTATAAATTATATAATAATTATAATTTATTATATTATAAATAATATAATAATGAAAATAGCTAATGATCTGTTTTAAGTTTAAGGAATCAAAACAAAATAATTGTAAAATCCAATAGAATGATATATTACATTTATACTAAGAAAACGGTAACGTATTATATATATATATATATATATATATATATATATATATATATATATATATATATATATATATATATATATATATATGTATAATACGTTATTATTATATATTATTTATTATATATATAATACCAAGATTATTCTCTTGGTTTTAGTTTGTAGGCTTCTACTTAATTTGTTCATTATTTTGATATCAATGAGTTTTTTTAAATGGATATTTCTTTCTACTAGGTCTCTATAGATTTTTAAAATTTTTTTTTTTCACCTTCAAGAATTTAACATTTTGTTAAGCTCTTGCTCTGTTAGTGTTACTCGGATCGAAACTTTATCCATAGGTTTCTTATCATTAATTTAATGGTCAATACTTTTTGTTATATGAAATTACTTGCTACGACCTACTGTTTTGGAGCTATATAGGTTTAAATAAAAAAAGTCAGGCATACCTAAATGTTTTAGTTCCTAGGGCTTTTTTGACAGGCTCGAGCTCTGTTTTTGCTGTTTGGATAGAGAATTTGGCGACAGTTCCCTTGTCAGAAATTTAATGTAGAATATTTTTTGTTTTATATCATCTGTCGCTAGGACTGTTTAGGAGTTATGTTTAGGAGTTGTGTTATCTTGCATTGAATGAAAAAAGTCAGTAATTTTAAGTTGGGGGCTATGTTGACAAAAGCTCTGTTGGTTGTGCTCTTATCGAAATTTCGATCTAATGCATATGTCTTTTAGATGAGAGTCTGTAATTTTTTGGTGTAACGTTTTTTCAATCTCTAAAACAAAACATTTTGACACTCCCTGTTTTTGGCATCGAAAATTTGCTGGCTTTTTTTTTTTTTTTTTTTTTTTTTTTTAAATCAGAAATGAAATTGAGAATATTTGTTGTTAAATAACACTAGGACCTACCGTTTAGCAGCTTTATTAGTTTGAATTAGATAAGTCACGTTTAAAATAATTTTTTTAGTGCTGGGGCTTTTTTGACACAATTTTGCTTTGTTGGTGTTGCTCGAATCAAACATTCCCCACAGTTTACTTATCAGAAACTTAATGGAGATTTTGTTTTTATTGTATAGTATTTGTGGCTAGGACCAACCGTTTAGGAGGTTGATTTGAATAAAAAAAAATTCATGTTTGAAATCAATATCTTCTCTCAACATAGTTTATTTCGAATAATCATTGATTGTTAATTTAATTATTAATTTGATCCTTTTAATTCAGAAATGTAAATTGGAAAAAAATAGATTATAGATAGACATACCCGCCTATAGTTTTTACCAATCAGGGAGGACCAGTATTTTTTCAATATTTTTTTGTCCCCACTAATGTCTGAATATAACGTTTATCAATATGTTTTTCTATTCTGTAATTTTATATCCTTTTTAGTATTTGTTGCTACGCAAATAACCAGATAATCGCAGTTTGGAATAAATTGTGGTTTTGTTTCTGATAATATTGTAAGGAGAATCATGTCGCAAGTTTTGCTTTGTTCGTGCAGGAATTTAAAATTCCCTTTAACTACAAATGATTGGCCTAAGTTAATCTTAATTGAGACGGAACCTATTTTGCTAATGGACCCAGTTTGCTGGTAGTTATAGGAATAAATCTTTGTCGGTCAATGATCTTAGTAAGAAGAAAATAATAAAAAAAATGTAAAAAATTTGGCTTTCTATTATTTTATTTATGATAAAATATAAATAACAAAAAATGTTAAAATAAATTCAAATAATAAATCCATTAAAAAGAAAACGGTAAAATAAAAAAAAAAAATACATACAACTTACATTCGTACTAAATTTCAAGCACCAAATAACGGTTCTTATGAGTAACAAAAAAATTAAATATACAAGTAATACCTCGCAATATCTGAAGTATAATAAACATGGTTTTAGACACCACATCTAGAGAACATTGCCACACATAAATAATAACTGCACCGGCTCAATCGTAACTATTCTGAAGACAACAAAAAGAACAATAAAGTGAAGATATTAAATTTTTAATGAATTCGGGGAGAAAAGTAATAAAGCGTTGCGGGATACCGACATTTTATAACTGCTTTTTATAATATGAAATAATATCAATCTTCAAAAATTATAATTACATATATTTCTAGCAATTAAGATAATAGTTAAAATTAAATGTCAGATTGTTAAAGGTTTTTCAGTTTATTGTTCAACCTACTTCAATTATTAAAGTTATAACTAAATATACGATTCTCTTTATTGATTCAATTTCACTTTAATGAATCTAGATATAAAAGTAATAGATAAATTATATAAATTTATAAAAAAAAAATATCAAGTTATTAAAACCAAATATTATGTTAAGTTCGTAGATTTACATCATTATTGTTATTATTCTTTTGTAATGCAATGTTTTTAATTTTTCTTTAATTTGCCTAGATTTGATCTTAACATTTTTACAATTAAGATTGAAGAATATCTGAAATATATCCATGGTGGAAGGGCCAGGGCCAGGGACAGGTAGGTTAAATTTTTAGGGGTTTTCCTATGCCTAATTGGATTTTTCCGTTACTATCAAATTCAAAATGGGGCTATTGGAAATGTTTAGCTGATCATTTAAGCAAAAACCTGGATTAGATTTGAACTTTAAATTTTTAAAAATTCAATTTCTCCCCGACTGGGAAAAACAATAGATCATGTATAAGCCTATCTATTATCTAATGATTTTTACATCTACTGTTTCTGATAAGTAAACTATAGTTAAATTTTTGATTTGAGCAACACCAACAGAGCTAGAGCGTGTCAAAATGTTACATTTTCGAGTGTAAAAAAGAGCCTGTGTATATGTCTGATAATGAGAACAAAACATAGATGGGAGAATTGTTTTAATAGAAAGAGTAGGACCACTATTGGGCAGTGTTCGTATCGAACCTTCACATAAGGAAACGCTTTTTATTACTGTTGTAATCCATGCAATCAACATGTTATTTCAACACATGATCAGTTAGATCAATAAGAGGAAAGGAAATCATGACATGTGTTCATAGAGACTTGCTCCCATGAACATAACATGCCAACCATAGATTGTTGATGGAAGCAAACCAGATTACGTAGATTACAGGGGGGAAGGGGATTGCATAGAATGCAGCGGCCAGTAGGGAGCGGAGGGAGAACAGCACAATCTATCAATTATATAGTTCATTGTTCTTGACTAATGACCACCTCGTTTGTCTCAATTCTGTCCAGGAGCCAGCCAGCCAACTGAGTTATCTATCCATCCTTCCTAACTCATGTAATTATCTTCACAGCAAAAATTAATTATTTTCTCATAAATTATAACTAATTTTCATAAATAATGATTCAAATACAGAAGATTCTCAGTAAGATGAAACCAACAAAACCTCACCCCGTTAACCGAAGGTAATCTAAGACTGTTTCTGAACCTATTCTAGATCAAACATTAGGAGAATAAGATAAATTTATTTATCGTTCTGAATTATTTATAAATAACTTATGTAAATTTAAAATACTATTTTCTCTGTTCTTTAGAAATTTGTTTCCCTCAAGGCAACAATAACAGCCATTACATTACGGTATTCCAAGAACGGTAATTCACTTCAGAGTAATGTATCCTCTTAACTTTATTGTTTGCGGAAACATTGGCCAAGCGATCCATTAACAAAAGTCAACACTCCCGAAGTACTGACCGTATTTTCTGATTACTAACAAAACACTATAACATAATGCATGGTCCATGAGAAATAAGCTATTAAAAAATATATACTCACACATATAAATCGCTTTTTTAGTTAAATATATTTATCTTTTCTATTTCATGGGCATCTCTAGTCTTATGTTAGAAAAAATTAAAAAGTTCTTTTTTATACAGCTGTTTTTCCCATGCGATAGATAATTAAAGTTAAGCACTGTCGAATGAGTATGTACGATTAAGTATTAGGATAGGAGACTTCAACCTCGTATAACTCAATCAGGTATTGTAATGTGATTTTCCAGGTTGTAATGGCCAACAAGGTTTCGGTCCATGGATGGACAGTTTGAGGAAAATATTTTTCTTCGTTGGCCTCCTGACCTTGAATAACCACAATCTATGGATCTAGACCGCTTTGTAACTGTCTTTTAACCTGACTGCAGTCCTTTGAACATACACCGGTTGGCATTGGTAAATTGCCTATTGCTGCACCATGAAAAACATGGTTCCTGAGTAACCCCCTTCAGATTGCCTGGGCTAGTGAAAGCAATAAAAATATATATTTAAACATATTTTATTAGCCAATAATATTAAAGTTTAAAACAGCAAAAGGCTGAAACTGAGCTATGAAAGCAAAATTCAGTGCGATATACGAGTATATATAGGAAAATGTTTAATAATCCCAAAAGCTGCGTAGGTTGTTCCCAATACATATATATATATATATATATATATATATATATATATATATATATATATATATATATATATATAATTTCCTTTTACTAATTTAGATCTTGTCCTCACCAACAGGATATTGTTTGATCTCTCTGATTTACTGGACGTTTTTTCTTCAAGGTATGGTGTTTACCAATTCAATTCCGATTTGTGGAATTTAGGGAATGATAAATTAATAATATATTATTGGTAAATATATTTTATTTAATAGCACTGTGGTATTGTATATAAATAAATCGGATGATATATAAATTTAATGTACCTATAGTATACATTACTATGAATCTGCAAAATGGTTAGCACACTATTTGCATTATGAAACTTATTTCTGATTACATAAGTTACATTAGTGTACTTAAGTTTTGACGCCTGGGGTGGTTTTCGCGAGGTGCTTTTATCTTCTTCCATAATGGTTCTTTTCCTAAACAACTTTATTTCATCCAGCATCTCCCACTTCAATTCTTTCAACCCAAAGAACTCTTCCCATTCCTCGGGTCCGCGTTATGTACCCCTCTCTCCCTCTCTCCCCTCCTTTTTCTCATTTAACTTTTGAGTTTATTCAGCGTGGTATCCTTTATTTGCTTCACTTCTTCGAGTTATTTTAGTTATCCGCCCTACCAAGGATCTACTTGTCCTTACCCCTTAAGTCAGGAGGTACCACCGCTCGTTGGTAGTTTACCGAGTGATTATTGGTGTGTACCTTCGCTACGGGTGCCACTAACACATAAAACTTTTAATATATAATCATTGTTAAATGTTTGCTTGTTTTTGGCAATAAGGCAAATACATCACTATGCATATGTATTCTCTGAGTGGAAACAATTATTGCATCCAAAAGCACTGAATTTTGCTTTCATAGCTCAGTTTCAGCCTTTTGCTGTTTGGATATATGGAAACAGGATACGTTAACTTGAATTAATTCTTCTTTTTTATACAGTTTTGTTGGCAAGTACTGCAATCTGCTGCACTCAAAAGGGATTAGAAATAGGAGTCATAACGAACGAGTTCATACAATATATACCTAAAGTACATAAATTATTTCAAATTAATTTTAAGATGAAATAAAATAAATAGAGAAAAGTTATTTATTTTTAGTGTACATATTTTATGGATTGAATAACATTTATATTTCTAATTGCCCTTGAGTAAAGCAGATTATATAATATATCGTCGATTAAATATTATTCCAAAGGAAAAAAAAAATTAGATAAATAATAAATTTAAGCTAAGAAAGGAAACTGAATTCGGAATTAAATACATATCGTAAATATGTACGACGATATATTATATAATCTGCTTTACTCAAGGGCAATAAGAAATATAAATGTTATTCAATCCATAAAATATGTACACTAAAAATAAATAACTTTTGTCTATTTATTTTATTTTATCTTAAAATTACTTTGAAATAATTTATATACTTTAGGTATATATTGTATGAACTGGTTCGTTATGACTCCTATTTCTAATCCCTTTTGAGTGCAGCAGATTGTGGTACTTGCCAACAAAACTGTATAAAAAAGAAGAATTAATTCAAGTTAACGTATCCTGTTTCCATATATGTTCACCTAGTTTACAATATTCATAATTTAAAGAATCTTTAAACGACAGCTTGACTTTTTTCGTCCACATAAGACAAGTGTAAAGAAGAAAATTTAGTAACTGTATTATATCTTCTTTATTTTTTCTTGGATATGTCTTTCCATTGGGTTTCTGTACTTTTTTGGTGTAACGTTTTTTCACCCTCAAAAATGAAATATTTTGACAGTTGAAAATATGCCGACAGTTATCTGATCATAAATGTAATTGAGAATATTTTTTGTTATATAACATTCGTCCCTAGCACCAACCGTTTTGAAGCTTCATTGTTTGAATTAAAAAAGTCACGTTTTACATACATTTTTCAAGAGTTGGGGCTTTTTAGTAAGTAGTTTGATCCATTTAAGTAAATTGGGAAAACCAGAAGATTATAGAATTGAAAAAAAATTTATACTGGGACAAAGTCCTTTAAGAATAACTGTAAATAACACAAAGTAAAATCATAACAGGCCGAGAGCTTTTAAAAATAAAACAACATAGATAAAAGTGAATAAAAATATGTATGAGAATCATAGTAACACATATACACGATTTATTGTTTTTGCCAGGCAAGAAGAAACTGATTTTTAAGTTTCCTTTTTTCCTCCTCGTTTATCTTCGAGTATTTTTAAATATATTATTCATAATATCTACATTCGTTATGCGAAATGTTATCAATAAAGCATTTTATGTTACAGAACAAGAGAAAAAGGAGGGAGAGGATAGCAAATGATACAGCGGTGAAATAAATAAAATCTGAAAGATACTTCTACTCCTGGCGATGCTCCAGAACCACATACGATGACCGTAATACAAGCACTAGATCAAAAGCCTTCCCAAGATCTTGATGGCAAAGGAAATATAGGAACCTTCATGTACATATAAAAAACGGATTTCTGGAGATGAGCCAACGGAATAATGAGGAGAATAACAGAAACAGAATTGATGTTGGGTGAGAGTGTTCCAAAATAACAGGGAAGGGATACAGATTATAAGCAGCTATTTTGTACAGCCATCATTCCTTATAAATGATTTATTTATATATATATATATATATATATATATATATATATATATTTTTATATATATATATAATATAATATCTATTTTTGGTTAGACAAATTGAATTTTTTATTTTTTATTTCTTATTATTTTTTTTTTTTAAATAAAAGGTGTTACGTCCCACAAACTTTAACCAGGGCATTTAAACTTTAAAAGTATTACCAAACAATTTTAAATTGATAACGTTTACGTATATTCGCCCCTTGCGTTCCTTACACCTTGGGCTTGATGTAGTATAGCTCTAATGCAATTTTGAATACATTTTTCAAAGATATGTCCACTCTAATGCAAAACTGTATTAAATCATATTAATATTTTTTTTTTTTTTTAATACTTTTAAATAATGTTATATAATACACAATTCAAGTCTTCAATCCAATCATGACATACAAGATCCCGTCTTTCAAATCTCTATACACCATCTTACAGAACTTCTGCATTCCAACGATCCTTTCTTGCCTGCTCCTCTATATTCTCAGGAATTCTATCCCTCCTCAAAATCACAATGCCCTTTCCCTCATCACATACGCCTCAATGCCTCATCCCTCGGAACATTCAAATTAAACCACACCCAGCACCTTCTCTCTCTCTCCAAATTTACGCTCTCTAACTGCATTGATGTTTCATAATGAATGACATTATCGTATAGATAATTTCTGATTTTCTATTTCTACTCTATCTTTGATTTTTTCTAGTTATCAAATTTTCTGTACCCACTCAGCAAACATGATTTATTTTCATCTTTTGCTACATGTTATAACATAAATTATTCGTTCTTTTAATTTTCAATACAATATTAATTTATGTAATGACTACCTTCCATTCTTTATTTTTTTCCCTACTCTGTTTCCTCCCCCAAAACTGACACTATTTCCAGGAAGACTTTTTACAACATATTTTGCTAAGGATGGTGAACAATTTCCAACAGTCAGACCTTTTTATTTTTGGACTTCAAGCTTGTATGCTAATTTCCCTAGAAGTAAGGTTATATTTGATGTAAGGAAAGTGAATCTTCCACCTTAGGAAAGCAATAAGGTAAAAATACAAGAGACTGACATTGATTATAAAGTTAACTGGTGGGAGGAGTAGGGGTGGGCCCGAATAGCTAATAAATCTTCAAAAGTCGTAACAATTTAACGCCAAGAATTCTAATAAAACTTCTTAGCTACAAATGAAACAAATTTAAACAGTACCGTACAAGAATGCCCCCCTCCTATAATATTAATTAAATTTTGAAAAGTCTTACAAACTTCAGGGTATAAAAGGAACATTGTGATCGTGAATTTTTTGTTTTTAATTTTAGAGAGAGAAAAAAGGATATCATTGTGTTTCATTGCAAAAAGAAAAAGTTTTAAAATAGTTATTTACGTCATAATAGCACATTACAAGGCAAAATGCGAAAGAAATTCAATAGTTTTACTACTTCACTATCTTTAGGCGAAAGGTTTCTCAAAAAAGTAGTTGAATCACTATGAAAATTATCATCCAAAAAATAATATCCCTTCCTAATCCAGTCAGACCTTTACCTCCATCGTCCAGCTGTGAAAAATTTAAAAAAATGGACTTGGAATTGTACGCTTCACATATAAATCTCACATACTATTTTACATGAGACTAAAGGCTAGTGCATACGATCTGAGCAGAGCGCACTGGAGCAGATTTGCCCTAAACGATAGTTCATGTTAGTTAGGAACAACACAAACAATGTAGGGATAAGTATAGTCATAGATTCTGCTATAGCTCGGCGCACGCTTTCCGTTTTAACCAAAGTTGTCAAAAACTCCTCTCCGCTATGCTACGCTCAGATCAATCTGACTGAATGCGCAAGTCTTTATTCTCATTCGATATAACTTTATTTAAAACTTCAGAATATCTGCTAGTTCTTGATCGGAATCAGATCGATTAAGAAAAGTGTACTTCAAAATCCAGACCATAATCAATACTGTTCTGAGCATAATCTCAAACAGTATAATCGATTATTATAAGTAATAAAAAAATAAATAAAATAAATAAATTTAAACGCCTTTAAAACGAAGAAATAAAAGGACACTATAGAGCCGGGGGATGATAAAAAGAAACGAGGAAGAGTATCAAGCGGGAAATAGCACTCGGTCGGGGGAGATATCTTTATCTCATTTTTATTTATCGCCTTCCTGTTTAATATAGTCCCGCCACGCCATCAACTGTATCCATTTTATTTTATTGCATATCGGAATTATTTAAACATTTAAATGTCACTTGATAATTATTAAACTCAACGTTATAGTTAAAAAATAAGAGGACTATTTCCATAAAATGCATAATAATTTTCAGAATAAAATGTTATTGATATTTAAAACTCTACTATAATAAATTAAGTATATTTTTCTATAACTTCTTCATTAATTCAATTAATGGGCTCTCTGATCACCTCCCACACCTTCCAGGACGATTCCTTTCTACATGGCCCAACCATCGCAGGCTCTTGAACTGAATTACTTTTAAAATGTTATTTTCACTAAATAACTTCGTTGATTCAAGGATCGTTCTGATCCTCCACTGATCCTTTACTCTGACTTGACCATAAATTGTTTACAGTTCTTTTCTTTCCCATACTTGAAGCATCCTTTTACTTCCTTTAATGAAGGACTATGTAACTATTGGCCTCACTATAGGTTTGTATTGGAGACATTTTGCTTTTCTAGATAAACTTTTGCAGTTCAGCAGTTTCTTTATTCTAAACAGACATCTGTTTTCTGTGTGATCCTAGACTTTAAACCTTTATCCTTTCTATTTCATATATCATCACACTACCTAGGTTATTAAATTGTTCATAGTTTTTGAAGGTCCAACTTCCTACCGTTATTTATTCTTCTGTCCTCATGTACATGCTTTTATTAACATTAATTTCAATCGCCAAGACAAGGTCTCCAGCCTCTCTATGGATAGCTGTAATTAGTACATTATCTGCATTAGCTAAATACCCCGTCAGACGGTTTTGTATTGTAATTCCACCATTTATTTTTATTTTCTATATGGCTGTTTCCAGCAAAATGTTAAAAAGTACTGTTAATAGTGGATCTAAATGCCTAAGGTTCCCCTCTATTTATTTTGAATTTTATTGGCGTTTTCCCGTTCCAAAGTTTTCTACCTGGTGTATTAGTCAGTCATTGCTAGCAGTCTTATTATAAACATCTAACAATCTAAATCAAGATTTTTTTTTTTTTTTTTTTTTTTTTTTTTTTTTTTTTTTTTTTTTTAAAAAAAAACCTGGTAAGGCGGATATAATATAAAGGTATAATTTTAAGTAATCCCTAACACAGTACCAAAGACTGATTTCAAGTACTAACCAACGACATCTTGCACAGTGTCTTGATGCTGCTCTGGTTTGTACTCCATATCTAATTTACACTTATCTGGTAGTGAAGGACTCTCTCGAGCATGAATAATTAAACCAGACGATTTTATGGGAAATGAAATATTTCAATCTTCATTTTGAGAACAGTAATCTTCCGACTTGACATTTGACACTTGCTTGACTTGAGCTCTGTTATAACTTCTTCTGATAACTAGTTTCTCAACGTAATGGCATGACATTACAATAATTTTTCCTAACATTACTTCCTACAAATATTGTAAACAGTTGTAAGTATCAAGAAAGTAATATATATATATAAAAAAAAGTATAAATAATTGCATAACAGAAGGAAAATAATTTTTTAATATTAATTAATATAGATACATAGAAGAGGATATATAGTATATATCTGTGGCATTTGTGAATAGTCGGTTAAGAGCATTTTGTGTTAAGTTTGTTTCTGAATTTTGGGTTATGGGTATTAACAGAAAACTCCATTTTTTTTTCTCTTTATTTGTGTTTGTTGGACTTAATTTATTAGGCTATCACTTAGATGAATACTAATTTATGAATCATTTTTCCTTTAATATGAATTTTGCACTCTATTCACAAGTGCTACAAATATATGGTTTTCTATAAAACCACTTAATAAAATCTTTTATACGAGGATGCGTTTTGGAAGATAATACAGGTAGAGCCACATACCCTCACTCACAAGCGATTTAGTAGTCACTTGTTTCCCACTTGTCACCGGTTCCCTAAGGCAGTAACAGGAACAGTAACAGTAACAGATTACAGTCGGTTTGGCACTCTCCCCCCCCCCCCCTCTCTGCCAATCTTACTAAGTGCTGGCCTCTTTCAAACCATCCTCACTATTACTCAGACTTCTAAAAATTCAATGCTACTTATACACCCTCAAATATTCCTAATCTTCCTGAAAGCTTCAAAACTGTTCGTATATTTTCATATCTCTGCTTTTCAAAACTTGTAAATAATGAAGGCATCTATCTATCTTTTTTATTTTTTTATTTTTTCAATTGAAGCAACATAGAAGTCAAGAGAAGATTGCAGAGAAGAGAATGATTATTTGCCATTACCGATGTATATACGGTTTTTACAAACAAAGTATTTCAGAGTAGCTTAAGCCCAAACCTATTAAGAAAAAAATAAATTAAACAGAACGAGAAGAACTTTGTTTGAAACCAGATAAAAATAATCTTTTGTTACGAGAGGCAACTGTTAAATTAAATTAAATTATTTTCAATAAATCGAGGAAGCCATAATCAAAACAGTTATGATTCTATGACAGAAGTTGTCCTAACCCGACGAACAATACCTCTCGCGCCATCAAGACCCTAACACAAGTTAAAACGTTTCAGCCTAACCCTCGGACGTTTGCCCGCCAGTCCAATGCTACATAGTAACAGTATCCAATCATATTAATAAATGAATCGGGAATATCACCCTATATTAAATAAAAAAATTGTAATGGTAACTAGCAATATGGTCATTATTGTCCTTTTAAACCGGATATAATACTGTGGCTGCGAAGTACTGATTTTTGGACTTTTTTAAAATTTATTGGTAAACTAAACTCTTTCCAATTTTATCTGTCTGACTAAAACTTCTTCTCTATAAAGCTATCCGTCGTCCTAGACTTCTTCATGCAGCTCCCCTCTTTCGACACTTAGTCCAAATAAACCTTAATAAATTAAACAGAGTTCAAAACAGAACACTGATGACAATACGAAGAAAATCTCCTTGGTTTACAGAACGACTTTTTTATTTTGGAACACAATTTAATTCGGAAAACCCTACTCAATAAAACGTTATCACGTAAAATTTCACGCCATGTTTCCAACCCTGCCCAACTCTCTTTTTTCTTTCTTGAAACCTCCTTCAAAACCAACAATCTGAAATAGAAGGACAAACTCCCGTCTTAAAACTCTCTTTTAATTTCTGTTTATCCATTTATTTATATTTTTTCCTCTCTTTTATTATTTATTTCCCTTTTATTTATTTTCTTTGTTACTCCCTTAATCTCAATGTAATAATGTCACTGAATTTAACTAACTCTGTAATATTTAGCTTTAATTTTTTATAGGCCTTTATTCAAATTAAAACACCTGAATGGATGATAATTTGTAAACCTATATTAAGATATATTATAGCATCTCCTGTCGCGGCTTCGTCCGCTCTCATAAGTAAAGAACACATTAAGACTCTCTTGCAGATAATGGACCTCATTATTAGTGCTAACAACTAAAAGCCCAAGATTCATATTTTTACACACAACATCAAAAAGAAAAAAATCAACATTTTGTATTGGTAATGATTTGATTGATTTCATCTGGTTAGGTTCTAATTTCTACCCATAAAATTATATAACAGTGGGGCAAATCACATTTCTGACTTCAAAATTATGATTATAGTAAATTACAGTATTTCTAAACCTTCCTAGAACTATGAATATGATATAGTTAAAATTTCGTAGAAATGGGTAAAGTAGTTTAACCATTGTGGACTATGTTACGGAATATAGCTAACCACATATAAATTTTTAAACTTTACTGGGATCTATATGCCGCACCACATATTTAATTATCTTTTAATAATTTAATTAAACTGAGGTAAATTTTATTATCAATTTCTAGTTGTATATAACACCTTTTCTTAGAAACCTCTCTTGAATGGAGCTCGTCACCTATCGGTCAATTTTCAAACTTCACTGCGCCCCACATATTTATAGTTACCAACAATTTAAATGAGAATATGTCAATTTCATTATTGCTAAACCTTCCTTGAACTATAAAGATAGTGTAGTTAAAATTTGGTATAGATTGGTTAAGTAGTTTTCGTGGTTAGTGATCACAAACGAAAAATGGCTTGTCCTTTTATATAATAGTATAGATTTTAATAATATAGCGTACTAAAGTACTATTTTTTTAAATATAAATGTTTTGTTGTAAAAAAAAAAATCAATATTAACAAATGAAAAGTGAGGCAGTTTGTAATATTAACTCAATACAGATAGTAAATGAAGCTTAAACCCTACCCAAAAACATTTCACCAGATGACATCAAAAATAAATGAAGTATTTCCAACACATTATAATAGGAATTATAGGAAAATACTAAAAAAAAAAAAAATTTTTTTTTAAAAAAAAAAAAAAAAAAAAAAAAATTGAAGGCTATAAACTTTTATAAGTCTTTCCACCAATAATCTAATTCTGGGAGCAACAAACAAAAGCATTAGTTTTATCTCGCCCCTCGGATAGCTAATTTCCTTCTGCTGAGTCGTAAATCTTTAGCGGAGTAGCTTCGTTGTTATTCCGCCTTCTTTACAAGAACCCCCTGACAGCCAGCCTTTGCCTGGCCCTATAGCGGAGATTAAATCAGAGATTGTAGAGGAGCGGTGGTATTGGTTTTAGTGCCCGCTCCGGAACATATAGGCTCATTGGGCTCAACTCTAAGCCCCTCTCCTCGCCTCTTCAAATATCAATCCCTCATCCAGGCATCAACTCTGTTAAACGCCACAATACATTCACCAACTTCCCTCTGAATACAAAACCGTTTAAACAATTAGTTGATCTCATTGACATGTATGTATTCATTCAATGAAAATTGTATTGATATTAAATTTGTCGTATCAAGTAAAAATATATCCATTTTTCTTGAGAAATTAATGAAAATGTTTAAAATTTTTAATTTTGGATCTCATCAACAAAATAAGCTAAAATCAAAGAAAAGTATAGAAGATGTTGTTATTCCGTAATCAGCTGTAGTGTTTATTTAATTTATTTATATTATGGGAAGAAGCACTAACGAAGACCAGTACCACTTAAACAGACACATGACGACTAAGTTTCTCAACACCCTCACCTTTTTCCTCAATTACTAATAAACTTTTATTTTTCAATTAATCCCAAGTCCTGGTGTATCTCTAAAAGGGAAATCCCACTGCAATCTGCAGCACGAGGCCTTCACAATTCAGTTCTCAAATTTTCACAAACAAAAAAGGAGATTCCAGAAATATAATAAAATGAAAAAATAATCTTTATTCTGGGACGCATTATCCCATAATAATAACAAAATTGTATCAAGTTGTATAATGGTCTGGCTCGCATAATTTCATACAAAGGTATTTATATATGAGGAACATGAGACATGCTAATACAGTTAATTGTATAAAGAACTTCTGTAAATATAATAACATAAGAAGGAGAAACGAAATAAAATAAAACAATAACTATGAGAAAAGAAGAAAGTATATATTCAGAAAGTAACCTACATCTATATGTACATGGAATGAAGAATAAACATACAGATAACACGATATATATCTATATATACTGCACATAGTGCAATGTATATACTTATATAAACGTGTATATAAGTATATACTTATATACTCATACACACAACCATACACATATGAATTGTCAAGTTAATAGATACTAAGTGAAGTGAATATTTCTTTGCATAGGAAAAATAACAATTAGAGTAAAAACAAATTTGAATTTTTATAAAAGAAATGATTATGTACCATTGTGGAACAAATAAAGGATAATTATTACTATTATATAAAAGAACATTGATCAACTAATTCACCGGTATCATATTCATTCAATTTGACCAAATGAAATGTTAATTATTATTCATATTGAATAATAATTGTATAAAGATGGATAAAGAAAGTCTGACTGGGGTGAGAAGAGATGTTGGAAAATGAGTGTTTTAAATGAGCTTAAGGAAGGAGCATGTCTTATTTCAGGAGAGACAGTGTTACAGAGGGTGGCGGATCGGGCGAGGAAGGAATGCTGGTATAAGGTTGTCCGATGGAAAGGCAAACATAGGTCAGAGGACCGTGACCTTGTTGTGAATTGGGAGTAGACGGAAGACTTAACTTTCAAACAATTAAAAATGTAGGATGGGCGATGTTGATGAATGATCTCAAAAGGAATGGACTCAGGAAATATAGTTTGCGGGAGGATGGGTAGAGCCACTTCAAGGCAGTGTACAGGTGTGAAACAAGGGGAAGGGGTTCTGAACAAATCGAACGAAGCAATTCATTATAACCTGTCTCGGAGACCTATAGATAGGCCCCCATACACCACGCAGCCATAGTCAAAGTGAGGAAAGATGTGGGGGGAAACTAGGAATTTGCGAGTGGATTGGGGGAGGAAATGAAAAAATGAATATAAATTTACATGGGATGAGGTTATAGTGAGGCCGAGTTTTAGCATTTTCTTTTTCAATTTTTTTACTTTTGCCAAATACATTAATACAAAATACAAATTTTATTTTGGATTAACCAGATACTGATTTAAAAAACTGAGATTTTCTCATTATTTAAAATAAATACAGGATTTTCATTTTATTTCAGGGAATTTTTTTTTCCAGGTAAGAAAACACCAGAAATTATTCATTCATATTATAAAAATGAAAAATGAAATGAAGCTTAACACATAAATAATGTTATTTCCCTACAAGCTTGATTTCAACTCCAAGCGGTTTTGAACTTCAATGACGCAGCTGGTATCATTCGAAAAAGCCCAAGGCTTAGTGGGTGGATATACTGTATTAAGTACAGCCGTATTAACGCATATTATTAATTATTAATAAAGAAATTATAATATACACTGATATAATAATGTAATTATTTTCTCTTAATTTAATCTTATTTTTATTCTCAATTTATTTATGCATTTTAACATAATTTTATAAGGAATAAGTGGATACACACGACACAAGAAGGCAAAGATGCATATTGCCGTAGCAACATAATAAAAAAAATATTCAAAGTTCTAATCCATTTAGCGAAGGGTGGAATTAATTCAGAAACAATAGATGTCTTATCTTTATCTTCCTGGCAAAAAAAAAAAAAAAAAAAAAAAATCGTATTGCCAAAACGGCAAGGATGGGAAATACAAACTAAAAATTTGTAATTAAAAAGTATAAAAGAGAATTTTCGTTTCGTTTCCAGAAAAAAATGTTTCGAAAGAATACAATATTATTAAATTATATATAAATAAAATGTAATTTATGAGAATTCATTGATCTCTCAGAAATGTTTAATTTTATTAATTATTAATAAGTTGTCAATGAAAACCGACTGACTGATTTTGCTAAACGACTTCATTTGGAAAACCTTATTCACAATAAAAGAAGTTGCCACATCACATTTTATAACATATTTCCCCCCTTGAAACTCTCTTTTAATATCTGACTGTTTATTAATATACTTTTATTATTTATAACCACCTCTAATTTTTTTTTTTAAATTTAATTCTCAGTGTAACAGTTTCTGAGAGCCTCTGTGAAATCTGACACTAAAGTTTTATTAAGCTTTAATCATATCAAAACATCCAATATGATATTTTGTCAAAACTACTTTTAGATAATGAAAAATAGTATATTTAAATGACTCAATGTAAATATACAATTTTTTTTTTTTAAATAAAACTGTATATTAAAAAAAAAAAAAGATAGTGTGTTTGTAGTTTTTTAAAGATAAGAAATAAAGTCAGTATGAAAACGTATATAGGATTATTGCCTCCGGTGCCAAGCAACACAATTTTAATCTCAACACGTAGGAACTCATAGTTGGCATAAACACAATTGAGCCGAACATATAACCCAGTTGAGAGTTAGAATAAACATAAATGTTAATCTCTACAGAACAATCTCGTCCCGGGGGCTTAGGCATCGTTAATATTCAAAACTGATTTAACTTTAACTTTGCGAGGGGAACCATTACAGTGTGCCGCTCTAGCATATAACAGGATCAGTATGAGCCTTATTTTAGGATACGAGAGTGTAAATACAGTGTTACACATTTATGAAAATTAGAAGAAAGGACCAAATTTTTCCAGCACATTCAACAATAATCAATGGTAAATAAGTTTGTTTTTATATACACTGACAGGAAAAATATCCACCAAATATTCTTTTTCATTTTCTCGGCTTAAATTTTCATTTTTCTTTAGATATTAAACGTCCCTAAATCCTTAAGGAGAATACAAAAATTTAAAAAAAGCAATATTTTAAGCAATAGAGGGTATATCACTCATTATTTTATTCAAAATCACGTTCGACCATACCCCATTGATCGCAAGACAAAATGAACGGAAGAGAGCGAATATGAACCTTATTTATTGAAAAAAAAAATCGTAAATTTAAAATTACTTTGTAATTTTTTTTTAATTCTACTTGATTTTGTTGGATTTTTTTTTTTTTTTTTTTTTTTTTTTTTTAAATAATTCTAATAGGTTTTATATGCCGTGGTTAAGGTATACGGGAACGTGAACTTCTAAAAAAGAATGAACCTTTTAGCCATAAAAACAAAAAAAATCAATTAGGCGTAATTTGTTTACTGTCAGTGTTCATCAAAGCTTATTTCAAGACAAAACGTACACCGGATGGATAAAATTTTAATATAAATACATCACTTTAAGAATGATTAAGTAAGAAACACAATCTTGAAATTTTTTCGCATGATCATTACTTAGGACAATTTTGGTAACAAATCTTAAAAGAATACAATCAAAGAAGTAGTGATATCAAAGTTTAAATAAATGTTTTTTGAATAATGATACACAGGATAAAAAACATTTTTTCTAATTTAAATTTACAACTGTACAAAATATATACATCAAGTAAATGAGCTGATAACGATTACAATAACATGTCAAAACTTGAAAAGCCACTCATTAGTAGCACTTCAATAAAAACTCTACATTAGAACTAGTCTAACTGGTCTCTAGGCCATCTTCTTTTCAGACATCTCGGAAGATTATTGGGAATGGAGTGAGCAGCAAGTTGAGAGACTAGTGGATTAGTATGGTTATGGAGTTTACTATGAAAAGATAGGTATCTGGTTTGTGCTAAATCAGCAACATATGCAACATTAAGATCTATTTGGATTAGTTTATTTGTAACAAAGTAAGAAGCATCAAGGATTTTTTGAAGGATTTTGGATTGTAAGGATTAGATATGGGAAGAATTAGAAGGTTTAGTTGAGCCCCAAACATTTTTATCTATTCTGTAAATAAGCGTATGAAGTAAAGAATAAAATTTAAAAAAAAGGTTTTTTTGATAAAAGATCAGGTAATAATAATGAAAATTGTTAATAAACTATAAAAAAAATTATAATACAGAGTATTAAATACCAAAATAAATAATAGAAAATACTATATTTTCTAACTAATTAACTGTTTAAAACATTTTTTTTTTTATTAATGTATTTTTCCATTTTAACTATAATGTTTGGGGCTCAACTAAACCTTCTAATACTTCTCTTCCGAAATCCTTCGAAGAATCCTTGATGCTTCTTACTTTGTTACAAATAAACTAATCCAAATATTAATGTTCCATATGCTGCTGATTTAGCCCAAACCAGATACCTATCCTTTCATAGTAAACTTTATAACCATACTAATCCACTAGTCTCTCAACTCGCTTCTCAATCCATTCCCAATAATCTTCCGAGGTTTCTGAAAAGAAGATGGCCTAGAGACCTTCTAGTGTAAAATTTTTATTGAAGTGCTACTGATGAGTAGTTCTTTTCAAGTTTTGACATGTTATTGAAATCAATATCAAACATTTACTTGATGTACCTCATACGCTTAGTTGTGTGTCACAAATTCTCACTTCATTTCCCTGCTATGCATTTTTTAAAAATTCCTTATATTTTTAGTCATACTTTTTCTGGTATTTAGCCCTGATGGAGACTTAAAAGTAAGCCGAAACGTAGGGATAACCAAACATAATACTTATGTGTTTAATGGACCCCGATCTGAACTTTTCTAAAAATAATTATTTTATCGGATGCTTTGACATTATATTATCAAAAATCTACTTTATATCTATATAATATAATAAATTAGAACATTCTAGAGAGTAAATAAGAGAATGAAAAGATACGCTTCGAGATGTTTGTTAAATTAGGATTACATACTGTTCACAATAAACACAACTGATGACACACCGATGAGAGAAAAATTGCACACAGATCCACTTACACTTTGATATCGCGGTCGAGTTTTATCAGATACACCTTTATTATCAGACGTCCTCATTATAAAATACAAAAAGGAAAAGAATGACAAATAACAGTGTTTATTTTAGTAGCAGGAATATATACTCAATCTCTGGTACAAGGTCGTCCGAATCCGGATATTGGCAAGAATTTTATGTTTCAAAGCTTCAGTTAGTTTATATACAATTTTTAGCAAGCATGTGCAAAATAAAAATAATATTTTCTGTATTGCGTACTTTTGTGCAAATACGCAAATGAATAAAATAAATACATATACATAATATAAATCTATTTCAATCCAAACAGGAATTTATTACCTAAATGAAAAGAAGAATGGCTACAGGGAAAAAATAAAAATAAAATTATAGATGAAAATAATGTGGTTCAAATGTTTTATGTTTGTTGCCCTTGTCAATCTCGTAAACTGTAACATTTTTATTATTATTATTTTTTTAATTATTTTTATATACGACCCAGGTTAAACTGGTAAATAACATAAATATGAATAATTTTTGTTTTGTAGCTATTTTAATAATTTTTATCAATGTATGAGTCAGTAGCAGCAGCGTTCAATGATGATTCGAGTCAAAATTAGGAATCAAACGAAAAATTGAGTCTCATTTTTTTGGTTTAAGATCATCTGATCATCAGAAAAGGACACAATTTGAGGGCTAAAATTTCTTAGCCCACTAATTGTCACCCTCTCAGTTTTAAAAATCAGAAAAGGAAATGATAATATTTGGTATCGTTTTAAATTAATTTCGTTTCGTATTTAAAAAAATACTATATATTTGAGTGAGTTTAATTCGAAGAACGGATATCTGTGAAACAGCATTATCAGTCTCAATCTCAGACTCGGCCGTGTTCCATCAGGGAAAGAATTTATTATTTTTATATTTCGTTTATGAACCGATAAGAAGGGCCGCATACTTTATTGTTTCAGTTCTGTGAAATGAAATTTTGTAAATTCAACACGAAAGATGGTTTTAATAGTACTTGGTAACTTCTATTTCAGCTTGTTCTATTCTGTATTTCCTAAATTTTACTAGATATTTATACACATGTACAACCTATATGTATGTATTATCAGGATCTTCTACATATTTACAAATATTGTATAGAAAAAAAAATTAAATATAAATTTACAAGTAACCAAATATATGCATGATTTATTCATAAAAAATATATAAATAAATAAACATATAAACAAATAATACCATGATCAAAATAATATTTAGAAAGGTCCCCCCCCCCTATGCGGTATCAGAAAATGTGTAAATGAATAAATTTATGGGATTCAAAATAAATAAATAAACAAAGCCTATTGTTTCCTTATAAAACTGGTTTTATATAATATATGATATGAAGGACGAATAAAAAATTAATTGTATAGGAGAATTTATAATACAGTTATTGCTAACACACATTGTTCTTTAATAAAAGTTTTATGAACATATATATATATTTTTTTTAACACATGAATAATTCCTAATAATAAACTTACTATAAATGTTACTTATATCAAATATATAATAAAACAATAAGTTAGAATTGACACTTGCATGGAATATGATACGTGAGAAGTATGCAATTTTTTTAAGTACACTCCCAGCTTACGTAACTTCAGTTATGCAACCAAACCTTATATAATATTTCGATAATATACCTGTAGGGTATATTTTAACATTATAAGAAAATTCACAAAGTATATAGATTGTCTTTTCGGAGCAAAAATTAATTATACCCAAATAAAAACGACCCATTTCTCTTTTCGATACGGCTAATAAATATCAGCAATTTTAACAGGAGTCACTCAAGGCTTTATTTTCGCACCATTTTTGTTCTAAATATATACTTATAGAGATCTATCAAGGGATAATCTCCAAAATGATGCTTAATACTACCGCGATAGTTAAAATGCGGACCATATCTGTGCCACTAGTGAATTGTCAGTTAAGTGCATTTTGTATGCAGTTTGTTTGTAAAATTTGAGTTATGGGTAACCAGATAGTTAATTGTTTTCTTTATTTATGTTTGATAGACTTAGTTATGAGGCTAATTTGTGAATTATTGAGAAAAAAATGCGCTTATTCTAAAATGCGAATTTTAAACTGAAAGGACTATTCACAAATGCTACACATATTAGCTTAACATTACCAAAAATCCGTTCAACTCACTTTAAAAATTAAAACAAAAAAAATTATAGAGTTATGACAAATCACATGATTACAATTAATTATCACTCACATATAATTAATTTTTTTTTTGTTTTAATATTACTTATAGTGGTAAATTTCGGTAAATACATTTATAAAAATACACAAAAATAAATTAAGAATTGGGACCAGTTTACAATGACAATAAACCTATATTTTTCAGAAATTGACTAAACAGGAAAAAAGACAGACATTCGACCAAAATGCCTCGGCAAAAATTTTATATAAAACTATAGCATTAATCCATACTTTAAGTAAATTTTTTTTATTACTTAACGTTACTTCTTTGACGGAAACGATACATTTACACCTATATTTTACAACTGGCCTGTTCTGACCAACCCAAATTGTAATTAAAAAAATAAATAATAATATAAACGTTCAAAAAATATGAACATTAAAAAAAATAAATTTAAGACCAATAACCGATAAACCTGCCAACGATTCCCCTGAAAATATACTCAGTCACAATTCAGATTCAACGGATTTAAAGATATATTCAAGCCAAATTAACTGGAACCCCTTAACCAATTGGTGCAGAACATGGCAACAGTTGTTGAGGCATCAATCGACAAAGGCTAAGAGACCTCGAGTGATACTTGAAGTAACACGCAGCTTTGAAGTTGCTGTACTGGTGTTGGTATAAATTACAGGTATCATGTCCGTAATTTATAGTTAAACATAAAATTTATTAAAAGTTAAACTAATTGTTAATAAAAAAAGATTTAAAAACAAAAGTAATGAATAAATAATAATAGCACACGGTGAAAATCATTAACAAAACGATTGCATTCAAACATCCAAATATCAGCAGAAGGTATTCATTTTAAACGACTGTTTTTCTCTAATCAAACATGTAATAACTATATAATGGTATTACAAAAACATCTTGGTTAAAGAAATAATAATGGAATAGACATTCAGTTCTTGCATAAAAATAAAGTCTGAATAATGATTGACACATCACGAATTAATAAATATAAAGAGAAAGATAAAAGTCAAAACAACAAATATTTTTGAAAAATTTGAAGTGTCAATGTCCCTTTTACAATCTACATCTACACGTCGTTTACAAAGAGGTGTCTGGAACAACACCCTATCTATTCCCCTTATCGTTCCTTTTTAAAATAGATTAAAACAACGAAATAATCTAGGCAAGATATAGCCGTGTGACTGTGATAGTCATGAATTAGGCATTAGATCTATTTGTTAATAAAATAAACATTCCGTAATGTTTGTTTAAATATAAAATAAATTTGTATCACTATTAAAATGGTGTACAAAATACCTATATAAAATTTTTTTTAAATAATTTTGTATACCATAATTTGAGTTGCAATTTTTTTAATTAAGGATTTAATGATCTTCATTGTTTATATTTCAAATTCTTACAATCCGAAAAAAAAGTAACAAGCAGTACATATTATTATTGACAGTTTAAGGGTTTCCAAATATACAATACATAACGAACTCTTATGAAGAAATTGATATATAAAGAAAAAATTAAAATTAAGATAAGTCAATGATTACTGATATTTTGAAACATCGTAAATTATTAGTAGAAATGATAAAGACAATGATCGAGGCAATGAAACATTTAAAAAATAAATGAAATTTCAATGGAAGAAAAGATTCAAATTATACCGTAACACAGTAGATAAAATAGTTCTAGGTAAAAACTTTTCTATTAAATTATTCAAATTTATTAACAGAATATTACACATTATATAAAAATAAATAAATTATTTGCAGTTAAGTAAATCCTTGGTATGCTAATATTGTTGATAATTTATTTTTCTTTTGCTTTAGTTCGATACTACCATTTGGAAAATATAAAAATTATCAAATCTTCAATAAAATTCAAAGTTGCACAAATTTAAAAATAAGTATTAACATATGCTACAACTACCTACTCATAATAATCAGATAGTCTATTGTTTTATATATATTTTAGAATAAAAAGCAGATCAAAATGGTATTAATTATTTTCTTTATTTTAACTTGATAAATATCAAGAATTAAAAATGAATACTTTCTTAATGATTAAAAGTCAATGAAATTGATTGTATACTGCATACATTCATAGGCCTAAACACGTTTATACCCGACAATAGAAAACAGCTTTGCAAAATAGAGTTTGATGGTTAAATAATTATTTCATGAGGATTCTACAATATATTATTAAACAAATCGATTCCTATGATCAGTACCATTAAATACAAATAATTAATTTTTACTTTATTTTAATATAACCGTTAGTCAATACATGATTTAATATGTTCATTTAATATAAATGATTTTTACTTATTAACACAATCATCACTCTGCCAAATGGTAGAGCTCTTTCAAACATAATTGATTTATAATAGTACATCGTAAAACAATATGATAATGTAAATAATAATAAGCTTTCTGTTAATTATTTAATCCTCACCTGTGACTGTGGACACAAGTAAAACAAAAAACAAGATATGTTAATACATATAAGGATTCTGACCAAAGGAGGAATCCATCTAGGCTGTATGAGGGAAAGAAAAATTACTACGATAAGCCCTCTTCAAGGTCATTTTGAATCTCCTTTTAAGAGAAATTTCTGTCGAGATATTTTGTATTAAAGGGTAAGTGTATCCTGTTATTGTGTAAATAAACTACCTACTCTAAATATTTAAAGAAATCACAGGAAAAATATTTAAAAAAAAAAAATTGTTACATTTTTTAAATTATAGCTAAATCAATATTAAACGTCAAGCAAACTTTTTTTCTTTTTTATTAGCTATGTATTGATATTTAGGAAAATGATTGCATTGGCATTCAAGAAACTCCTCAATAATAGCACATCAATAGTTCTATATTAGAAGGCCTCTTGGACTTCTTTTAAGACGTGAGGAAAGATGGGAGACTAGTGGATTTGAGTGGGAATAGATTTCACTATGAAAGGATAGGTATTTTCATGAAGGATTTTGGGTAGTAAGGATTGGATACGAGAAGAATTGGAAGGTTCAGTGGAGCCCCAAAGCTCAACTCCATATGTCCAAATAGGTCTAATTACTGTCATGTAAATAAGTCTTTTATAATTTATTGGGAGCTTTAAACGCTTGTCTAGTAAATGTTTGAGCAGTCGGAAACGAGGAGCAGTTTCTTGTCGTTTAAGTCTGATTGAATATTAAATAAACTTCAAAAAATAAAAAGCTATCATTTAATATGCAAACATATAAAAAACATTTTAACAAAATTTTTGAATCTACTATAATTTTGTTGTTGAATATTAACGGTGTATCTCTAGTTATAACACTATCACTAATTTTTTTTTTCGTTTGTGACATCAGTGACTAAGCTGAAAAAGGAGCGATCGAGCTTTGGACGGTTCAGGGTTCCTGTTTTTTAATATTTTTTTTTTTTATATGAAAATAATTTGAAACATACTGAATGAAATTATGACTATCTCTAACAATTATTGGGCTTGAGTAAAGTAGATTGTAATTCTTCCAAATAAAAGGTGTTTCTAGATAAAAACAAAAAATTAAATAAAAACTATAATAAAATAAAAATAATAATTTTATTTGAATTGTCCAATAATTTTACAACAAAGAGAACAAAGGATTGTCCTACTTATAGGGAAAATAAACAATTCTTCCACATAGATTATAATTTTTTTTTAATATTATTTTTAATTTATTTGGTGTATATTATGCTAATAGTCCGTTACTAATAATGTTCATAATCAGAATAATTACAATTGTTAGTGATGTTTAATTCATATATTTAAATCTTTGATAAAAGGATATATTTATGAAGATGCTTTTAAATAATTTATAAAAAAAAAAACAAATTAATAACCACTATAAAAAAAAATAATAATGCACATTCTCACAGTATTATTGGCATTAAATAATTCTGCATAGAGTAAACTTGAATTAAATAAACACCCTCAAGGCACTATTTCCGCTTTTAATATAAGGAAACATAGTTCAATCAAGTTGAAATTTACAGAAACGTTTCCTGGATTCCTCTACTCTATAAAACTTTTACGGCAATAATTAAAAATACTTAATAATTAATGGAGAGAAATTTATATTATATTAAAAAAACAATAGGACGAAATTATAGTCTCCCTATAGATAACTTTTAATAAAATTATAGAAAATCTTTTGAAATCAATGAATTTTGAGAATAAAGAATATGTATTATTTTTTCAATTAAAATATAAAGATTAGGGTGTCAATAACTATCCGAGCTGTCTATGTCTGGCTGGTTTACCTTATTAATATTTCAACAATTATTACAGTGAAGTAAGTGTGTAAATTATTATATGTGTAAATTAAATTATTCTTGGTATTAAATTAGTTATAAAGTTGAAATATAGACATAATTTCTGATATTGAGTAAATATGTCAGTGCTTAGGATTTTATTTATAATTTACAAGTGATTCTAATTAATCATCAATGAACACACATGAATAATTGTTCTAAATAACTACCTATCAATATTGAAAATAATTAGTACAGCATTATAATATCAACAACTTAATGGATTCGGTAAATTCAGAATTTTAGTATTATCGTAATCCGTATAAACATTCTTAACATACCTACAAAGGGATCATGATAGCAAAACGTATACAAAACATTAATAATACATAATAAATTAGAATGTAAATTATAAATATATTTCCAAACCTAGAGTACAAGCAGACTTGGTGGGGAAACATCCCAGAAGAAGCGAGTGCATAACCTTTGGCATGACATCTAAACTACGACAACACCTCGAACGAACGAAACACAAAGAACACTGAACAAAACTACAAATAGCAAATCGGACAGTTCGATGCCTATCAGTAACGCAGTTGCGTCTGGGTCCTTCCAATAAGTCAATGGCGATAAGGAGAGTAAACAAAGAGATAACAGATTTCAGCCGACTGATAAATAATATCTTATTGAGCTGTATATTTCCTAAATGTAATACAATCGTATCATGTCATAGTATAATTACATCTTATTAGGGTAAGGTAAGATAGCTTTGTGACTATGTACATAACATATAGCAAGTACGATTACCTTTAAGTACGCACAAAAAACGTTGCTTAGAATATTTTGTGTTGTGGATTTTGAATTCTTGCCTATGATGTACAGATGTAGAGATGAGATCAGTTTGTAACTGAGTGCTAAAATAATCTTACCCCCACTTACTTTCTTTCTCTCCTGTTTTTTACAGGATAGAAAGAGTTAAGGAGCTCACTAATGTATGGGAATTATTTTAATATGGACAATCAGAAAAAAGATTCCTGAACTCTAATCTTGCAGTAAAATAATATTTTAAAAAATTATAAATAAATAATAGAAAAATAATTTCACCTCGTTTGATGATGTGTGAAGATTTGAAAAATCAATCAGAAAAAAAAAAATCACTAACTAATATCACATTAATCATTAGCTTGAATTTAAGTATCAATATCATCTTCATTCTTGTATTTTTTTTTTCTTTTTAATATCTTGTATATATTGTATTATCTTGTAGTCCTCATGAGGATCATTCGTTGCAATGGCCGAAACGTCGAAATAAAAATAAAAATAGATAATTTCTAATGTAACATGTCTTATCGTTTCTAATTAGCAGAGATACCTGAGTACTGTATAAAGAACAGTTTGAGAGAGTTTTGGTTGAAAACTAAGCTTAACTTCTCACAGTCTCCTAAATTGACCTCTGGGCCCCATCTAATGACTTACGAAAATTAATAAATAAATTACCACTATTGTTATTCCATCCATAAAACTTTTAAACGCTTGTTACAACAATAAATTAAGGCCATATCATGTTGTGAGAAAATCTTTTCAAGCCCCTGAATGAGAAAGAGACAGTGCGGATCACAATCCATTGAACAACGTTCATATTATAGTATATTTAAGACTTTTCAAATTATTTTTGGGTTTAGTAATCTAAAAGAATGGAAATATTTTTCTTTTTGTAAGTATAAAGTCGTGTCATTGTATCCTTATTTTTAATTCTTCTTATTTTTAAGAAACCATTCACCAGGGTCCGAATATTGGTCAGGAATTTTTTTTTTTTTTTTTTTTTTTAAATATATAGAAAAGAATAATTTTGTCTAAAATTAACTCTGGCGAGATAAGTACGTTTTATATTTAAATTATTGTATAAAAATAACAAATTTGATGTTCATTTTTTGTTTTACTCCAAAAAACAGAAACTTTTGAACGTTTCAAATAAAGTTATATAGTGTTTCTGAAAAATTTAAATACAATTGAATAAAATAAAAGTATAAATTAAGTCTACTAACTAAAGAATTAACTACTAATACAAAAAAAAATAATAATAATAAAATTAAAAAAAATTTATTTCGATGTACAATTAATGAGCTGAAAATATAATCATGTTGTGCTGTTTTGTTTAATTTAATTTAATAACTTCTACAACTTGGCCCTGATGGAATTTAATTTTATCTCTATATAACATTTAGTATGAAGCTTTGTAATGAATGATTTAAGCCCTAACTGAAATATTATATGGGAAAACGAAGAAATTGAATCGAAGAAACAAAGCAAGTTAAAAGTGCGGAGACGAACAAAAGAATGAAACAGTTATTAAATTAAAACAATTAAAAATGTAAGTTTATCTATTTAATTTTCCAAAATCAGAATTATGGCTATATATAAACTTTGTTTGCTATCACCTTCGCCTCTCTTCGACACGATCAAGGCACAATTTAGCAGAGATCTGATTTTGAGTTATTGCCCAATCGAGGCTCACACAAGAAAATAACCTGAGGAGATCAATCAGTGGTAAGGACGTCCTATATAGCTCGTCCCGAGAGGTCGTTGTGGAAGACAAAGTCTCCTGTATCATGGCGTTCCCATTTTTCAAGGCACACAGCCCTGTCTTGAATACCAACCATCACTAACCCATCCATCACAAGTTCTTCTCAATCCGGAGGAATAACAAGCCAACTCGAAAAACAGGAGTAATATTTCATACTTTCCTACTTATATCATTTAACTTCCCATACCCAAAAAGCGATAATAGCACGGGCGTTAAGGAAAATTAGGGAACCTGATAAGTAAATATAAAAGGAATAACATGGTTGTTTCTTATATTTTCTAAATAAACTTTGAACATTATGGCTATCCAAAGCCTTCTATAACTAATATTATACAAAAATTACAGCGGAATTCCAATATTTCGCATCCCAATGCATGGTATATCCCGATAAAACGTAAGAAAGTGCTGGTCCTTTGAAAAATCTAATTAATTCATATAAAACAAAGTACTTTAGTCCCCTCGGTATAACATTTTTTTTTTCTCATCAAGTCGGCAAAACGTTTTATAAAACGTATTTTTCGAGAAATTGGAGTCGTGTTATGGAAAAATCTCGTTAATTCACAAAAAATCAACACTTTTGATATAACCTATTTTTTACCTTTCTGGTCGATAAAATATCTTATAATTTGTATTTTACCAGTTAATTAGAGTTATTGAGTTAGAATTGAGTTTTCCAGGATTTCCTTTGTTGACTCATGTTGAGAATTGTTTGATTCAGTTTTTATCATACCCCTTATAGAAAACATCTGTCGGTTAAAATAGAAAAAGAAATTTTTATTGGCAGTGAAAAGTAGTGAAACAAATTAATGTTCAAAATCCATATTAGTGTATTCAAATACAGTACTGTTCATATATACAAGTACTAATAAAAATAAATTGAATGGGTCCGCCGAAAAACGTTCAAAGCGACAAACAAAAAAAATTGAGTAAATAGTGAAAGAAAATCATAATCTAAAGTTTTTGTTAGTTTTTTAGGTTAGATTTTATAATCACATATTAATTTGCTATATTTACATGTACAATGACATAATGGAGTACTATATCATACTAAGACATAATATTATACATTTTAAAAACTTTAAAATCGCCACTTCGGAAAATTTATCGCTTAGAACGTTTTTCGGGGGTGCCATTCAATTTAATATGTAATTTTTTTTTTAATTTTTATTTACATTTATTGATAATCACAACTGTACAAAATAATATATATCAAGTAAATTTTTTGATAGTGAAAACAATGGCATGTAAATAACTTGTGAAGAACTACTCACTAGTAGCACTTCAATTATATGTATAATAAATTGAAGAAATATATACAGTATATACCTATGTTTGGTATAAAATAAATTAAATCTTGCCGTATATCGTATTTTTAATTTTTACCCCCGATATATCTGAACATTAAACATACCTTGTACGTTAGACATACCTGGAGACATAGTGGCTTCGTTTTAAAATGGACGAAACCCTGACAGTAAAATAACTATTATATGATTATAAATAGTCATAAACTGCACGATAACACAGCAACATTTTGTTCCAAACAATAGTTCGATTAAAGAATGTTTAAGAAGATTCTACTAAATTCTGAAAACAGGATACGCGTATTCATTAAATTTTTATATATTTCATTATTAAGAAGCAAAACAACAATCCGAAGCTATAGTGCAGAAAATGGGAAGCGTCCAAGAACCAAAATATCAGACCAATACCACACTGAAACTCTAAGTGAAACACAGAGACAAGAAACCTAATCCGAAATAATAAAAAGAAGGGAATACAACAGGATCTTTCGCAAGGCAGGATACAGAAGCTGTAATTTTCCCTTGCCATTTCCTTCAACAGGAAAGTAGAGTAGTTTTTCCTGCCAAGGCGCAACTCAATCTTTATATAAATCCTTAAAGAAGGTACTTTTACTTCACAGTTTAAGAGTTTCATTCCTGTAGGGAAAAACAAGACGAGAGTAAATGAAATCGGATTGAACAGCTAACAATAACATGAAAAAATTAATATGCTAGAATTTATTATTTTATTGGAAAAATTGAAGAGATAGAAATAAATAGATCTATATTTTACGGAACACGGAATAAAATCAGGTGATTTTGGTACTCGAAATAATAGATTATGTGTTATTTATATGTGACAAACATAGTTAATAATTAGTTAATTTGTAATAAAGTAGTAAATAACCAGACTGATAAACGAATCATTGTTTCTGAAGACAAATTTATGGATGATAGGGACAAAAGGCTTTTCTCACCCTTTTTCCAAAAACAAAAGGAAGAATGTTTTATAGCTAGGTCGCCTATTGCGTTTTTGTACCGTTTTCAAAGCCACAATGAGAAATTAATTTCCTTAGTAAATAATGTCATTCCTTCTCAGCTGGAAACTCTTCAGTTTAACCTGTGCTGGTTACATACTAGGATAGGTTCTACCGTACTTATTATCCCTCCATTGTCTAAAAACTATGAAATCGACCTATGATGTATCGGTTCTGCCTTTGAGATATTAAAGTACCTTCTCTGACCAAGCAAAGCCTTCTTCATGAAAGATTGTAAAAGACAATTCGTTTTCTAGTAGAACGTCATCCACATTCTCCAATATAATATATTATACATATTATTGAATGGTAAGTATGTTCAGAGATTAATCATTTACTTTTTGTACGCATTATATGAATGGAATCATATCTCTATTAGTTATTGCCATTGAGTGAGAAATCTTGTAATATTTTACCAATAAAAGCAGTTCTTCTAATTTACACATTGACTGAAATTATTTATTTTGCAATAATAGTCATTGCAAAATGAAAAGGACATTTGATTCAGGAAGAATCAAGTTTTGTTAGAAATCGTCGTAACTCTATTTGCGTAAAATATACTTCCTACTTTTTTTTTTTTTTTTTTTTTTTTTTTTTTTTTTTAAATAAAACATCTGGCATCAACTAAAAATTTAGTCTCCAAATAAAAAATCTTAAAAGTAATAAAGGGACACTTGAATTGCAATAAATGTGTTAGTGTACTTAGTAAAAATAGCATCCTTTCATCCAGTCATTTTTTTTTTATAAGTGGGAGGTATGCCTTTAAAAACTATAGTAGCTCCATTAACTCTTTCAAAAAAAAAAAAAAAAAAAAATCCTTATAAAAGCGACCCTCATATCTTGCGACTAAAAGGGCTTGAGGGAAAGTTAGTTATACTTAACCCATGTTTTAGGTGCCCATTAGGGATATGAAAAATGAAACGGTAAAAGGGCTAAGAGAAAAAAAGTAAAAGATAAGGCGGTTATAAAAAGAGTGATATTTCACAGCATTCAACTCGTAATTTAAAAAACGAATAACACCGCTCAAAAAAAAAAAGAAAAGACTTATAGACTTGTTTATTTGCTAGGTAGAAAACGCCTTCCAGCCGGCTGGATAAAAGATTCAGAATACCTCCCCAGGAGAATTGCTGGAGAAAAAGGTGGTCCTCCGATGAATAATAAAAGGAGCACCCGACTCCGAGGGGCAACCCTGTTCCTGAAGAGACAGCAGTTAGTAATAATACACGGAGTAGTCCAATTGCAACAAGGTTAACGGCGTCATAACTGTCAATACATGAATAACCAACTGCCAGGTCTCGCGTATCAATTGGGAGGAGGGGATATTCAATTATTATTCATCAGGTCAGGAACAGAACACCAATGCTCAATAGTCATAAACGTAATAAACAGAATTAGCGATAGCAGAATATGGCAAAGTGGAAAACGCATTGCTATGGTACAGGAATAAAACAAGACGAAAGAAAGACGAAACTCTGGATCGGCAACATACATACAACATAAAATGCATTAAAAAAAAAATCATTTAGAGAAAAATATAATATGCAACATTCAGAATAATCAAATGCAACATATAGGCTTTAGGAATAACTGAATGGTTCCGCCAAAAAACGTTCTAATCGACAAAATTTACGAAGTGGTGATTTTAAAATGTATAATAGTACGTCATAGTATGAAATAGTACTCCATTATGTTATTATACATGTAAATATAACAAATTAATATGTGAATATATAATCTAATCTTCTGTCACCGATTACTCAAAATTTTATGTTTGTCGCTTAGAACGTTTTTCGGCGGACCCATTCAACTGTTGAAAAACAGAACAACGAGGAGGCTATGCTACAACTATGCTAGTCAAAGTAATTATCAAATTTTAACAAAAACGTTCCTGATTAAAACGTCACAAACGTATTTTTTATTGACAAAGACAGATTACTTCTAAAGAATTCAGCAAACAAAAATTGATTTTGAACATTAAATAGCATACAAAATTAAAAAGACAAGAAACCGCTCTTAATTTTCGACTAAATCCGACTTTACTGGAAAAATTTACATGACAGTAATTAGGTCTATTCGGACATACAAAGTTGTGCTTCCAAGTTCATATAAATCATCCGATTCATATCCTATCTAACCCTAAAAATCAAACTTTTTTTTTTGAAAAATCCTCAATGCTTTTATGTCCAACATATTGGCTCAAATTAGATACCTATCCTTCCATGACAAACTGTATTTCCACTTGAATCAAATTTTTTTCCAACTTGTTTGCCATTCAATATCCGATACCTCAACAAAGCATTTTAAAAAGAAAAAGGCTTGAAAATCGTCTAATATAGAACTTTTATTGAAGTGCTACCCTAGGGTAATTGCTTTACAATTCGAAAGTTGGCACAATATTTGGATTATTTTATCTATGGATGAAACTACTGACGAGCAATGTTTGTAATACTGAATAATCAAAACTAGGAACTTTTATGAAATGTGAAATTATATCAGGAAAAAAAAATGGTTTGGGGTGCGTTAGGATGTATGGTACAATATTATCGATAATAATTTATTGTTCCGACGTTTGGGCCTACTTTTTCAGGGCTATGAAACAAAATAAACTGTTGAAATAAAACAAACCAAATTCAAACCAAGGTCAAAAAACATTGGTAAGTGGGTATGGTATTACTGGTACTCTTGCTGCCAATGAGCTATTTTATTTCGGGCCCAAATATTATAATAAATGCATATTTCAAATAATCTCAGTTTAATCAAAATGGGCAATGATTGTTTCTTCCATAATTATTTAAAATCAACCATTTCTTGCATCGAGAATTGAGTATGAACCCGGATGAATTTGGCACCGAATGGCCATCCTGCGGACCTTTTCTCCAAAATTAGATTCCATAAGTTTACTAAAAACATTTTTTTATTTTCTAAATCTGTTGAGTTGCACAGGTGGATGTAAGGACTTAAATGAAAGGAATTCACATTTTCAATTTTCTCTTTTACTATAACTTAGGAAAAGCTACTAAATTGAAGAAGAAACGGCAAAGTGGCCCAGTTAAAGCGCCGCTATAAAAAGGTAGCAAGCTGGATCCTACGGGGGAAAGGAAGAATTTGTGGTGGGGCCAATTGTAATGATATATGGTTCTGCAGTGGTTTCGGCTCCACTCAAAACCCCTTTTAACCACTCTCTGCAATAATAAAACCTTTTTTCCCTTCTATATTGTCTCTTTCTTCGGTAGAATGGGATTATCTTTCGAAAAATAAAATTTTTTGATTGAATATTTTATAAGGATTGACTTCAGTTCAAAATAAATAAAAGAAATATTGCAATCAATTACCTAATATATCAATATTATTTATTGCATAGTTAATTTCTATTTTTTTATATTGTAAATAATGTAGGAAGATAATCATTAAGTCATCTACATTACATATTGCCCACATTTGTGAGAGTAAAAATTACTCAATAAAAAATTAAAAAGAAATAATAAAAGAAAAGAAAAAAACAATTAATATATCTGTGTCGCCTGCGAATAGTATTCTAAATGCAAAAATCATATTTAAGTAAAAGTCCATAGATAGAATTATTTCCACAATGGGTCACAAAGAAAATATTCGTCCCCGTAATAACCGCTTAACATCCCATTAGATGCAAATAAATGAAAAAAGGTGGGGTATCTAACATTAACCATGATACGAAAATCACAAAATTTAACTTAACACACCATTTAAAGGTATAGTAGATATTTCATCAGGATTTACATGAGAATTATTATAAACATTGAACCAAACTTTAGTGAAAAACCTATATACAAATACTTATGTCCTTTCACATTATTTAAACTATATGATATACATTAAAACTTCTTCAGATCAAAATTATTCTTTACAGTATGTCAACATTTATAATTTTTTTCTATATTCAATAAAATTATAATAATGTCTTATTAATAATATAACACATTATTTGTTGAAAAATGTTGACAAATAGAAAAACTGTAAATAAGTTTAAAAATTACTCTAGACATGTAGAATAATTATTCAATAAATTCTTAAGGAGTACAATGCCAAAAAAAATTCTTATCAATAAACCACCTAGAAGCAAGATAATTGCAGTTACCAAACAATTATAAATCTGATCTTATTTTATTGTTACGGTTTATTGCGTTTATTACGTCTCGCATTCGATAGATCTAATGTAATTTTTAATACATTTTTTAAAAGATATATTCCACTTAATGCAAAACTTTTAAGAATCGCATAAATTTAAAATTCCGAGACTTTAATTTTTTTTAGTGAATACTTGATTTTATTTAATTAATATATTAATGAGTGAAATGAAAATAAATTTTATTCTATTAAGAATAATTACTATGAACAATATGATAGGAGTATATGAATTTAAGGATATAATACTAAGGAAACTATAATTAAATTAAATTATGGTATAAAATTAATATTACATGTACGTTATATAAAAATATAACATGAAAATCAAAATAGATCCAAATGTAACGAAATTTAAACTGAAGTAAGAAAACAGAAAAAAAAAGGGAAAGAATTAAATCAAAAATACAATGAAAAGGGCTAAAAATATATCTCATCTGGAGATAATAGAGCAGACCTGAGATAATGATATTTAAAAAAAAATTAATCACTAACAACCATTATATAAGTTACCATAAAATAAGTAAAAAAAAAAAATGATAATAAATAAAATTATACTGTGAACATTTATATTCAATTGTCATAAAGATTTTCTTTTCTAAACGACTGTTGGATCGAATAGCTAATTAATGAAGGATTTAAAGCTGTTGAAAGTGGAAGAATGGCGAATGTTGGATGGGAAGGGGTTGCAGAAATATGGAAATATAAGAAATATATTCCGTATTTAATATATTATAAGAAATACTGAGGTTGAAGTATATGGGGACGCAAACAACTAGAAAAGAATGAAGAACATTTACCCGAAAAAATCAATTGGGTGGAATTTTCCTTCAGAGTAAATTCGAAAAAAAAAAGAAATATTATACAAAATATTGATTCCATTATGCATCAAGTTAATGTAAGCATTAATTAAAAAATATATCCTTTATCGCCGTGTATATTCAGAATGTACTAATAAGTTAAAGTAATTACGATAATTTAAATAAAAATAAACAGAAATCCAGCTGAAAACAACATGAAATCCAGGGTTACAAGTGTTCTAAATTCGTTTCGCCGAATGCAGCGTAGTGCTGCATGCGATTCGGCTAACATATCAGATAGGAAAGCAGTTAGCTGCATGCAAACCTTAGGGAAACGCTACGTGGAAAAGTAAGATAAAAAAAATATATTAAAGCAAGTCCATGATCATTTTTTAAATTATAACTAGAGTTGTAAAGAAAAGAGGAAAACAATTTTGGAGTAAAAATACATTACTAATCAGAGATTTGTGAGACTTAGATACAATCTTAGATACAATATACAACCTTAGATTGTGGATCTTCTTTAAAATAATTATACACGTTAAAAAAAAAAATTGAAAAATAAAACAGCACAAGATGTGGAAATTTGGAAAAAACAAAAACAATTTTATGGGGCCTTAAAATAATTTATTAGCTATGTTACTTACAATCAAACCCATAAATATGTCTAGCAGTCAACTCACCTGAAAAAAAGAGAAACAACAGTTAGTTACAAATATAAACATAAGATAATCATATGATTCAAGATATCTTTTGCAGTAATAAAATAATGAATACTTTTATTTTCGGAATAAAGAAATTAAATTAACATATTTATTATACAAACTCAAGTGGCCATAGAAAAATTGATTTGCCTAAGAAATAATTATAATGGTTGTAATTGCTTACTATTATTATGGTATAATTAATTGTTATTATTGGTTTAATTAATGTTATATTTTAATTATTATGTTTGTTATTGTAATAATGGTGTGAGACGGGAAATTATTCGGTTAGCAATATTATGGCCTAAAACTTTTCCCAATATCATACTGATGTAACAGCAGCAAACGTTTCTCAATACATATTTATATATAAACATTTGCAATATATTAAGAGTTGTAAATATAATTTAATATTACCTAACTAGTGAAAATAATGTAGCAAATTGTTGAGCTTAAAATTATTCATATAAAGTTTAAATAAATGCAGATTTTAAATAAATTAAGCCATAGCCCTACATTTTTTTATAATTAGGAGTAGGAGTTGGAGATAGGCAAAGTGATGAGGTTTAAACATAGCAAGTAATTCACAAATCCATACGTTTCATATCGTATCCAATCCTTTAAAAAATTCTCAATGCACCTTGCTGATGTACCA
Source organism: Euschistus heros (assembly GCA_003667255.2). Taxonomy (NCBI): domain Eukaryota; kingdom Metazoa; phylum Arthropoda; class Insecta; order Hemiptera; family Pentatomidae; genus Euschistus; species Euschistus heros. The sequence continues at coordinate 52,309 of RCWM02000372.1, read as the reverse complement.
ATCAGTTTATTATTGGATAAGTCCAAGAATGAATGTTGTATATGGATTTGTCCCAATCCAGAAACCTATCTCACCATTTTAAATTCCACAACAACCTGTATCCACTTCCCCTCAACTCGCTTCATATTCCATTCCCGACTGAAAATGGAGTGGTAGAAGCTCTTTAAGCCATCTCCTTTTCAAATACCTTAAAGGTTTATCGGTTATAAAATAGAAAGCAATATGGGATATTAGTCGATTCGAGTGGTTAACGGAGCTATAAAAAATTACTGTTGTACAACATATGATATAATATAATATAAAATTATATAATATATACCCAGTAAACGGAACATGAAGATGAGATTGAATTAAAAAAGTTCCGTGATATTCGTGTCACGATGAATAAGACGATTTTCCGCCATGCAACTTTTGCACGCATTCTTCTCTTCCATTGATTTAGATTCATTCTTAATTTTTCCGATTATTTTCACAAGTTAAAAAGACAACAAAATATTTCTTTAGGATTCATAAATTATTTGTCAATTCTATTGGGATTTTTTTTTTTCAAAGACTAGTTTCGAATGTTAAACATTCATTATCAGTTATATAAATTTAAAATTTAAAAAAAAAAAAAAATCAGCGATTTGATACATATGTGATATTTAATAGTTTTAAAAATCAAAGATATTGAAACTCAACTAAAAAGGGCTTCTTGAAGCTATTATTTCCTAGTGTAAACTATATTTATCTGTTAAAGAAAAACCTGGAAGAAATATAAATTCTGATGATTCATAAATATTTCATTTAATAATCTATAATATTATATAAAAGGAAAAGCCATTTTTCGTTTGTGATAACTACCGCGAAAACAACTGAGCAAATTAGCACCAAATTTTAACAACATAGTCTTCATAGTTCAAGGAAGGTTTAGCAATAATAATAATTAAATTGTTGTTAAAAAAGGGATGAATTAGAAAATTGACCGATAGGTGGCGATCGCTATTTAAGAACACAAAGATATAGCGTTTATAAAGCTAGAATTTTGTTAAATTCAATAAATTGTTTGAGCAATATATAGCTAGCGCCATACTGCCACAGAGTTTGCAATTGTAAAACTATTGAACCCATCTGTACCAAATTTTCATTCATCATTATTTTCATTGTTTTAGGAAGGTTTCCAACCGTAAAGTTTGCAATAATAAAAACTGAAATGTATAATGTTGAGTGGCAGAAACGTGGTTTGCCAAACTGTCATATACTTATATGGCTAGAAATTAAAACCCAACCAGATGAAATTAAAAATTACGAATAAAAATTATTACGAAACAAAATGTCGATCCTTTGCTTATTTTGAATAAAAATATGATTCAAGGGCCTTTAATTGTAAGCACGAATAATGGAGTTCATTATATGCAAGAGTTTCTTAATAGTCTCTGTCCATCTGGATTAGCAAATTAAACAGGAACTCAAACATTAAAATTAATAAACTGTATGTCTAATTATGCTTTTACGCAACCAGTGCAATTTTAACAAGGTTTAAATTACTGCTATACGTGATAATTTCAATGAGGAAATAATGCTTATTAATTGCAAGCTAAAACACAAAATTTTTATCGAAAATAAGTTAAACTTCAATTATTAGTTAAAATTACCCAAGTTCTTTAATTATAAGAAGCGGGCGTAGCCGCGAAAGGGAATGCTATTTTTTTTATAAAATAGGAGATGCGTTAGTTTCAACATGTTTAAGTAAACACATTAAATAACGAAAATCACTCCAACTTTTTTTTGTCTCCATATTTTGTATTATCAAAAACATTAATTGAATACATTATGTCTTGGATTCTGTGTGATATAGTTCTAATGTGATTTTGATTCAATTCTTACGGGGATATGCACCGTTCATTGCAAAATGGTATATATACTTTTTTTTTTTTTTTTTTTTTTTTTTTTTTTTTTTTTAATTTAGCTTGATATTAATAATATTTCAATATTTTTTAATAATACTAACTATCTAAATAATATTATTAATACTTCTAATACGTTTCATATATCCTGGTAACTTTAACGCATAAAGTAGAATGAAACATTAAGCTGAGAAAATGAAATGATCAATAGGAGTTTTTTGCCTGTTAGTGTATTTTAAAATAGTAATTTGATTCGTCAATTTTTAGTCATATGTTTTTTTTTTTTTTTTTTTTTTTTTTTAATTCATTTTCTTTCACTTGAGCTATTTCAACTCATCTGTTTGATATAAAATATTAGTAAGAATAAAAATCTGTTTATTTAAAAAAAAAAAATAGCATATCCTTTATCTATCTTTTTATTACAATCCTCTTCTTCATCAACTACTTCATCATATGCTATGCGTAATGATCCTTGATACATAGTTGGAAATCTGCGCATTATTACTGTATACTCTAATATAAATATTGATTAAATTTTATTTATTGAAATATTATCTTTATTTAAAATTCAAATTACCCTTTATTAAGTAGAGCTGCTGTACATCCCCTTTAACTAAGCCGCTCATCAAAGATAAAATTCCATGAATATCCGATCCTACATAATCCTGCAACAGATCCCCGATGCAGTTTACCTCAGCGCTAACACCCTCTGCCAAGATCGTATTAAATAATAAAGGATATCCGTTTTAAATCCGTATCCGAATAACTTTCGGTTATCTCCTAAATAAGTTATAGTAAATAGATTCAATCCATTTACATTTTATTACCATGTATAAACGAAAAAAAAATCTGGAAGAGGAGAAAGACCCAATATCAACCCGAAAAATTTCGGACTAACAAGTGGTTTCGTTAACTGTTACTTACGGGGGGGAAGGGGAGGGGGGAAGAAAAATACTTACTTCATTAAGCATTGCTGCCTGAATTCATTGTACTGCTGTACCAATAATAATACCAATCAATCTAATCAGTCATTATTCTAAATCTTAGATTAGTTCGTTAGAAACATTTTATACAATATCTGTACCATTTGGGGAAACTAGATAAGTGCATTTTTGTCTACAATAAGAAAAATATTTTGAGCAACTCATATTAGAGCCCTAATCATCATGTATAAGTAGACAAGTTTCAATAGCATTAGTATCCTTTTATACCATTGACATTACAGCTTGTCTACTTTTACAATATGTGTAGGACTCCAATATGGGTTGCTCGAAATATTTATTTTATTGTGAACAAAAATGCACTAATCTAGTTTTTTCCCCCAGATATATAATATACACTAATAAGCAAATAATTTCACCGGATTCATTTCTACATTTTCTCGGCAAAACGCTCAATTCATTTTTGCTTCTGGCGTACTAAAATACTTTATCCATTGCACATAAAACGTATTAGGATTGTTACAAATATTAATTAAATAAAAGAAAGCAACATTTAAAAAAAAATAATATGATTCATTATTATATCGATATGATCTATTACAATATTGCATTAGATGAGACATTTCACTCAAAAGTTTATTCAAAATCACATTAAACCTATACTTCATGCAAGACGTAATGAACAAAAAGGGCGAATTTAAAACTTTTTAATTTAAAATTTTCTAATTTTAAAATGTTAGAAATATTTTCAAATACTGCGGATTTTAATTCAATCAATAATTTTTAATAATCCTTATAAATTTAAAGTAAATGGGAACACAAACACCTAAATAAGAATGAAACGTTTCTTCGTAGAAAATGAAAAATCAATTGGGAGGAATTTTAGCCTGTCTTAAAATAGTATATCTATTTACACCCACAATTTTATCATATTATAAAAGAAAATACTGAATTACAAAAAAAAGTTGACAAACATGACTTGCACTAAACTGATAACATGTTGATACTCAAAATGCAAGTCAGCACATCAAATGAAAAATTATAGTAACGTACAGAGAACACTAGATATGTACTTAGAAACAATCATTGCATTTATAAGAAACTATATTGACTTATCATATTCGGAAAAAAGATTCAATGCTCAAAAGTAGTGAACATATATGTATTTTCAAAAAGAAATTTTTTTTTATTCCAAAATTATTTTTATGTTTATTTCAATTGATTTTAAATTTATAATAAATGACCAAAGGAAATAAATTGTATTCTATAAAATAATCATGGAGGTTTTCAAATATTGACTTTGCATTTGATGTTCTGATGGTTTTTGAAAAGAAAAAAAAAATGCTATTTTTGATAATTAAAAATTTGTGAAATATTAAATATTTATTTGTGAAATAATAGGTGATTGAGCCTAGAACAAACATATTAATTGTTTATTATCTTCCTTAACCCAATCGTCCATAGTCGATGAAGACAAATATCATACTGAATTGATTAATACAATTTATTTATGAAAATGTAGTTGATCAGGTTTCGAGTTTGAGAAATTTCAATGTTACTTGATTATACGAATTGAGGGGTTATTTTTCAAAACTGAAAATGTCTACTTCAGAATATTGTTAAAAAAGGGCCAGTCCTCCCCCTGCTGTTAAATCCAAAAGAATTATATTATTTAAGTCCTTAATAGATGTATACTAACGAAAACGAAGTAGAAAATGGAAATGTTGAGTTCTAAAAGAAAATTCCTCAATTTTACACAGGTTGATGCGAGTGCAATCGTTATTATTTGATATAATGTTTATTATAATTACATATTATTGTATTTTTAATACTTATAGAATTTTGCTTATTTACTTCTCAGGTTAAGCAGGCAAATAAAATATTATCTCTGTCATCTAATAATTATTTATAAGAATAAAAAATTATTCATATCTGAATTTTAACCCAAAAATCCCTTATGGTAATGAAACTGTGTTACAGCACCAAGTTAAGAAGGCAAAATTTTGAATTATGAATGTAATCTAACAGAATTACAAAAAGAAATAAGGTTTTTTTTTTTATAATAACGGAAAAATTTATTAGTGACTTAAATTATTTTACTTTTACTAAAGCAATTTCTGTAGAAAATCAACACTACAAATTAAACAGATGCATATTTTTAAAGGTGCGTATTTTCAACTTATTTTAAACCTTTTTATTGAATAAAAATTAAATTCCTACCTATGATTTAACAGAACAAGGGAATTTATAATTCTTTCCTACTAGACATGCCGGCATCAAAATCTCATGAAGATTCCATTCGCATTGGCTCCTATAAGGTGTTCTTATCAATACTCTCAGCCCGTATCTTCTGCCAATTATCAAGGCACTATGTCAAGGAGCGAGGTAATCTAGGGCGTGACCATTTGTCGGAGGAACCAAAGCGAAGACCGGGCACAAAGAAGTTGGTTGGCGAGCGGCCAGCCGCCTTCAATTAAAGGCAAGTCCCCAACTTCTTAGGCCGGCTTCCAACCTTCGTCACGGCTGTCCTAGGGACCGTTCAGGCTTCTTATAAAATGACGGGCTGGTGGGTAGGGTGTGTGGGAGCTCTGCCAATGTTTGGGAGTATGGATGAATAGAAAGTTTATATCAACTAGGTTCCTCGACATCCTTTGGAGAAAAAAAAAAGAAAAGAAATATCAGAACAATAGGACATCAAAACAAACATTATAAACCCTTTTCAGGGCACAGAGTATCGCAGTACACCATAGTTCGATAGATTGTTTGGAGGGGCCCCACCGTTCAAAAACATTAAATGAGGTTAAAAAACAAAAACATTGTAATTAATGAGCCTTTTTTTTTTAATGATTTTAAATATGTATGCTTGACCTGAAAAGGTTAAGGCCGCATATCCAGCAATATCGGAAACTCATTAAGAAAACTACATTTAAATCCCTTATTTTTTTTAAAAATCTATTTATTTAAATATCCATCTGCAATAATAAACAAAGAAGTGATTAATTATGATTAAAATGTTCAAAATAACAAGTCAATTTCTTTTGAAGCAACAATCCTCCGGTAGCACTTCCATGAAAGTTCTATATGGGAAGGTTCTGAAGCCTTACGTCAAAGGAAAAACCTTCAGGATACTGTCTACTTACCCAACTACCCGATCTCACATTCGTTCTAATACACTCAGTCAACTTTGGGTCCTGATATATTTAAGAAATCCTTTGATTTTGTCTCTCTAGGTAAATATTAACATGTTTAGTTCTTGTCTTTTGACCGACGTTTCGAGTTTATTTTTTTCACTTTTTTTTCTGACTGAGGTGATCAGCGACAGGCGATTTACTGACTGTGAGATTACACTGCCATCACAACAGACTTTAATGTTATGACCCAATGTTTTAAACCACCGAGTATTAACTCATAAAACGAAATCATGCGAAAACCAAGTTTGACTAAAAACTTAAAAACAAATTTTCTAGTTATAATTGATGATTTTCGTTCCGACGGTTTCCCGTTATTCGATAAGGAGTCGGCCCCGTCTACAATGGATAAGGAGGAGTCAATTCAATAATTCTTATAATACAATTTATATGAAACATACACTAGGCCATGAGAGAATTCCAGTTCAAATACAGACAGAAGATAAGTGGAAGGGACAAGGGGAAAGGACAAGACGTCATCAAAGCCAAAGCCGATGTTGTACCGATAGAAAGCACCTTAGAACAGAGGGTTCCGATGGCTCCTCCTAGGATCGATATCAGATAGCCACCAAGATTTACGAGGCGTGGGAGGAAGATAAGGGCAAAGAGGAGGCTAGGCCACAAGTCCAGCAGCTATTTCACATGGGAGGACATGAGACCTAGATTTTGGCACGAGATAGGATTAGGAACTAGTCCTGGATATTACATAATATATACGCGCCTGAGGAGCGGTTACAAGTGAAATTACGCTGTCAGTGCAACAGAAATGTAAAGTAGGCGACAACGACATTACGTAGCGGGAGATATACCTAAACATTCTGCTTCCAGAAAAATTGAAACCCCATATCGTCAAATGTTCAGTTTAATTGATGATTTCCGACGGTTTCCCGTTATTCGATAAGGAGTCGGTCCCGTCTACAATGGATAAGGAGGAGTCAATTCAATAATTCTTATAATACAATTTATAAGTTTGTCAAGGGTTCAAGTGTAATATATATATATATATATATATATATATATATATATATATATATATATATATATATATATATATATATATATGAGTTATCTAGAAATTAATGCTGGTTATCTTTTATAATAAAACTATAAAATGAGTGATTATATCACATTTTTACTAACCAAAATACGATTAATTCCTCTTAATACATTTCTGCTAACGTATGGCCCCTCTGAATATATATATATAAACCCTTATTATTAACTAGTTCAGATTCTGGTTCACTTTTGATCAATTTATTTTTTATCGTTTAAAAATTCTTCCAGATCCAAATACATACAGTATTTGGTAGGCTAGATTTCTGGAGGGAATGGCGGTAGATTTGTAACTAAGCTACAACAATCATATAACGAAAAGCTATTATTTTTCCCCCCTCTCTCCTCTTGACAAACAATTTATTGCTGAATTCATCAAAAGATAGACTTATTTTATAATCTAATTTTAGTTCAGCTTTTATCAATTCAACAAATATCTTTTTTTTATTCTCCTTTTCTTCCTTAGTAAAAATAAGAAATATTTAATAGACCAAATCTCACAATACATAGTATAATAATAACAACAAGAAAACCAAATATAGAATTTCACTTTGCTTCTTTAGAAATCCAGGAACACAATTGTGAGTTATTTTTCAAAGGGTAGAGACCGTTCCAGCTGGTAACCTCACACCCATCCGCTTATCAACAATCCGTATTTTTCACTTTACCATCGCAATATGCATGCTATAGTATGTTGAGATATGTCATACATTTAGGTGAACTTTTTTAACTTTATTTTAATTCATATTTCGGTTTTATTATCTTGATTATTGAATTTATACAATTAAACGCCACGATTATAAAATTCGCAGATTTTTACAAAATGAAAATCAATACATAAATTCAAATACTTAAACAGCTCCTGTTCAGTCTCACGGTAGTAAAATGTGCAATCAGGGCCATATCCTACATGAGAAAGTTATGCCCATGATTTTTTTCATAAATCATTTGTAAAAGATATGTACATGCATACGTTGTGAGAACATGCAAATATGGGAGAGGTGTGTTAGCACATGAAAATATCCATTTGTGATTACGGGCGTACCAAGGAGTTGTTATAATCCTCAATAAGGATGATGAAGGTTTTTTGTGCTTTTTCGATTATTTGAGTTAACTTAATATATCAAAAATTAAGCCGTAATAACTAATAACTCTAAAGTGAAAAACAATACAAGAATCGAAAAAAAAGTTTTAAAAATTCAGTTTCTTGTGGAATATCCTTTGTGAATAAGTAAACCATTGTTTAAGGTTGTTATATTTACCTATATTCCACAAACAAATGAATTTTTAAAAGTTTTTTTTTTTATTCCTATAACGTTATCATTTTCAAGTTACTTGTTACGGCTTAAGCAACGATATGTTCAGACAATGTTGGAATTTTGACAATGACTTTTTTTGAGAATTGGTTGCGAAGTCTTAACTCTCTTTAAGTGTTATATAATAAACCTAGCATACCCGTCGCGGCTTCGCCCGCTTTCATAAGTAAAGAACTTGTGTAATTTTAACTAATAATTAAAGATTTATTAGTTAATCGACAAAAATCTTGTATTCTAGCATGCAATGAAGCATTTTTTATTCAATGATATTTTCACGCAATGTAGTAATTTTTAACAGGCTTAAAAGTGCACTGATAGTATGTAAAATCATAATCAGACATCCATTTTTTTGAATTTTAATGTATGAGTAGGTAAATCCAGACGGACAGGGGCTATTAAGATAATCTTGCGGATAAAGGACTGCATTTTCAGTGCTTCCATCTAAAGGCCCTTGAATCATATTTTAACACACAAGATCAAAAAGCAAAGGAATGACATTTTGGATTAGTAATAATTTTTATTTGGCAGAAATAATTTTAGTGATTTCATCTGGTTATATTTTTATTTCTAACCATAAATGTATATGAGAGTGTGGCAAATCTTGTTTCTGCCACTCAACATTGTATGTACACTTAAATTTAGAATATTGTAAAAGTAAATATTGCTAAAACTCCCTAAAACATTGGAGAAGATAATGTAGTTAAAATATGGAACAGATAGGCTTAGTAGTTTTACTATTATAAAGTCTACTGCAGCATGGTGCTAACCACTTATCGATTTTTAAACTTCACTCAGATCCGCATGTCGTATCACACGTTTAAATCTTTTTTTATATAATCTAATTGAATTAAAAGAAATTTATTATCAATTTCAAGCTCTAACACCGTACCTTTGTAACCTCTCATGTAAATAGAATGGGGCCCACCACCTATCGGCCAATTTTTAAACTTCACTATTAATCTCATATTATCGCTTTTTTAATAACGATTTAATTGAAAATCAGTAGATTTTATTATTGCTAAACCTTCCTGGAACTATAAGGATGATGTGGTTATAATTTGGTACAGATTATAAATTGGTACACATTGGTTAATGATCACAAACGAAAAATACCTTGTCGTTTTATATAATAGCATACATAAAGTAGGATCTGAAATTTACCTTTTTATAATTATGTCAATCTTACAAAATTAATTAAGACAAAGCCAGTAATTACTGACAGAACCTAGGAACAAATAGAATTAGCTCCCTAGATTGGAAATAGTTAGCGGAGGTGGTAGATCCAGACTGAGGTAGAAGCTAACAGCAATCCAATCCACCGGTGCAAACCTCTTTCTTCATTTATATGCAACTTAGATCCCAGGGCCTTATCGATCGCCATAAACCTTCCTCTCTCCCTCCCCCCTGAGGAAACCCAAGTCCTCAGTCTTCACCTCAATATATCAGGGTTCCACTGGACTAGAACCTTATTCGATTGTTGGAGCTCCTTGCAAGGCAATAAGCACTACCTGCAGTAGTAGATGGGGCATCACGCCTAGGGAATTCTGAATTTGATCGGAAGCGAGACCAATTGTTGAATTCCGGAGCTCTACCGTTGGGGAACATTTATCGCAATTTGTTTTCTTCTCATTAGCATTCCAAACATTCGCATATTCGCAGACATAAAGGGTTACATCATCGATGTAAGCTGAAATATAACTATTATTATTAAATACCAAACAAAATAGAAGTTTTGTATTTATTTGGAACTTTATTTCCATACTTAATACAAGAACTGAGCCTTAAGAATATAAGATACAATTCATAAAAAAAAAAAAAAAAAAAAAAAAAAAAAAAAAAAAAAGAAAAAAAAAGAAATAAGAAAGAAAATCACTACTATGATAGTGAAAGCACCATGACCAACATAGTATAATAATATTTACATTATAACTACTTCAGAACCTGCTTTTTATCAATGTTTAAAAATCTTCTAACACATTTCTATCATTTCTAACATATTTTATATTGATTTCTATTTTATAATATTTCATATTTTATTATTATTATATCTACCTCGGCAATGGCCGGAAATATGACCTACCCGGACTTTTAACCAAAGGTTAGGTCGAATTTAATTTTTAATATTAATCTATTTCCGGACTATACTGGCATTTCTTAGCAGCACCGCATCTCATACAAGCTCTTTCTAGGAAGATCTAGGTTTATGATAGTGCCCATTGTATTTTCATAAATTAGGTTGAAATGATCACTGAGAAAACTTCCACATTTATAAGTTTAATAAAGTTCCTAACTTCTCCAATTAAATTCTGATAGTTTCAAAAATATTCCTGAGACCACCCTATCAACGTTGACATCTAATGGTACTCCTATTTCTAAAAAATAGCAACTTTTTCTTCTTCGTTTATAAGTAAAATATAAATAATTCATCGAAGCAATTGTGAGGTACGGTATGGTCACGTATGATGGCTTAGTTCCATAAGAGCTTAACATGTTTCCTATCAATAATTTGCTGAGGGATGCACCTCTGATTTTGACGTGTCATTTATAAGTTTGAATTTCTCGGACAAGATCTTGGATTTGCTAAATTACAATATCTCAGCCGGTATTATTTTTCACACAAACACTTGACGGCCAGATGTAGTATGTTAAAACGATTTAGTGGTTGTGTAGAAAAGTCTACATGGTTCTTTGATAGCTTCTTCAAATATGGGATATCTGTAGGTCCTTAGTAGCAACGACCTGTTCCTTAATAGCCAGGGTTTTTTTTTTTTCCAGGAAATAATTTGCCACTAAATAGCCAAATAAAACAAGAAGCTATGCCTAATCCAGCTGATGACAAACTGTCATAAAATCTACCGCGTCGCTCACTGGATTTACATTCATCGTACAACAATTCTTGTTTTGAAAACGATTATTCTAGTACTATCATTATCTATACTAGTCTATAAAGGGACAAGCTATTTTTCGTTTGTGATCACCAACCGCAAAAACTACTGACCTATCTCTACCAAATTTTAACATCATCTTTAGAGTTTAATGAAAGTTTAGCTAAAATAAAATTTACTTATTTTAAAGAAAATTGTTATTAAAAACGCTATAAATAAGTGGCGCGACATGTGGATCCCAATAAAGTTAAAATATCGAGCGATATTTGGCTAGCGCCATTCTACAAGAGTTTGCAATGGTAAAACTATTCTTCAACTGATCTGTACCAAATTTTAAGTTCAGCCTCATAGCTCTAGGAAGGCTTAGAATAGTGGAGTTTACTGTAATAATAATAAAAATGTACAGTTGAACAGCAGAAACGAGGTTTGCTAAATTTTTTTTTTTTTTTTTTTTTTTTTTTCCTCTTCTTTTTTTAAATAGTTAGAATAGGGTTCTGAGCATAAAATATGCAGGGTATTATTCGCAAGAGTTCCTTCCTGTAATAAAATAGGGTCCAGAAGTAATCCACCTGGATTAAGAACTTATTGATTAAAATTGAAAATTGGATGTCCAATTAAGCTTATAAGTAACCTTCAATTACCTAATCAGTGTAACAGTCCAAGATTGAAAATTACAGCAACATATCTGTGAAAATACTGAGAAAATAATTCTCACTTGCATAATACAAGATTTTTATCGAAAAAAAAAAATTTCAATTATTAGTGAGAATCATCAAATTCTTTACTTATGAGAGCGGGCGGGACCGCGACAGGGGATGTCAGTTAAATATATTTCATATGATTATAATTAGATAATTTATTATTTCTTAATATCATGAAATATATTATAAATAACTATGTATTTTTTCTAAAGTGAAAATCCATCTTTTAACAATTTTTTATTTTTTTTTTTTCCTGAATAAATGAAGAGGAAAAGTCACATAGAAGCCCATATTTTTTTTGAAACAACAACCAGGGAAATAAACAACAAAGCAATTTCAAATCATGGGCCGAAAGTAAAATATCAAAGCATTGTATCAATGAGCGAATTTCACTGGAACTAAGCCAGTGATTGGACGTTATTTCAAAATAGAGCTGCCTCGCAATATTGAAATTACTCTACAAACGGAGCATTAGACCTACAGAAATAAAATTATGCCCCGACAAAGGGAACGCTGATAATACGAAATTATTATATTGTATGGAACAGCCTACACTTTCGCTAAGCCTCGCGACCTACTTTCTAGCTCAATACTGGTATTCCACTAGTCCTATATAGCCCATTCAAAAATACCTTCAAGATGAAGATTTCACTCATCGTATCAGTTCAGAACCGGTCCTACGAAGAAAGTTCGCCGAATATTACATATAAAAAACTAATGATATAAGTAGATGTTAATTTGATATACAAATTTAAGCAGAACTGGCAATACAAGTATAAGAGAAACGTTATAATTATAATAATCTCAATATAAAGTAGATGTGGTTGCAGGCATGGAAACATATAATTTATATTTTAATTAATTGTGCCGACATTTCGACCTACTAAGTAAGCATTCATCAGGGCTAGAAGAAAAATAGACAAACAGATATGATATGAAAAGTAATGAATGAATTTTATTTAAAAAAAGTTAAAAGAAAAACAGAATGAAAAAAAAAAAATTAAAAGTGTTAAAAAAAAAAAAACAACACGAAAAATAAATTGAAATCAATAAAATAAATCTTCTGTTTTTACCCGATAAAAAAGATATTACGAAAACAGACTGTGGAGATAGTTGGTTAGTAAATACATGAATAAAATATAACAGTAGGCAGATTATAGTAAATAAATATATACATGAAGTATAACAATTTTATTTTATTTTTTTTTAACATAATAAATTTGTTAACAACTATAAAGACTTTGTTTACAACCAGTAATAAGAGGTTGCATTAAAAACAACAGACTTGACCAAGCATGAGGGAGTCAGGACCGAGTGGTACAATCTCCAAGCGTGAAACTTTTTAGGGGTTAAACAAAGAGGTCCCTCATCCAGCTCCTTTTCAGCCCCCGTTGAGTTATGTCAGGAATTTGAAATATTGACATATTATATACTTGTTTATTAGAGTGTCCACGTAATTTTTCATAAAAATGTTCGTAAATGTAACCAATATGGCTAATAACTGTAGGAATTCGTAAGTCTGTATGCAGCGTTTTGTTAGAAACATAAGAAGGAGAGTCATAGGGACTTACAAGGGGAGGACAGACTCAGTCTCTCAACACTATATTTCATTTTGCAGTTGAACATGTTAAAATATGATTGTGATAGTTGACATAAAAACATTATAGCAATAACTGCCTCACTTCCGTTGCTGGCAGAATTTTGTTGAATATAATGAAAAAAATGAAATTGTAATGTAATAAGCTTCAGTTATTAGAACCCAGTAAACAAAGATTACAAAACGGTTAGAGATGTGTTCTGGGTTTGAAGAATAAAATAAAAATTGTAAATACTTAACAATCAAATCTAATATGTGGTTCTGTCCTGTATATAATGTAAATATTAATTTGTAATAAGTTATCATTACAATAAATAATTAATAATTATAATTATTTTAATAATAATTAAAGTAACAAATTATTTCTCCCAATTAGTATATATATATATATATATATATATATATATATATATATATATATATATATATTTTTTTTTTTTGATATCTATATATATATATATATATTAATATATATATATATACCTTCGTTTCCTGAGTTTTGAGGGTGCTGAGATGGAATTCTAGGGCTAAAAGAATTTTATATCACATTTTACAGTGTAAAAGCTAAAATTTTTCAAGTGAAGTATATTCAATATAATTTTTTCACAAGAACCGATATCGGATTCGATTTCAGCATTCAAGAGAACCCTTAAATACGAAATTTCATCCAAATAGAAAAATAAAAATTTGTAAGCTTCAAACTTTTCCTGACCCAAATAATAATAGGCAACTTTTGTTAAATTGATAAAAACATGAATTACGCTTAGACGGTTTAACGTATCAACTTTATTTTTTTACACAAAATATAGGGTGGTAATACGCTTGAAATGTATTTGGTTTCATCATCCTATCTGGTTTCAAACTCAAGTTAAAAATCAAAATGTTTTTCGGATTTTCCAATTTTTTTAATAGGTTTTTGATCATCGAATTTTACATTTATATACATCAAAAGAAAGCTGAGACCCTCTCTTTCCAGCGATACCAACCAGTGAATTGCATGACAAAGTAATGACGATTTAAAGGTACGTAACCAATAATCGGTTTTAAAATTTCATTTTCCTGGAAGAGGGTGAAAAAAATGATTTTTTTTTTATTTTGTTGAATAACCGTTTTTTAATGTTTTGAGGGTGCTGAATTAAAATGTGACCTCAATTTTTGTGTAAAAAAATCTATAGAGGTAGTTTGCTTGAAAAACTAATCATTTTTTTAGAATTTAATTAACCTAAACCAAAATCTATGGAGCGACTGTATTTTTCCTTTAATTCGCAATCAAAACTGAAAATCTTGGTGCAAGAATCATGTCGATATCATTTTTTAAACTCGAGATAAAAAATAAATTAGTTTAATGCTATTTTTTTTTTCTCGGCTTCTAGGGCCCATTGGTCGGAACGGCAAAATACGTGTCTAATATTTTTTTACCAGGAACCTCCAAAAAAATTGCCAACAAGATCCGTGAGAGACTGAGTGTGTCCTCACCTTGTTAGATTGAAAGATTTGTATTTTTTGAATATACGTTTTTTTTTTTTTGTTTTTTTTTAAGTTTTTGTTTTAGAGATACTTTTGAACGTCTTTGAAGGATGGATTATAGCAGTCGTAGTCATAGCTGCGGTGTCTGATTTTTTTTTCTTGACATGTAGCCCCGTGTCAGCCTTCAATCGAGCGAAGTACGTAACTTTATCAGTTGGACGTCAAAGTAGGTTGTCTAACTATATTATTCATCTGCCTACTGTTGTACTTAATTTATATATTTCCTAATCAAATAAATCCACTTCTCTATTGTCGTAATATATTTTTATATCTGTAAAAAAAAAATAATAATTAATCCTATTTTTTTAACTTATTATTTTTTGTTTTTTTCCATACTGTCTTTGTTTTCTTATCTTTTTTTAAAAATCACTCCGTTTTTTGGTCATAGTTTTTGAAACGTGGGTAGAAACGTGGGCAAAATAAAAAAAAAATAAAAATTAAAATTAAAAAAAAAAGTAAATGTTTTAATTGTATTTCCATAACTTCACACAACAAAAGAATGATCAAAAATTTTAATTGAAGTATATTAAAATTTAACGGTAATTTAATTTCAATCTTTAATTTACTAAATATTCTTGAATTTATCCAATCTTGAAATTTATTCCTGACATCAATTGGGCTCTCAATAGGAAAGGAGATGGAATTACTTCTTCTAGACTGAGCCCATTCCTAAAGAAAACGGTGCCCAACACCACTAGCGACTTGCTGACAACCGCAAGAACGACAACTAGCAAAGAAATTGAAGAAAAACTGTCACCGTTCCAATGACATTTCCACTTCCCTCAGCCGCTGGAGGAAAAAATATATCGTTTTCTTCCATTTACCAATATCACGGTTTTGAAAAAGGAAAAAAAACCGACTATTATCTAACGTTCATTTTGCTTAATAAATTTCCTGAAGTACAACTAAACTAAAACACACTGTAAGTGGATAGCAACAATAGACTAAAGATGTACGAACATGTTTAAAGAACCAATTTATAAATCTAGTTTATATAATTACAAATAAAATGAAATTGAGAGAAAGCAAAATTAACGTTTATACTGGTACACTTCATTTCCTAAGTATAAGATTTAAGTAAAACGCTATTATTGTGAGAGTAAAAAGTAATTAGGAGACATAAAAAAAAACAACTTTAAATCACAACTTCTTCGTTTATTACCTTTTTTTGGGCGCGTTCTCTCGGCCTAAAGACATAACCTTATATATTACAGATCAATATAATTACTTCCATAATTCATTTACTTTCTATTTTATTATAATACTTCTTCAATTTTTTTTCTGTATCATACGAAAATGAGAGGGCAAAGAAAAAGCATTATTGTAAAATGCATAAAAGTAAAGAATTGTAATGTTTCCAATTATGCGTTATTGTTTATAAATATTGTTATAATTTTTTTATTCGTTACAGGCCAGCTAAGGACCACGCTCAAGCACACAAGTCAGCTCCACGCTTTCTCCAATACTCCTTCATCTGTTCACTTTTCTCTCTGTCCTCTCTTCTGCCGTCTATTTTCTCCCCTGCCTTGTTGGAGCTGCTTTGTCTTAGAAACCTTCCCACTCTTTAATTTTTTGTCTATAGCTAGTCCTGTCTTCAATTTCCTCTTTATTTAAGCCTATTTCTTTTAAATCTTCATGCAACCTCTGAAGCCAATTGGGTTTGCCTTTTAATGTATCAACAGCTGCACAATTTTTTTCTTGTCAATCTGCTTGGACTCATTCTTTGTACGTGCCCATAGTACATTAGTCTTCTTTTCCTAATATGTTTCGTATACTTCTGTGTTTTTTATCACTTTGGAAGTTTATCCCACTGTTCTGTTTCCCAATATCTTCCTCACAATCATTCTTTCCTTTTTCCCGATTTCTTCATTTTCTTTTATTGTTCCCAAAATTAGTGTCTCAGCTGCATACAAACATCCTGGCTGAATTACGGTCTTGTAATGGCGAATTTTTTGAGTTCCTGGACAGTGATTGTACACATCATTATCTAAGTGGAATGCGAAGTCCTGCGCTAGGATAGCTTCTTTCTCCCCTCCATCAGGCTGGATGATTTTTCCTAGATATTTAAATTGGTTTGATCTTCTTATATTTCCTTACTTCGTTCTTAACTTTGATGGTACACTTTTGTTGTTTGTCATTACCTCAGTTTTTCTCAAAGAAAAAAGAGAGAGAGAGAGAGAGAGAGAGAGGAGAGAGAGAGAGAGAGAGAGAGAGAGAGAGAGAGAGAGAGAGAGAGAGAGAGAGAGAGAGGGAGAGAGAGAGAGAGAGAGAGAGAGAGAGAGAGAGAGAGAGAGAGAGAGAGAGAGAGAGAGAGAGAGAGAGAGAGAGAGAGGGAGAGAGAGAGAGAGAGAGAGAGAGGGAGAGAGCTTTGGGGCTTCACTAAACCTTCAAATTCATCTCGTATACAATCTTGGAATCTGAAATCCTTAATGCTCCTTACTTTTATACAAAGAAACATATATAAAGACCTTCGTGTCCATATGTTGCTAATTTAGCCCAAACCAGATACCCATTTTTTCATAGTAAACTCCATGACTATTCAAACCCACTAATCTCTCAACTTGCTTTCCATTCTATTCCTTCTTTTTTTTTTTTTTAAAATAAACATTCTTTTTTTTTAAAACAGTATATTAAATATTTTTATTATTTATATTACCATCTTATCGTGATACATATACCTACAATTATCTATAACATAATCCGGATCAAATATAAAATGTACATGCTAGTAATGTAATAGCGGGGTAAACCTTACATCTCAGAACACATACTTCACAACAGCCCTCTACCGACTGTGAAAAAGATTCTATTGTGACCCTCTCCTTCCAACAGGACAGGCTACAAAGGTGAATAGAACTGTAGCTGACATCAGTGGGGAGGAGCATTACTTCCTTGGGGGCCCGTCTGAAAGGGGGCGGAAAGAGAACTGTACACACTCAGCTGCCTTTGAAGAAAAACATTTTTCAACCTCCTGACATGATTAGTATTTTAGAACATATCGCGCATACCTTGATTTAGGTAACTATAGAGAAATACTGAACCAGAACACTAATATAGAGAAAAAAAGTACCCTGAGGATAAATATTAACAACTAACGGATAACTACGCTGGTTTTGACTATTTGCTCATATGCCAGCAAATGCAATGTCCAAAATTAGCATGGTGGAGCAGGATTCATACAGACTAAATGACATGTGGAAAAAACGGTCACATCTGGGCCGATGGCGATCTGTGTCCCTGTTTCATCCGCAACCCGTCCGGAACATACAATCCAAATCAGATGGGCCGTTACGTTCGTGGGGGAGGGGGGGGAGGGACGTGTTCGTAATAAACGTTTTTATCGCAGGCACCAGGCTCAGCTCAATCGCTTTCAGATTCACTCCGGTAGATTTATGGAACGAAATGTTGAATATAAGATTAATAACTTGAAACAAGTGAAAAGAATCGTTAAAAATTCTTCTTATTTTTTTTCATTATTTAATGAGCGGTAAGTTAAATGAAGCATATCTCTGTTTAAATTTTGACAAAGTTTATGACAATATTTTTTAATGTATTGGTCACAAACATTTTTTTTCTATATGTTCTCATATAGAATTTTTCATTGCGTGTTGTAATGATGTTCCTTAAGGGACTTTGTGCTAGAATAAAGTTTTTTTCTATTCTATTTTAAATAAGTAATTAAGCAGCAGAAAATATTAGGGGAAGGAAATAATATTTCAATGAATGTAAATTAACTTCAGCGCAATTATTTATAAATACATCTAAGTCCTTGAAAATAACAACTAAACATAAAACATAGATCAGGAAACGAAAATGCGTTATCTGAGGAAGGTGCAAGCAATAAGGACATTACAATCAGATTCAATCTCGGTGTAAACCCCCAAAAAAAACTGTAATAGAGGAATCCCAATCCCACAAAGGAGGTTTGGCTATCCCCTTAAAAGTAAAATAAAACAGTAGGAAAGCGGCTTAGATAGAGGCAAGGTTTTACACATGCAATGGAAAATAAGGAAGACATTACTAAGAAAAAAAGAAAGAGATTGAGTGGAAAGCAGGAATGGAAACGGAGTTTAAGCAAGAACCTTACAATGCTATGTGGTAAGTAATAAATGGACGGATTGTAAAGATACCTGAAAGTAGAAATCTCATCAATGATAGAATTTTTACAATAAATTCTGATGATCATAAAATTTACAAATAGATTATGCCAGACCCACTGATCTTTAGGTGTGAAGGTGGAAGGGAATCTTATGTGAATATAAACGGTCTATGAAATGTTTCTAAAGCCAAAACATATATCAGATAGTTCTAGTTTATAACGACAAGCAGTTTCTCGTTTTGGTCTTATATTTTATGTAAGACCTTTGTCCAGGGAGAGTCCAAGGTAGTGGATTTGTGCCACTGGGGATAATGGAATATCATTAAAAGATAATGTAGGACCTAAGATAAAGGTTTACGAAAAGGTTATATGATGAGATTTGGTTGGATCGATTTTAATCCTCCGATTTCTACACTATTCTTGGTGGTTTGTAATATGATATTGGAATGTTCGGTAAGCAATAAAGGGATCACCATTAACTGATAGCAAACATATGCCTTTAGCGTGTATGGAGATGACGGGACCAGGATAACTGTACCCACCGTGTTGAGGATGGGACCTAGGATATTCCCTTGAGGAACCCCAGCAGACTGAGTAAATAGGGATGAATGAGAAAAATTATGACTTCATCTGAATGTTCTATCATTGATATAAGGATGTATAATATGGTAAGTGTTTGTAATACAGTCCCGAGGTCTATTTTATAAAACTGAATTTAGTTTTCTCATTTATTTCAAATAACTAAAATTGAACTATACGCTTACAATTTTCCTAATGAAAAATGTAGAGATTTTAAGTTGCAATGTACTCTGAATGAAGTGTTATCAAACGTTACCACCACACTCTATCCTGCGTGACAGGATCGAACGATATAGTGATAAGTAAAGCAATCACAACCACCACCTCTTACTAAACAGCTTTATAGCTCACCTATAAGGTGAAAGACCTTTGAAAATATCGAAAATAAGAGTAGAGACAGCCAATGTTCTGTATATTTGGTAAAAATTATTATATTTTTTTTCGTATAAATTTAAATTTAAATCGCAGGGTGCTAGAATTCTTTATATACCGTATTCTACATTAAGGGTGAATATTAATTTATATACCGCCCAAGCAATAAACAATCCTTTAAAAGAATAATTTTAAATACATATGTGTGTGTGTGTGTGTGTGTGCTTGTATAATTTCACAGTATCATAACAAGTCGCTATTAAAAGAATCCTGAGGGAATATCTACTAAAAATTGAGGCACTATTAGCATGTCCGGTTACGTCACCTAGGCTTTAATCTGGCCTAAGTACTTAAATTGAAGAACATCAACGAACTAAATTGGCGGGGCACGTAGCGAGAAACACAAGTCATCGTTCCAGAAATACTGACACATACAGAATATAACCGGACCGCTAGGATCTGCATTACTAATGCCAACTTATTTCCAACACAAATGAGCCAATTGCTGAGGGAATATCTTAACCGTCGGCCTCCGGTGAGTTGTCCTTTTTGCGGAATTACTTATGACCTTAGCTTTTGTCCTAAATTAACAAGCAAAAAAGTTACGTCTAAATTTAGTTTTTGAAAAAAACTTTTTCTCCGATACAAGTGCAAAAATAAAAATTAACATATATAACATTATCAATTGATATATAAATTATATATAAATATTAGTTTAAAAATGTGATAGGGGTCGTTTCATGTTGGTACTCTGCTAAGGCTGTGTAGGATTTTTTGCATCTATTAGTCGGAATAGTGAAACGTGAATCATTAAATGTTTATAAAATAATACTTTAACAATAAAATATATTTTAAAAAATTAAAAATTTTATTATGTTATGTTTAACCATAATGTTTCCTTATATTTTTAAGTATGATGATAACCGAACTATCTCCAAAGCCACTGGAGGATCCTGATTTCAGATCTGCAAGAATCGAACGATTTTGGGGGCCGAAGGATATTCTCGGTAACCCCTTCCCGAAAAAAAATGTTTGTTCGTTTGAAAACTGATTAAATATTTCCGGTTTTTAAAAGGGTACGCTTTAACCCCGTTTAATCCTTTCCACAGGATTTAAGGAGACTATTTTGAGGCCTGCTAGAATCAAAATATCAATATATCAGTCAAGGATATTCCGCCATTTTTCGTCCTTCAAAAAATTGATTAAACCTTTTGATTTTTTAAAAGGACAATCTCTATTCCCGTTTAAATTCAATGGAATTTGTCTCTTTAGGTCAGTGTATCTACCCTGACAGAAAACGATAAAAAAGAAAAAGTAGTCAGATAGAAATTCAGTTAAACATGTATTTCTTTAGGGTTTTCCAATGACGAATCGGTTTCTTCGGTTCCTAACAAAAACAAATTGAAAAAAAAAAATAAAGCAGGCGTTCTAGAGTTTTCTTAAAAAAAACCCTTCAGTGTAATAAATTGTTCATATTCAACATATTTAAATCCCAGAACTGTTCCAAAACATATTGAGAAAATTACAGTCAGAAATTCAACAATGTTGAACACCTCAAGACTAAAGTATAGAACGGCCGCAAAAAAAATATAATATAAAAAAATAAAAAATAATAAATAATAATAATAAATAAAAATCCACGTAAAGAAAGGTAATGCCGTTAAGCTATATTCGGAGCATAGTTATGAGTGTCTGCTACAACTGCCCTTCTCTCCAGACCTCTAGCTAAATAGCCAGCATGGTTCACTTTTATAATATAACAAATTTATTGATCAGAAAGCAATTGAAATCAGAAATGAGGAATGGTTAATAATAAGGATTCAAATTCTATCCAGAGGAGCCAAAACGCTGGTTGGGGAGTAGTTAAATACTTAAATTTAAATATTTGTAGAAATATATTTTAAACAATAAAATTTATATTAATAAATGAATATTTATTATTGATATGGTTATAAGTTTACATATATTTTAAAGTATAATTAAACCAAAATATGTAAACCAACACAAAAATTAAGTGATCGTTGAACTCAGGATTCATATATATATATATATATATATATATATATATATATATATATATATATATATATATATATATATTAATTTCAAAAAATAAAAATATAAATATGTATAAATGATAATTCTAAAGCTTAGTAAAGGCACCATCCCGTGTTTCCCAATAGAAAATAGACAAAAGGCAACCTCAGCCTGTCTATTACTACAACTATAACAGGCCGTGAGGGTGTATAAGCCGTTTACAAGAGACAATAGGGGTTCTGATTAGACCCTACGATAAAACTGAACCATGGTTGAGGCAATAACCTACCCGGGCATTCCCTTCATTAGACAACGACCTAAAGGGTTTAGCAGTCATGAGGTAAATATAATTTCTGTTTATAATGAGCTTTTGTTCAAATAGCAAAAGGCATAAAACAATAAGTGATGACTTGACGTGGGAAAATTGAAGGATAAAAGTTTATTAAAAGCGCTAAAAATATTATATAGTATATTCCACAAATAAAAAATAAATGAGAGAGGAAAAAATTTCAATTATAACGACCATTTCAAACAGAACATTAACTTTACTACCCCCATGAAAATGAATAGGCATTTTAATGGTCAACTATAGTCAGAAAAATTAAAAAAATAATTATATTTTATTCATAAACATTCAAATGACTAGGCCATTCTGAATAAATGAATACCCCAATGTAATATCCTGTAAATATAAATAAATACATATATAACTATTCTTAAAACCCATAGGTCCTCGCGATATTTTCCTATTCATTTAAATAACTGATCACGAGGTTAAAAACAGAAGAAACAAGCAGTAACCAGAATATAATTTGGGGAAACGACGCAAATCCAAAAAAGCACAGGTTTTCAGGGAAGCACTTTTGAAGTAAACATTATTTTTCCAAACACCATTGTTCTACAAATTCTCTATATTTTATCAGTGCGTACTTGTACATTGCATTTATATATGACAAATGTAATTTAAAAGATTAAGAGACACTATGACATGTCTACACACTACACATTACACGAAGTAGAGGACACTAAATAGGATGCCCAGACTAATACCTCATTTTAGACAAAACGTACCTAGTTTTTCTTGAATGGTATAGATATAAAAGGAATACTTGTCTTTAATCTATTCATAATAAGGATCTGGATGGAGATCTAAAAATATTAACAAATTAGATAAATAAACTGCATTCTATGGTTAGATACCATTAAATAAATCTATTAAAAAATATTAAAAAAAAAAAAAAAATCTAAAACTTTTTTTTCTTATTTTTTTTCAACTTAACAGGACGGAGGGGTTATTTAAAACAAAACTATTCTGCCATGACTGGGAAGGCTAAATACATGGGAAAAGAAATAAAATAAACCGACTAATTTGAAACTTAACAAGCTCGGTTACCGTCAACTTTTCCTTATTCGAATAAATTCTCCGGTCTGTCTGCCTTGGAGTACATAAAGAAGTCCGAAAAAAAGAAAGGCATAAAGTAAAAAAAAAAATTTTTAACTTATTACAAAAATTCAAACGATAATAAAGCCGAAATAATAGGACAAAAATTTGCTAATGAAGCTTTAATGTAGATGTTGGTAAATAAATAAATAAATAAAATTAGGGCAAAAAATAAGATAATTTGGTTAAAATGTAAAAAGGGTAATTTAAACATAAAATAAAAATATCATGAAGAATTAGGTGATATTTCATTAAATGACCACACAAAAAGCTTAAATTATAATGATAAGTATACACGAAAAGTCACCTAAGGCCAAAAGTTAAAAATGTATAACACAGGTCAACGTGACAGAAATGTTAAACAAACTTCGTTCTGAATTTCCATTGTGGTTCCATTTTCAATCGTATTTAGCTCATTCGATTCAAACTGTAGCCGAGGCCAAACCTAATAAATTGAAACAACGGAATTGGAATCCTGCTAACAATCTTTCGGGCACACAGTGGGGGGGGGGGGGGGAGGGGGAGGCGAGTGGGCAATGCGTCACATTGTTGATCCTTCCTGTTTGTATTTGGTCCGCTAACAGCTGGAGGGCATTCACAATATTTAAATAAATTCTTTGAAATATGTATTTTTTTTTTTTTTTTTGTATCTTATTTTTTTTTTTTTTTTTTTTTTTTTTTTTTGAATGTGTAAAAAATATTTTTGATGTAGTTAGTTATCAGTAGCTAGAAACAAAAATAATAATAAATTATAATCCCATATTTGACAGGAAAAATTATTTTTTATTTCAGTCATTATTGCTGATACGTTTAACGTAGAACCATTTAAAATAACATACTCTGTAAAATATACACTTCGTTAAGTCTCAAAACTACTTTTCAGCTAATATTTTTTTTATTTTTTTTTTTTTTTAGATTTTCGAATTCAACATAACACTCTCATTCAAATTTAAAACTAAGTCCACAGAAACATTAACGACATCTATCTCCAATGGTTTGTATTATACAGTTGCTAAATATCCGAAGCTTCTACCGAAATATTTCTGTAGCTGTGGGTACAACGATAAAAAAAATGGTTGTCCCGCATATGGTACTGGGGCCATATAGGATTATAATATATATTTAATATTTTAAATTCTCCCTTTTCAACTTTGAACTCAAGTAATTTTCCACAGACTAAGGATGTATTCATAAGTATCGGAGTGTATAGCAAAACGAGATGAAAGTAGGAGATTGGATCGCTCTCCTCACGAAAAAAGGAGCCATTAGGACAGAGTGGGCCGCTAAATATTGACACGAAAGGGGGGGGGGGGCTACCAATTCGATTTGCCACTAGCACTCCACCTGACAGCCGATACCTCCACAGAATTTTACCCTTTCACGTCGAATAGCATTCCGCTTTGTTTGGGTCCGGTTTACTGCTGATTAAGAAATCCTTATAAACATTCCTAAATTCAGGTAACCATTTGTTCGAGTCGAAGAGAAATCATTTGTTTGTTTTTTTTTCTTCTTCTTTCTTTTAATCAATAATTTTAAAAAAAAACTAAATGACGGAGGGTATATTGTGTTAGTAAATCTAGGCATCAATGATCAAATCAGACTTCAAAAATTTATTAGAAAAGTGAGCACGAAACAATTTTATTTTCCATTCAATATTTTTTCATGCCATTTGTATAATGGTTATACCATATATTCACTAGAAAAATAAACTTTCTGTAATATATATATATATATATATATATATATATATATATATATATATTCAGGGTGTAATAAATTGTTCATACTCAACATATTTAAATCCCAGAACTGTTCCAAAAACTGTTTTTCCAAATTTAACATATTGAGAAAATTACAGTCACAAATTTTAACAATGTTGAACACCTCAAGACTAAAGTATAGAACGGCCGCAAAAAATAAAATAAATAAATAAAAAAAAAAAATAATAAATAATAATAATAATAAAATCCACGTAAAGAAAGGTAATGCCGTTAAGCTATATTCGGAGCATAGTTTATGAGTGTCTGCTACAACTGCCCTTCTCTCCAGACCTCTAGCTAAACAGCCAGCATGGATCACTTTTATACTATAACAAATTTATTGATCAGAAAGCAATTGAAATCCGAAATGAGGAATGGTTAATAATAAGGATTCAAATTCTATCCAGAGGAGCCAAACGCTGGTTGGAGAGTAGTTCAATACTTAAATTTAAATATTTTGTAGAAATATATTTTAAACAATAAAATTTATATTAATAAATGAATATTTATTATAGATATGGTTTATAAGTTTACATATATTCTAAAGTATAATTAAACCAAAATATGTAAACCAACAAAAAAATTAAGTGATCGTTGAAATCAGGATTCATATATATATATATATATATTATATATCTATATATATATATATATATATATATATATATAATATATAATATATATGAATAGCCGGATGAGTCTTATAGGCGAAAAGGAAAAAAAAAAACTATTAAAAATTTCTTTAATTTACGAAAAAAAAAAAAACTTTATTTTATCAGTTAATATAATAAAGCGTGTATGAGTTGAAGATAATGCTCATACATAATTTACGTTGGTTTCATAAATTACGTTTGTTTTTCATTATTTTCTAGTATTTCAAGAATGTATCGCTCGTAATAATAATGCTTTTCAAAATTGGTTCCTTGGTGCTGGACAGCTCTCCTCAACACCCCTAGAGCCCGTAGAACCTCAGAGTGTAAAGGTGGAAGCGTCACGTCAGCGGTTTCTTGCTGTCCACTTCGTCATCGTTCGTGACATTCGACGTACTGCGCTCTCCCGGCATATCTCATGACAGACTCACAGATCAGGTCATCAGAATACGCCTCATTGTCATAAAATTCGGACAGAATTATTTTAGATAGTTTTGAAATAAATTGATAGTGGCTTAACATCAAGTCTTGATTGTAAACATATTTAAGTATGAGGAAAGGAATGGTTTCACGTATGCATTCATATAAATCCATAGATACTTTTTAGTGAAATTTCAACTGCCTAAAATACGAGAGTTTCTCCGTAAATGAAGGAGAATAAACTTTCCCGTCGAATAGTAGCGACTAAAACAGGTATTCTGGGCGCGCGTAATGGGTTTTTTATGTCTTCTCCACCGGTGCCCCCCATTTATTCAGCCAATTCTTCAGCTTTTTGGCGAAGCAATGTTCCTGAAACGGGAGCATCCTTATCCCTAACTTTTAGAAACCATTCTTTTAACGAGCATTCAAAATTAGAGTTCTTTCCACCCCTTTTCTGTTTCCGACTCTGAGATTTAATTTGTAATGCTTCACTTTCGATTTCTGGTCTATTTTTCAAAATCCTGCCCAATACAGTTTGTGAAACGTTACTGTTTTTTTTTTTTTTATTTCGGAAAACTGAGTCTTATATCCGGAGTGGCGAGTCTTATAACCAACTTTTTTGTGTGTTTATTTGGGTACGTCCGGACCGTTCAAGTTGATTCTGAGTCTTATAAGCGGCGTCCACTGTATGTATATATATATAATGTATATATATATATATATATATATATATATATATATATATATATATATATAAATATGTATATATATATTATAATATATAATATATATATATATATATATATATATATATATATAATTTCAAAAAATATAAATATAAATATGTATAAATGATAATTCTAAAGCTTAGTAAAGGCACCGTACCGTGTTTCTCAATAGAAAATAGACAAAAGGCAACCTCAGCCTATCTATTACAACTATACCAGGCCGTGAGGGTGTATAAGCCGTTTACAAGAGACAATAGGGGTTCTGATTAGACCCTACGATAACTGAACCATGGTTGAGGCAATAACCTACCCGGGCATTCCCTTCATTAGACAACGACCTAAAGGGTTAGCAGCTAAAGGGGTAGCAGTCATGAGGTAAATATAATTTCTGGTTATAATGAGCTTTTGTTCAAATAGCAAAAGGCATAAAACAATAAGTGATGACTTGACGTGGGGAAAATTGAAGGATAAAAGTTTATTTAAAAGCGCTACAAATATTATATAGTATATTCTACAAATAAAAAAATAAATTGAGAGAGGAAAAAAAATTTCAATTAAAATATCCTTTATAACGACCATTTCAAACAGAACATTAACTTTACTACCCCCATGAAAATGAATAGGCAATTTAATGGTCAACTATAATCAGAAAATTAAAAAAAAATAATTATATTTTATTCATTAACATTGAAATGACTAGGCCATTCTGAATAAATACTGAATATCCCCAAAGTAATAATCCTATAAATAAATACATATATAACTATTCTTTAAACCCGTAGGTCCTCGCGATATTTTCCTATTCATTTAAATAACTGATCAGGAGGTTAAAAACAGAAGAAACAAGCAGTAACCAGAATATTATTTGGGGAAACGACGCAAATCCAAAAGCACAGGTTTTCAGGGAAGCCCTTTTGAAGTAAACATTATTTTTTCCAAACACCATTGTTCTACAAATTCTCTATATTTTATCAGTGGGTACTTATATATTGCATTTATTTATGTCAAATGTAATTTAAAAGATTAAGAGACACTATGACATGTCTACACACTACACATTACACCGAAGTAGAGGACACTAAATAGGATGCCCAGACTAATACCTCATTTTAGACAAAACGTACCTAGTTTTTCTTGAATGGTATAGATAAGATATAAAAGGGAATACTTGTCTTTAATCTATTCATAATAAGGATCTGGATGGAGATCTAAAAATATTTAACAAATTAGATAAATAAACTGCATTCTATGATTAGATACCATTAAATAAATCTATTAAAAAATATAAAAAAAAAAAAAAATTGAAACATAAAAACTTTTTTTTCTTATTTTTTTCAACTTACACAGGACGGAGGGGTTATCCATTAAATTACAAAACTATTCTGCCATGACTGGGAAGGCTAAGATACATGGGACCACCAAGAAATAAATATAAACGACTAAGATGAGAATTGAAACTTAACAAGCTCGGTTACCGTCAACTTTTTCTTATTCGTAATAAAATAGTTGAAGAGACTCCGGTCTGTCTGCCTTGGAGTACATAAAGTCGTCAAGTCCGAAAAAAAAGAAAGGCATATTAAGTAAAAAAAATTTTTAACTTAATTACAAAAATTCAAACGATAATAAAGCCGAAATAAATAGGACAAAAATTTGCTAATGAAGCTTTAATGTAGATGTTGGTAAAATAAATAAATAAATTAGGGCAAAAAAATAAGATAATTTGGTTAAAATGTAAAAAGGGTAATTTAAACATAAAATAAAAATATCATGAAGAATTAGGTGATATTTCATTAAATGACCCACACAAAACTTAAATTATAATGATAAGTATACACGAAAAGTCACCTAAGGCTAAAAGTTAAAAATGTATAACACAGGTCAACGTGACAGAAATGTTAAACAAAACTTCGTTCTGAATTTCCATTGTGGTTCCATTTTCAATCGTATTTAGCTCATTCGATTCAAACTGTAGCCGAGGCCAACCTAATAAATTGAAACAACGGAATTGGAATCCTGCTAACAATCTTTCGGGCACACAGTGTTTGGGGGGGGGGGGGGGAGGGGGAGGCGAGTGGGCAAATGCGTCACATTGTTGATCCTTCCCTGTTTGTATTTGGTCCGCTAACAGCTGGAGGGCATTCACAATATTTAAATAAATTCTTTGAAATATGTATATTTTATTTTTTTTTTGTATCTTATTTTTTATTTTATTTTTTTTTTGAATGTGTAAAAAATATTTTGATTGTAGTTAGTTATCAGTAGCTAAAACAAAAATAATAATAAATTATAATCCCATATTTGACAGAAAAATAATTTTTTTATTTCAGTCATTATTGCTGATACGTTTAACGTAGAACCATTTAAAATAACATACTCTGTAAAATATACACTTCGTTAAGTCTCAAAACTACTTTTCAGCTAATATTTTTTTTTATTATTTTTTTTTTTTAGATTTTCGAATTCAACATAACACTCTCATTCAAATTTAAAACTAAGCCACAGAAACATTAACGACATCTATCTCCAATGGTTTGTATTATACAGTTGCTAAATATCCGAAGCTTCTACCGAAATATTTCTGTAGCTGTGGGTACAACGATAAAAATGGTTGTCCCGCATATGGTACTGGGGGCCATATAGGATTAAAATATATATTTAATATTTTAAATTCTCCCTTTTCAACTTTGAACTCAAGTAATTTTCCACAGACTAAGGATGTATTCATAAGTATCGGAGTGTATAGCAAAACGAGATGAAAGTAGGAGATTAGATCGCTCTCCTCACGAAAAAAAAGGAGCCATTAGGACAGAGTGGGCCGCTAAATATTGACACGAAAGGGGGGGAGGACTACCAATTCGATTTGCCACTAGCACTCCACCTGACAGCCGATACCTCCACAGAATTTTAAATACCTTTCACGTCGAATAGCATTCCGCTTTGTTTGGGTCCGGTTTACTGCTGATTAAGAAATCCTTATAAACATTCCTAAATTCAGGTAACCATTTGTTCGAGTCGAAGAGAAATCATTTGTTTTTGTTTTTTTCTTCTTCTTTCTTTTAATCAATAATTTTAAAAAAATAATACTAATGACGGAGGTATATTGTGTTAGTAAATCTAGGCATCAATGATCAAATCAGACTTCAAAAATTTATTAGAAAAGTGAGCACGAACAATTTTATTTTCCATTCAATATTTTTTCACTGCCATAAAGTTATACCATATATTCACTAGAAAAATAAACTTTCTGTAATATATATATATATATATATATATATATATATATATATATATATTCAGTGTATAAAATTGTTCATACTCAACATATTTAAATCCCAGAACTGTTCCAAAACATATTGAGAAAATACCAGTCACAATTTAACAATGTTGAAACACCTCAAGACTAAAGTATAGAACGGCCGCAAAAAAATAAAATAAATAAATAAAAAATAATAAATAATAATAATAATAAAATCCACGTAAAGAAAGGTAATGCCGTTAAGCTATATTCGGAGCATAGTTATGAGTGTCTGCTACAACTGCCCTTCTCTCCAGACCTCTAGCTAAACAGCCAGCATGGATCACTTTTATACTATAACAAATTTATTGATCAGAAAGCAATTGGAAATCCGAAATGAGGAATGGTTTTAATAATAAGGATTCAAATTCTATCCAGAGGAGCCAAACGCTGGTTGGAGAGTAGTTCAATACTTAAATTTAAATATTTGTAGAAATATATTTTAAACAATAAAATTTATATTAATAAATGAATATTTATTATAGATATGGTTATAAGTTTACATATATTCTAAAGTATAATTAAACCAAAATATGTAAACCAACAAAAAAATTAAGTGATCGTTGAAATCAGGATTCATATATATATATATATCTATATATATATATATCTATATATATATATATATATATATATATATATATATGAATAGCCGGATGAGTCTTATAGGCGAAAAGGAAAAAAATATTAAAAATTTCTTTAATTTACGAAAAAAAAAAAACTTTATTTTATCAGTTAATATAATAAAGCGTGTATGAGTTGAAGATAATGCTCAAACAATAATTTACGTTGGTTTAAAAAATTACGTTTTGTTTTTTTTATTATTTTCTAGTATTTCAAGAATGTATCGCTCGTAATAATAATGCTTTTCAAAATTGGTTCCTTGGTGCTGGACCTCGCTCTCCTCAACACCCCTAGAGCCCGTAGAACCTCAGAGTGTAAAGGTGGAAGCGTCACGTCAGCGGTTTCTTGCTTGTCCACTTCGTCATCGTTCGTGACATTCGACGTACTGCTGCTCCCGGCATATCTCATGACAGACTCACAGATCAGGTCATCAGAATACGCCTCATTGTCATAAATTCGGACAGAATATTTTTAGATAGTTTTTGAAATAAAATTGATAGTGGCTTAACATCAAGTCTTGATTGTAAACATATTTAAGTATGAGGAAAAACTAGGAATGGTTCACGTATGCATTCATATAAATCCATAGATACTTTTTAGTGAAATTTCAAATATGCCTAAAAATACGAGAGTTTCTCCGTAAATGAAGGAGAATAAACTTTCCCGTCGAATAGTAGCGACTAAAAAACAGGTATTCTGGGCGCGCGTAATGGGTTTTTATGTCTTCTCCACCGGTGCCCCCATTTATTCAGCCAATTCTTCAGCTTTTTGGCGAAGCAATGTTCCTGAAACGGAGCATCCTTATCCCTAACTTTTAGAAACCATTCTTTTAACGAGCATTCAAAATTAGAGTTCTTTCCACCCCTTTTTTCTGTTTCCGACTCTGAGATTTAATTTGTAATGCTTCACTTTCGATTTCTGGTCTATTTTTCAAAATCCTGCCCAATACAGTTTGTGAAACGTTACTGTTTTTTTTTTTTTTATTTCGGAAAAACTGAGTCTTATATCCGGAGTGGCGAGCGTCTTATAACCAACTTTTTTGTGTTTATTTGGGTACGTCCGGACCGTTCAAGTTGATCTGAGTCTTATAAGCGGCGTCCACTGTATGTATATATATATAATGTATATATATATATATATATATATACTATATATATATATATATATATATATAAATAATATATATATAGATATATATATATATATATATATATATATATATATATATATAATATATATATATATATATATATATATATATATATATATATTAATTTCAAAAAAATATAAATATAAATATGTATAAATGATAATTCTAAAGCTAGTAAAGGCACCGTACCGTGTTTCTCAATAGAAAATAGACAAAAGGCAACCTCAGCCTATCTATTACAACTATAACAGGCCGTGAGGGTGTATAAGCCGTTTACAAGAGACAATAGGGGTTCTGATTAGACCCTACGATAACTGAACCATGGTTGAGGCAATAACCTACCCGGGCATTCCCTTCATTAGACAACGACCTAAAGGGTTAGCAGCTAAAGGGGGTAGCAGTCATGAGGTAAATATAATTTCTGGTTATAATGAGCTTTTGTTCAAATAGCAAAAGGCATAAAACAATAAGTGATGACTTGACGTGGGAAAATTGAAGGATAAAAGTTTATTAAAAGCGCTAAAAATATTATATAGTATATTCCACAAATAAAAAATAAATGAGAGAGGAAAAAATTTCAATTAAAATATCCTTTATAACGACCATTTCAAACAGAACATTAACTTTACTACCCCCATGAAAATGAATAGGCATTTTAATGGTCAACTATAGTCAGAAAAATTAAAAAAATAATTATATTTTATTCATTAAACATTGGAATGACTAGGCCATTCTGAATAAATGAATATCCCAAAGTAATAATCCTATAAAATAAATACATATATAACTATTCTTTAAAACCCGTAGGTCCTCGCGATATTTCCTATTCATTTAAATAACTGATCAGGAGGTTAAAAACAGAAGAAACAAGCAGTAACCAGAATATTATTTGGGGAAACGACGCAAATCCAAAAAAGCACAGGTTTTCAGGGAAGCACTTTTGAAGTAAACAATTATTTTTCCAAACCCCATTGTTCTACAAATTCTCTATATTTTATCAGTGGGTACTTATATATTGCATTTATTTATGTCAAATGTAATTTAAAAGATTAAGAGACACTATGACATGTCTACACACTACACATTACACGAAGTAGAGGACACTAAATAGGATGCCCAGACTAATACCTCATTTTAGACAAAACGTACCTAGTTTTTCTTGAATGGTATAGATAAGATATAAAAGGAATACTTGTCTTTAATCTATTCATAATAAGGATCTGGATGGAGATCTAAAAATATTTAACAAATTAGATAAATAAATTGCATTCTATGGTTAGATACCATTAAATAAATCTATAAAAAATATTTAAAAAAAAAAAAAAAAAATTGAAAACATAAAACTTTTTTTTCTTATTTTTTTTTTTTTTTTCAACTTACACAGGACGGAGGGGTTATCCAAAATTACAAAAAACTTTTCTGCCATGACTGGGAAGGCTAAGATACATGGGACCACCAAGAAATAAATATAAACCGACTAAGATGAGAAATTGAAACTTAAACAAGCTCGGTTACCGTCAACTTTTCCTTTATTCGTAATAAAATAGTTGAAGAGACTCCGGTCTGTCTGCCTTGGAGTACATAAAGTCGTCAAGTCCGAAAAAAGAAAGGCATATTAAGTAAAAAAAAACATTTTTAACTTAATTACAAAAATTCAAACGATAATAAAGCCGAAATAAATTAGGACAAAAATTTGCTAATGAAGCTTTAATGTAGATGTTGGTAAAATAAATAAATAAATTAGGGCAAAAAATAAGATAATTTTGGTTAAAATGTAAAAAGGGTAATTTAAACATAAAATAAAAAATATCATGAAGAATTAGGTGATATTTCATTAAATGACCACACAAAAGCATTAAATTATAATGATAAGTATACACGAAAAGTCACCTAAGGCTAAAAGTTAAAAATGTATAACACAGGTCAACGTGACAGAAATGTTAAACAAACTTCGTTCTGAATTTCCATTGTGGTTCCATTTTCAATCGTATTTAGCTCATTCGATTCAAACTGTAGCCGAGGCCAAACCTAATAAATTGAAACAACGGAATTGGAATCCTGCTAACAATCTTTCGGGCACACAGTGTTTGGGGGGGGGGGGGAGGGGGAGGGGTAGCGAGTGGGCAATGCGTCACATTGTTGATCCTTCCCTGTTTGTATTTGGTCCGCTAACAGCTGGAGGGCATTCACAATATTTAAATGAATTCTTTGAAATATGTATATTTTTTTTTTTTTTTTTTTTGTATCTTATTTTTTATTTTCTATTTTTTTTTTTTTTGAATGTGTAAAAAATATTTTGATGTAGTTAGTTATCAGTAGCTAGAAACAAAAATAATAATAAAATTATAATCCCATACTTGACAGGAAAAATTATTTTTTTATTTCAGTCATTATTGCTGATACGTTTAATGTAGAACCATTTAAAATACATACTGTAAAATATACACTTCGTTAAGTCTCAAAACTACTTTTCAGCTACTATTTTTTTTTTATTTTTTTTTAGATTTTCGAATTCAACATAACACTCTCATTCAAATTTAAAACTAAGCCCACAGAAACAGTAACGACATCTATCTCCAATGGTTTGTATTATACAGTTGCTAAATATCCGAAGCTTCTATCGAAATATTTCTGTAGCTGTGGGTACAACGATAAAAATGGTTATCCCGCATATGGTACTGTGGGCCATGTAGGGTTATAACATATATTTAATATTTTTAAACTCTCTCCTTTTCAACTTTGAACTCAAGCAATTTTCCACAACAGGATGTATTCATTTTTAAGGATGTATTCATAAGTATCGGAGTGTATAGCAAAACGAGATGAAAGTAGGAGATTGGATCGCTCTCCTCACGAAAAAAGGAGCCATTAGAACTGATGGTGGGCCGCTAAATATTGACACGAAAGGGGGGGGGGGGGGGCTACCAATTCGATTTGCCACTAGCACTCCACCTGACAGCCGATACCTGCACAGAATTTTACCCTTTCACGTCGAATAGCATTCCGCTTTGTTTGGGTCCGGTTTACTCCTGATTAAGAAATCCTTATAAACATTCCTAAATTCAGGTAACCATTTGCTCGAGTCGAAGAGAAATCATTTGCTTTTTTTTCTTCTTTCTTTTAATCATTAATTAAAAAAAAAAATACTAATGACGGAGGGTATATTGTGTTAGTAAATCTTAGACATCAAGGATCAAATCAGACTTTAAAAATACTTAGAAAAGTGAGAACGAATAATTTTATTTTCCATTTAATGTTATGTTATACAATTTATATAATGTTATACCATATATTCACTAGAAAAAAAAACCTTTTTGTAATATATATATATATTATAGATATATATATATATATATATATTTTTTGATACAAATGACATTTTTTTTTTGAAATGTTCAAATATTTTTATTTAAAACTGTATTTATTTTCTTAGAATATTAGTTATTGCAGGGAGCTATATTATATTTTAACATTATTATTTGGCCTTCATTTTTTCAATGATGATATTCCTCTAATCCCTGTTGAACAGATCCGCCACCTGTGAAACGACCCGTTGTTATAGATTTACTCCAACTTTTACTAAACAAACGCTCAAACTTCCAATAAATTACAAGAGACTCATTTACAAGACAGTTATTAGACCTATATGGACATACGGAGTTTAGCTTTGGTGAGCCACTAAACCACCCAATTCTTCTCGTATCCAATCCTTACAATCCAAAATCCTTCCAAAAATCCTTAATGCTCCTTACATTAATAATTAATAACTGATTCATTACGATCATTGAATCTTAATAAAAAAATAAAAGGTTTAACTTATAATGTATGGAATGATTTGTTTATTTTTTTTTTTTAATAGATTGATAAATAAATTCCTTAATAATCGTCAAATTGGTAAATACGAACTGGTTGACTTACAACCGATAAGACGTTTAACATTGCTTGGTAAGCAATCGTAAATATTCATACCACTTTAAGTTTCTACAGTTCTTAATCGTAAAATGAAGTGAATGAAGTCACCATATTGTTTTAATAACACGTAGTATTTGGTATTTCTCGGCAACTAATCCATATACATAATAATAAATATATGTTATAGCATACTCACACGAAGCTTATTTTCCTTGCCGTACAGTAACTTAAAATAGCGGCCTCTTGCTCTTGTTTTGCGTGGTTAGGAGTTGTATGTTAGGCCTGTCGCTGTAATGAGCGCGTGTTTCTTTCAGAAAGTGTAAGTTATTAACAGACAATGTTAGGCTATGAGCTTAAAATTAGTCACCAGGCTTTGCACTCACTTAAAATTATAAAACAGGAGTATATTTCTTTCTATTTTTCAGGAGTGATAGGGTTTAAAACACAATTTTGATGAAGATATAAAAAATGATGGCAATTCTTTCACTGATATTCATCTGTTAATAGCCCAGTGCTTGTTTGTTTCCTAATCACCCACTTTAGGGTATGTTACATATATTGTTTCTACATGCTCTTACTACCTTCAATTTTCCTTCTATATTCCATCATTCTTTCCAAAATTGATTTCTTCTAAAATTTATATTTCTGTTCTATAATTTGAATTTACTAGGAATCTTTACTTCAAAAGCTAGGTTAAATGAAGTGTAAAAAGTGAAAGATAAATATTATTAGCCTGAATTTAATTATAATAATAAACATTGACGGTAAACATGCTTTGAAAATATTTGCATGCAATTTTTCTGCGAGTTTTAATATATTAGTGGTTCTGGATGAATACATCTTTTCTACTTATATGAATAAATATTCACATAGGAAAAGTTGGCTGGTAAAAGCACGATGAGTGAGGATTCGAATCCCATCTGGGTCACTTAATATTTATTTCGTGGCAATCCCGCGAAATGTATCTTGACCCAGCGCTCTACTGGTCAGGACTAGAGGGCAACCTCTTGAAGAGGAAACCACTAACAGTATGTAGATTGAACAGCTTTTAAAAGAAAATAATCATAATGTATTCCATGTGATGATGATCTATGGTGATATGATAATCCATTTTAATAGCTATATAGTGATACCATAAAACAAAAAGGTTGACCATTGATGATATCATTTTTTATAAAATTGAGAGATTTATATCATTCTATATTAGGTTATACGAATCTGAGTTTTTAATAGCAAAAAAGAGGCTTTTCTAAATTTTTTTTACATCAAATGCTTCAATAGTGAAATACAGCGTCCTAAACAGGGTAACCTATAGCCTGTAAATGAAATATCCCGACAATATCTGCTGAAGATACAGCTTTTCTTTCATTATATCAAGAGCTCACAAGACACCGAACCCTCATCGATCTGAAATGTAAGTATGAGATTTTTATTATTTGATGTGAAATCAGTTCATTCACTTTAATTTTTTTTTTTTTTTATTTATTTTTTTTAATGATTAATGATAGATAAATCCACTATTCATTGGTAGGTTTCTTCTTTTTAAAAAAAGCCAAAAGCTCTCATAAGTAACTCAAAAGGACAAATTTGGCCTGACACCAAAAATGTGGACACCAAATTAATGAAAGTATTCAATCCTTCCCATTCAATATAATCCATGTTACTTTAAATATCTATATACGGCAAACAAAGCCATAAAAAGCAATCGAACCAAAGTCAAGTGTAAGTATCCATCTACAACATAATTAACCTCCCTCCCACACTACAATCCTGCCTTAAAGTCTAAATATTGGTTACAAAATAAAAATCTGAACAATAAAAAAAAACAAAAAAAAAAAAAAAACTGTAAGTATCATTCACTAGAAAAGCGAACGATCCTAACACACAATATGGCAAAATGACCACCTGCCGACAGAAGACTTCATATCTTTAAATGCTACAGGCAACAAGATTCAAACATGCACCTCTTCATTCTATTTGTCTGGTACATCTTTTTTCGGAGGGAAAGAAAAAAAAAAAACTAGAGGCCTCATTCTTTGGTTGCACCCCGTTTGTACATGCTATGGGAATAAGTTTAGAATAATAATCGAACAACTTATCCCTTTCAACTGCTACTGGTCTCACACATTATTTATAAATATAATAAAAAGTGCCATTTTCAAACATCTTTATGTCTTCCGAGCAAGTTTAAAATTTTAATATTTATGTTATAGGTATTATAATCGTATACCTAAGATGAATCTCATTTTTTGTAACTTATAATGTTACTAGTAATAAATAATGGTAGCCAGACGACTCTTATGTTATTCTTAGGGGACAAGTTGTCCCAGAAAGAAGTTCATTTCTACTCCTTCTTCTTCTTAATGTTTATCTTTTCATATCATGACTTAAAAGGAATAAAAAAAAAAAAATTTTGGCAGTAAAAATATAACCCACGCTATTATAAGATTTCTATAACTAAAGAAGAGGAGATAATAGAATCGATTTTGAAAGCCCCCTTCGGATACCCTACCCCCCCACTATAACAGCCCCACTGAAAAATGATAACAGCGCATTGATAGCAGACCGCTGCGATAGAACTTTGACACTAATGATCAACCCCCGTGAGTGACAAGATAAAGTTTATTTATAAAACCTGCCTTGAGCGATACCGAGATAGTCTTCTGTCTCAAAGTAGTCAAACAAAAGAAAGGTTCGCTGATTTACATAATACCTAGAAATACCCAATATTCACACAAAAAATTAGCAAAATAAAATTACAAGAGGAATTAAAAATTGAGGCGAGTTAGCAAAAGGAGGAGAAAATACAAGAGAGAATTAATAAGTGAGTGAGTGAGAGAGAGAGAGAGAGAGAGAAGGGAGAGGAGGGAGAGAGAGGGAGAGAGGGGGAGAGAGAGAGAGGAGAGGGAGGAGAGAGGGGAGAGAGAGAGAGAGAGAGAGGAGAGAGAGAGAGAGGAGAGAGAGAGAGAGAGAGATAGAGAGAGAGAGAGAGAGGAGAGAGAAAGTCATATTCGAGATCAGTGGGAAAAACTAATGCGAAAAGTGCATCCGAATTTTTTATTTTATTATTTTTTTTTTTTTTTTGTTACTGACATTTACAACTGTATCCAATATACACAAAACATACATGTACGGAGGAATAATTACATTGATATGGCAAAAAAATAAACTAATATAGTAACACTTCAATAAATGTTTAATATTAGAAGCTGTTTAGACCATCTTCTTTTCTGACGCCTCGTAGGAATATCAGGAATCGAGTGGAAGGCAAGTAGGATAAGTATCTTGATTGGGCCAATTTTGCAATATATGGAACATTTAAATTGTTACGGATCAGTTTGTTTGTGACACAACCTTGAGCATTCAAGATTTCAGGAAGGATTATGGATTGTAAGGATAGTAAACGAGAAGAATTTTAAGGTTTGGTAGAGTCCTTAGCTTAATTCCGAATGTTCAAATGGTTTTATCAGAGTATGAATTAATCTGTTGTGATTAGTTGAGAGGTTTTAACGCTTAGCTAGGAAATATTGGAGTAGTCGAAAACGAGCTGTTCAACTATCATATTATAAAAAAAACAAAGCGGTTGGATAAAACTATCAGCACCACCACACTAAAAATAACATTTTTAATTCATTTTATTAATAAGTAATATTTGATATTCAGGTATTTTTATTTTTTATATCAATAGTACAAATATATAAAACACAGGTATTATTCACATAAGAGGCTATTTCAAATTATATGCATAACGAATATAGGTACCTATATTGAATATTAAGGCATTGCTTGACGTGTATTTTAAATCAAATTATAAGTAAAATTAGAAAAAACAACAAAAAAAAAAACAGAAAATGTTTTCCGTTGAAACATTTGACTAAAACTTTATGAAACTGGGAAGCGATAAAAAGTTCTCACCTCTCAACAGTCTCCCAATTTACGATCTACAATATAGCTCTCATAACCTAAAAAAAAAACTATAAACCGGTAACAGCTCTGGATAATCCATATGAGCTGACCCATGGAGTGGATAACAAACAAAGGCAAAAGTCAGCCGGAGGAGGAGGGGCAGAAAAGGAGCGATAAAAGAGGAAGAAGGATGTTGGGCACAAAGGATGAAAGGCGGGGACCACCTGTGGATCAATACCGCTCAGCCGGCAGGCTCTTTGCTGTCTCTGTCGGTGTCCTCCCTCTGTCTCCAATCCCAACGTCTTCGTCCAATCCAAAGGACAATCTGACCAAGTTGCAATTTCATACCAAACAGGAAATATTTAATAGACATAGAGGTTTTCATTTAGAAGAAACATAAACAATAAACTAGTATTTAAAACCTAGGAGAAAGCTTGGAGAAGAGTTGAGAGAAAAAATATCCAGAACAAAAAATTAAAAAAAACATTAAATTTATAATTTGGTTGGTCGAGTGTCTGCAAATTGACGTAAGTTTTTCAGTTTAAGCCTCAGTACAAAATAAAGCAAGAAACAAAAATACATTTTTTTTTTTTTTTTTAACACGAAATAACACTAAATATACAGATAACAAATGTATACATAAAAATAAAACAGTATTGTTCAAAAATGTAATCTGAAGATCGATTATAAAGGATAATCGCAATAATAAAATAAATTAAAAAATAAAAAACATTGCTTTGACAATTCTTTTTTCCTCTTATTTTTTTTTTTGGCCGCACAGTGGTTCAAATAGCGAAAAAAATTTAAAAACAAGTTGATACTTCAACCAAACCTATTTTTTTCCTTATGTTCAAAACATATTAAAATTACTGATAAAGAATTAGTAAACGATCAAGAAACAAGCATCGATATAGAATCATGATGTTATTGGACGTAAATTAATTTCTGTTTCATATTTGTAGCCTTCAAAGTCGCTGCACATCTCAAAAGCAAATTTTTTTATTATGTAAAACATGATATTTTATTCTTTTGTGTACTGTTGTTCCAAAACTCGACAAAATTGGAAAATATTGTTTAAAATCAGTCCTTCCAAAAACTCGACAAAAAATTGGAACAGTTCCCTTAGTAAAATAATATATCAGATAAAGGAAATTTATGGTTAGCTATTCACCACAATAGTGATATACCTTATTAGGTGAAAAAATGCATTTTGAAAAATTTCGTTAGGAATTTGTTTTCTCCGCGGCATTCCGGCGATGAGATGTTTGCATATAAAATTGCACAAGAGTCCTAATTAAAAGATAAAATCATTTTCAGCCGCTATAAACTGCAATATTTCTTGTTAGAGTCGTTCAAACACAAAACACTGTTGTTTACCCCGAGAAGAGAGAACGTAAGGATTATTTTAATTCTCCTAACCTTAGCTGATATTATTATTGTGTATTCAATTCCAAATAGTTTCCATTTGTTACTTGCTCTAGTGACACCGATAAAATGAATTTTCAATTGTCAAATCGTGAATTAGTTGATATTTGGTTGAATAGTGGTCGTGATATAGAAAAATCCATTGAGCAGATTAAGAAGGATCATCGATATTTAACACCGGACCTTCTTCAAACAATACAAGGGTATTTATGTCAAACTTTTTTACCACGTTTTAACATTAAATGGCGAGAGGCTCGTAGAATCAAACGGTACTTTAAACAAAAAAATGAAACATGGCTTGAGAATAAATCCATAAATATTAGCATTCCACAAATAAATACAGGTGCATGGACTACCCATGACTTGGGTGGACGCCCTGAAAAGGCTTTCAACGAATCTTGTGCTCGATCCCAACAATATAAAATTAAAAGTCTCCGTAATAGTTTTTCCGATGATATAATCCTAGCAGCAGCCAAGAAAATTTCTGGAGAATCAGTTAAATGTTTCAGTCCTGATAAAGCTTTAGCACTAATCCTAGACGCGTCCCTCTCAAAATATCAATACGAAATTCTGAGGAAATCAGCTAAAGAAATATAGGATGTAACATTTTTCCTTCCTACAATCAAGTTCTTGCATCGAAAAAAGAATGTTACCCGTCTAATGTCGAAACAACGGAGAGTTACAGTAAAGTGGGTTTACAGGAGTTACTTGACCACACAGCTTCTAGGATTTTAAAGACCAAATCAGGAACAGATTTTGATAAGATTAGTCACAATCTTACTCTAGTATCGAAATGGGGTTGCGACGGCTCTGCTGGTCATAATGAATTTAAACAGACATTTTTAGGAGAAAACACCTCTGATGCAAATATTTTTTTGTCATCTCTCGTACCTCTTCATTTAAGTGAAAGTACTAATTCTTCTCTAATCATGTGGGAAAACACTAGACCATCTTCTACAAGATATTGTCGTCCTCTTCAATTTCAGTTCC
Organism: Euschistus heros; assembly: GCA_003667255.2. NCBI lineage: Eukaryota > Metazoa > Arthropoda > Insecta > Hemiptera > Pentatomidae > Euschistus > Euschistus heros. The sequence goes on along the minus strand of RCWM02000372.1, from coordinate 9,827 downwards.
TTAGAGAAAATCCGCTTACTATTAAGAATGAAGTGGACAGAATCAGAAATGAAATTATACAGCTCACTGAATCGGCCATCAATGTCGATGGCAGGTTAATCAGCGTGAAACATAAACTAATATTTTCTATGATTGATGGTAAAATTGCGCAAACAGTCACAGAAACGTCAGCAATGGCCGTGTGTTTTATCTGCAAAGCTAAACCATCCGAAATGAACGATTTAGATAAAATAAAACTTAAATCTGAACAAGAAGAGGCGCTTTACATGGGGTTGTCACCCCTTCATGCTCGTATAAAATTCATGGAATGCATCCTACACGTAGCCTATAATAAGCCTTTTGCATCTTGGAGATCTAATGCCGAAACAAGACAGTTGAAAGACGAAACTAAATCAGAAATACAAAAGAAATTCAAACAGATTTTGGGCCTCAACATCGATGTAATCAAGCAGGGAGTGGGAACTACAAATGATGGAAATTCTGCGCGCAGATTTTTTGAAAATCCTGCCTTGACAGCTGAAATAACTGGAATCAATCAAGATCTTATACACCGATTCCGCATTATTTTGGACACTATCAACTGTGGGCAAGCTGTAGATCCTCAGAAGTTCGGGGAATATGCTTTAGATACAGCAAAAATATTCGTGCAACTATACAAATGGTACTACATGCCTATTACTGTCCATAAAGTCCTTCTTCATGGTGCGAAAAACATATCAGCCGCTATTTTGCCAATAGGTGCTTTATCCGAGGAAGCGCAAGAAGCGCGAAATAAAGACTTACGACACTTTCGGTTAGACCATTCTCGAAAGTGCTCAAGAACATCAACAAATGAAGACGTGATGAATATGCTCCTAGTAACTTCAGATCCATATATCAATACTTACCGAGTTCAACCGAAGAAAAAAATTCTCGATTTACATGAAGATGTAAAAACATTGTTATTTTAGAAATTAAAAGAATACTTTCATAAGTGGTAATTATAAATATTAATAAATGCATACTTAAAATTAATGAATATTATTCGTTTTTAAGTTTTTAAATTTTAAATTTTAGAGGTATTTTTCTGAAAATAATCAATAAACATTTAATATTTATATTTGATCTGCTCTGCAATAGATTTAATTTGATGTGTTGCTCGATATTTAAAAAAATATTTTTGTTTTTAAAATATCAAAATGGCGATTATTTTTTGAATAACACAAAATGTTCAGCTCACTATATTTGATTTATGACTGGGAAATAATATTGCTTTAAAGTACCAAATTTCAAGTCTCTATCGCATTTAAATAAAAAGTTATAGGGTTTTTTCGCAAAACAGGCTGTTTTGGACCACTGTGCGCCGTAGTCATTATTTATTAACAACAACCAAACCAATAAATAAATTTATTCCTTCAAAAAAAAATTGGACTCTAAAAACAAAATAAACTAAAAAATATATCATTGGTAAAAATCGTAAAAATCAATGATACATTCAATTAGAATGAATATTTAAAAAGTAGTAATGGACAAATAGTACTTTTAAATATACAAAACATGTAGTAGTATTTAGCTTAAGTTATCAACAGGCATTAATATGGACTCGAATAAGTTCACCAGCTTTAATAACCCATTAATATGAACGAAAATATAACAGATTTTACATGGTAAATTTTTTACGGTGATTAACTCGGTTTCAAGAATGTAACCGTCCGCCCATTAACTCTCTCTTCTAATATTATATGGCCGCTTTAAGATCAGACAAGAATATAGTGGGAATTAATATTAATATAATTATAATTGTAATAAATAAATAGATAAAAAATAAATACACCTTGGGACTTTGGGTTTTGAGGGAGCGGGTTGGAGGAAGGAGTGTGTATTAACGGTTGGTGGTGTCGGCACCGAACCTTCGGGTTCATTAAGCATGTTGGTATCTTTCTTATTAATTTTAATATATTACTATTATTATTAAATGATTGTACATACTAATGTATACAACTATTCGAAAAAACATTTACCACGCATCCTTGCTTTGATCCTTGATCTAAACTGAGATTATCCAGGGGGGGGGTCAAGAGGTGTCCCCCAGAAGCCATAAGACAAACCACAGGCGGCAATTTAGTTTTTATATGATTAATTTTTTAAAACCTATTGTCACTGGACAGCTTCAAATTCTAGAACTCTTCTAGAACTTCGCTAGAACATAAAATTTTATGAGAACGAAAACTTCTAAAAACCGTAATGGCAACAAAAGTGGCAATAAATTTCAATTATTATGGTGAGAGCGACATAGCTACTTAATTATATTTACTACCCTCAGATTACATCGGAAATTACAACAGTGTGAAAAACACTAGACCGTGCAGCCAACGGAAAACATGTTAAGATCCGGAGGAAATGGCCAATAAATTTTCTCTACCGTTCTCCTGGAAGGCTTCAGATAGGCTCTTGGAAAACACTAAACCAAGGAGGAGGAAGTAAAAGAGTGATAGGGGCAGAGAGAGAGAAGGAATGGAGAAAACATCTATCTTCCTATAATTTCAATTAAAAAGCTTCTACAGTACTAATAAAATAAGCATTTTCATATTTTGGTTTATAACGAAACAGTTATCTTCTAAAGATCTTTAAAAACAAGTTATATTTACCTTAAACGGGTTACATATTACAGTTAGTTCTATTATAGGAAGCACATTAAAAACTAATGTTATAGTCCTGTTTCAATGTTTTGATAATTTGGAACATTTTAGATTTAAAGTACTAAGTTAGAAAATATATAGCGCAGCCACTACTAAATTTTATAAATGACGCACCTGAGAGAGCTTGGATATGTCGGGATCTGGCTAGCGCACTCCTCCACCTTAAAATGGAGGGATAGACTGGATTCGGGTGGAATCAAATGTTTTTGTCAAGTAGTACAGTTGTATCTTCATACGGATCCACGAGGTATGCGGACATTGTCGCATTTCCAAAGAACGGACGGACAACGCTCATCCTGGATCCTACTGTAAGGTATGAAAAATAATAACCTCGATCAATCAGGTGAAGTGGAAAGGGAGAAAAATGGATATTTATGAAAAATGTATCCCTTTCCTTAAAGAGAAATTCCGCGAGACATTGGGAATAGAGATTTCTCCGTGAAAGGAGTATGGTTTGGGTCTCGCGGAGTCATCCCGGAAAACACAAGGAGCTTCTTGGAGGGCCTTGGTGTGGAGGCAAGGGATATAGTGATAATGGCCGAAAATATAATATTGGACTCCCTGGGCATTATCCACCACCACATACATGGTACATAGCATGGACTAATGCAATTTATAGTTAATATATATGTACCAATTTATTTTATTCTTGAATCTATGTGCATATATGTACATGAATATCTGTGTTAGGTAATAGTAATATTAATTGTAGGAGAGAAAAAGGAAGAGAGAAAATGAAAAAAAAAAGACAAAAAAAAAAAACATGTAAATACTAGGAGGGAAATGAAATGAAAGGGAAAGACGGAAATGAAAAAAATAGGAAAAAAAGAGGAACAAAAATTGTTTAATAGTTTTGTCTAGTGTCTAGTATTAAGTATATTATTCTAGAATTATAACCAAATTATAAATATAATGAATTATAGTTTTATCTTTAGTTAGATGGAAAATAGAAGTAGGTTGTGTGCTTAGCAACACAATAAAGTTAAGCAGCAGTATGTTTATTGTCTATCTAATTTTATATAATTGATAGATAGAAGTAATTTATTTATTTATGTTAAACACTCTATTATTTATTTCCTTTGAATCAGGCGGATTGTAATATATATTCAATAAAAAAAACAGTTTAAAAAAAAAATTATAATTTTTTTTTTCTTTTTTTTCACTGACAAGTATGGATTTCCACTGAAAATAAGAGTAGTTGAGACTGCTTTAGGGAGTAGAATACATCCTTTAAATAATAAGTTTCATATATTACAAGTAAATGAAAGAGTAAATAGTTAAAAAGTAGAAATAGAGGTCTAAATCTAGATTCTTTTCAAAAATTCCATCACATCTTAGTGGGTATAAGAATCTATAACCGAAAATGTTGATAAACCAATAAAAATTACTTCTTTCTTTATAGTAAATAAAATAATTATATGGTAATAAACGTTTTTTAATGATTGAAGACATTTGTAATGATACACGCCTGTCTCAATACATAAATCGTTAAAAAAAGATTCTCTTGGAAAATTCACTTGCATCTTAGTATGGGGGACAGGCGCGAAAGTTATACCGTAGCGCATAACATTCCCTTATCCTCCTTCACAACCCCACTCCAGTCCACTCCAGGAACTGGTAATATATTGAGAAAAGAATAGTGTTTTTCTATTGATTTTATTTATTAATTTTTGGACGGTCATTAATCCGAATTAAAATTTGAGCTTTCAGAAAAACTAAAGTGGTTTTTTAGTTTTTTTTATTTCAAATTCAAAAAATACGATTTACTATATATATATACTATATATATATATATATATATATATATAATAATATATAATATAAATCAACTGGTACAAAAAACATTCTACAATACATTCCTACAGATTATTTTTTAAAGGTTTTTTCTCCAATTGAGCAGCTAGAAGTATTTAATAGGTAAAAGCGGATGTTGCATCTGATGAATAATAATCAGTCTATATTCATGAAACTTGTTTTGAAGAAAACCCTTTAAAGAAGCGACTTATAAGAAATTTAAGGTAGTTGATTCTTGTACTATGTTGTTTTGTAATTTCAAACAGCAGTCAAAAGAAATGTACTGTTGCGTATTAGAAGCCGCCATTCCTACATATGTAACTTCAATGATAGTCCAAGCAACGAAGGATTTTTAGGGGACATAATTCATGTAGGGGGCACAGTTGTAGGAGGAGGTGTCCTAAACAACATACTAAAAGTACTGGGGGGGTGGGGGTGGAGCTAAGGGTGAGGGGGCACTTTAAAGGTAGTTTTTTTTTCAGTTTTTCGTTAATAACTCGAAAACTCTTGCCTCTAGCGAAAATATGTTTATATACTAAATTAATTAACATAAAATTGTTTACAAAAAAGGTTCTACATATTTTTTTTCTGGGATCAATGTTTAAGAAGATATAGTGGGGGAATATAAAAAATGTAAAAAAAAAACACGTTTTTATTGTTAAAATTTATATATTCATAGTTAAAATTCCAATGTTTATTGTTACAAATGAATAGATTATTATTATTGATTGAATGCTTATTGCTAAAAATATAATTATTGTCGTTAAGCCTAATATGCTTATTATAGTACTTGCGGTATGTCGCACTTTTCCTCAAAACACGTTTGTCGTTACTCTTTTGTCTATAACTCCGAAACTATTTGTCTAATCTCGAATATCTTGTTTTCACTATAAACCTAGTTAAATTTATAACCAGATAGGTAATATATATTTAGTTTTAATTAAGTTCCGTGAAATATCCATTCCACCTCGCTGAATTCCGCGTACTGTTGTGAAATCCTTATTTTTTCGGAACATTTGTCGTAATAACTCCAAAAATATTTGTTTGTTTTCGAATTTCTTTTTTCCATCTCATAGTTGGTTAAATGTGCTATTAGATCATATATATCAAATTTGGATTAAAGTCCGTGCAACACCCAAAAAAAAAGAAATTCGAGATTAGACAAATAGTTTCGGAGTTTCAGCCAATAGAGTACCGACAAACGTGTTTTTGAGGAAAAGTGCGACTAACTGCAAGTACTATAATTAGCATATTAGGCTTAACGAAAATAATTTTATTTTTAGCAATACGTATTCAATTAATAATAATAAACTATTCATTTGTAAAAATAAACATTGGAATTTTAACAATTAATATATAAATTTTAACAATAAAAAAGTGTTTTTTTTTACATTTTATATATCCCCTCCAACTATATCTTCTTAAGCATTGATCCCAGAAAAAAAATGTATAGAAGCTTTTTTGTAAACAATTTTATGTAAATTAATTTAGTACATAAACATATTTTCGCTAGAGGCATGAGTTTTCGAGTTATTAACGAAAAACTGAAAAAAACGACCTTCAGTGCCCCTTAGCTCCCTTAGCTCCACCCCCACACCTCCTAGTACTTTTAGTATGTTGTTTAGGACACCCCTCCAACAACTGTGCCAAAATTGGCTTCGACTATGAAGAAGAAAAACATACAACTGGGACTCAACTGAAGTAGAAGGGACCGAGATAGACTTGGATAACCCACGGTTAATCGAGACTGCAAAAAAGTAAGAAAAATGCAAAAGAAAAGGACGAAGGACTATTGATGAAATATATATACCTATTTAATAACAAAATTATACTTATTATGTATTCAATAATAATAATATTATTACATATGAAAACAACAAAGATTATGGCTTGAAAAAAAATCACTAATGTCATAATTTTTTTAAGTACCAACTTATTACCTGCCGCCGGACGAGAACCCTCCAATATCTAAAAACTATCAAATCGAACGATGCTGCATTAGTTCTGATTTCCATATATATAAGTCCAAAATAAAAAAAAACCTGTTCATGAGAAACTGTTAGGCCGATTTGTTTCCAAGTTGAACGTCATACCCATACTCCAGTCTTCCCGCAGTAATGCTCGAAAAAAGATTGTCTAATGTCGTGCTACGAAATCGAATGTATTGTAAAATAAATAAAAATACATAATAAAATGAAATAAATAAATAGAGAGCTTGGTTGATCTATACTCGCTTAATCCATTCCCGAGTCTATACAAAACAACTATTATAAAATCGTATTTATTTTATATTTGCGTAAATTGTTTGTTATATATTATATATATGTTTGTTATTAATCCAAAATTTTCTCATATAGAGACAGTAATCTAAAAAAATAATATTTCTTTTCTTTGTATTATGTATTTTTTTTCGGGACGCTAAGTTTTTCGAGGGTATAAAGTTGAAATTTGGATTTCGCCCCTCCAAAAAACAGAGACATATAAATAATGACAAAAATACTAGTATATATATTTTTTTAATTCACTCATTTATTTCCTCTACTATGAATGGCTTCTTTAATTAGAAAAGTAATCGTTTTTTAAACAGAAGTCTATTTGTTTATTGTTTATAAAGAACAAGAAAATTGTCAAAAGGTAAATTGAGATAAATAATAAACATAAAACTACCGATTATATAATATCAGAAGAAACGACATTTTGGCATAAAGACCTATAAGATAACCTCATTACTCTTTGCTATTTATTTAAAATAAATATTTAAGAGTTTATCAAGAGCTATTATAAATGACAAAATCCACAAGAGATGAGCGCACTAATTAGGAACCTCTAACGAGCGGAATTTAACGAACTAGAAGTATCACCTCATGGCCATTAACTGACGGGGCTAACGTTTCGATCAACTAGCGATAAAGAAAATATCATCAAAGCGGGATCATCAATCGCCCTAATTATATTGTGGGCGCGAAATTTATATATTAAAAAATCATTATCAATTTTTGTTTTTAATAAAAAATAATTTACTTAATAAAAGGAGGAGGACCCTTGTAATCTAATCTATTTTTTTCTAAACGAAGCTTGGAAATATAAACTCATTGGTTTAATTCAGTTTAAGATAAGACACAAGATAAAGTGGATAGATAAAATGAGCAATCTCAGATATCTAAACTAGAAACTTGGTGTTATTGTGTTCCTTATATAAAAACTTGCTCGGTCATTCGATAGAGAAATAAATAAAAATAACCTCAAATATAAAAAATAAAATAAAAAGAATTATATACATATAAATATAATCTCTCATTTGTGGAGTGTTCTCTTATTCCCTCTTTATATATTTCATGAGTATCTATGTTTATAATATCATTTTGATATTATTATTTTTTCTTTAATTTCTTCATTTTATCAGGCCACGGACCAGATCTGACAAACTGTATTTATTTTTGTACTTAGTTATTCTTAAGGGACTTCGTCCCACAAAAAATTTATTTTTCTATTCTATGTTTTGAAGTTTATTCCATGTAGGCAATCACAATAGTTTTCATAAATTATTTGATATATCAATTATTTAAATCAAACATTTGATTCATGAAGAAAAATCTGCCATATATATGTAAATAGTTAACATAATATTTATATTTATTTTATCTTTTCATACATGTTTATATTTTAATTATGTAATTTTTTCCTCTCGAAAATACGTGTCGTAACTGGTGATTTCAAAGTAATATGGCCTGACAATTACCTACCAGTGATTGTGCATTATTATTATTAATACGGCATGATATTAAATATAACAAAAATTAAATCGTTAAAATTTAAAATTGGATCTATCATATCGCGTGGCAATTCAAAAAAAGAAAATCAGTTTTGAGCCGCTGCAAATGGTAGCCGTCAGAGGGGTTGATCGAGACATAGCAAGGATAGCGTCAGGGTTGATATTGTAGATGTGGGTTTTGATACTGTGGGTTAAATAGCCCAGTCAATAGAGGTTTTGTGTCGCAACTAATTAGGGGAAAGCTGAATTTTTGCAGGGTGTTAGAATATAAAGTAGACATTATAAAAACACTAAGTCCTGACCTCAACACCGCTTGCTTTCCCCCCCCCCCCCCACCCCTTCAGCAACATTACAAAAACAGAACTCTGGTTATATGCCGATAGCTCGAAAACTAATGATGTCATCGGGGTGTTTTTTTTTTATTTTACTCCTAACAATATTACAAACAAATTATGTTATATACAATTTTTACGTAGATAGCTTAGTTTCGCCGTAATACTTAATCATATACAGAAAACTGTCACTACAAAAAACAAAAAGTAACTTCAACAAATTATAGATTTTTATCATTACATCTTGGGAAAAAATGTGTTAAGCAAAAGTTATAGATAATATGATTGGCTTTAAGATGATGTGTCTTATAACGCATAACATTAAAACGATAGCTTCATATAGAGCGTTGAAAGAATAGTGGGCACCGCGCTGCCGGTCCTAGTATGGCCGTGCTCAGAGTGCACTACTGCACATACTGCTGTTCATGATCATAAATAGTCATTCAGTTGAAATGGAGAACCAATGTAATAACGTTTATTTGTAGGTTATTACTTTCAAATGATTTTTTTTTTTTTTTGCTATAAAGGTTATAATTCACTTGTATCACTGATACAGTACAGAAATTAGTATCAAAGATTTAACCCCAAAAATAAACAGATCTGACTGCTGAAAATTGTTCGACACCCTTAGCTCTAATTGTTGATAAAAAAGTCTTCCTCAAAATATCTTCGGGTTTAGGGAAGAGAGGGGGTGAAATTCGTATGGTGTTAGCTGTCTGATCTCGGAGCTCGGAAAACGTTAATTTTGGCCCATAGATAACATAAAAAAACAAATCAAATTTGCAAAGAATTTTATTTTATTTCTTTCTTAACCAAATAATAATTTTAGAGCTAGGAGGGGAAAAAATAGAAGATTTTTTACTTGAAATAAGTCGCAGTTCTCGGAATAACACGTTTGTCGGTACTTCATTTGGCTATAACTCCGAAGCTATCAGTTCGATTCAAATTCCTCTTTTTTAATCTGAAAGCTGGTTAAATTTACTATAAGAACTCATATATTAAATTTTGATCAAGCCCCGTAAAACACCCACAGCAGAATGTTGAGAAAAAACGTACTATTGTGAAAACCCTCGTTTTTTTCGGTACATTTATCGCTATAACTCCAAAACTATTTCTGCGATTCAAAAATTTCCTTTTTCCATCTGAAAGCTGGTTACATTTACTATTAGACCTAATATATCAAATTTCGATAAAATTCCGAAAAACAACTTCGGCAGAACACTGAAAACTTTGACTGTTGTGAAATTCTCG